>CM047527.1:161208-668708 GCA_026122265.1 Ammodytes dubius
ATTATTATAAGTATACTTGAAGAGCCACTAAAAGTATAATAAAACATACAGTAAAACATACTTTAACACAACTTAATATAGACTATAGCTCATTAATAATGCATTTAAAATAATGCATTTTAAATATATTACGCTGTAAAAAATGTATTTAAATACCAACACACACAGAGAACATCATTTTACTGACTTTAATGTAGAGATCGTTAACATAACAGACAAAATATTTCCAGAGTAATAATAATACATTTTATCTAAAGGCGCCTTTCACTGCACTCAAAGACACCATACAGACATTTAAAACTTTTAAAAAGCAGTAGTGAGCAATATAAAATAAAAGCAACAACAGAGAGAAGCAGAGCAATTTACATCAAATGAAATAGGCAGTTTTAAACAGATGTGTTTTGAGTTGTGACTTGAAATGGGGGAATGAACCAATGTTTCTGAGTTGGGGTGGTAGTCAATTCCAGAGACGGGGAGCAGATCGGCTGAATGCTCTGCTCCCCATGGAGGTGAGACGGGCAGAGTGGACAGACAGGTGTATGGAGGAAGATTAACTGAGGGAACAGGAGCCAGTGGGAATCTGGAGGAGATCAGACAAAATGGGGATGGCCTTGTATGTATTCAGTAGGATTTCAAATTGGATAGGGATCTGGACCGGGAGCCAGTGGAGCTGTTGGAGGACACGAGTGATGTGATGGATGGAGGGGGTTCGAGTTATGATGCGGGCAGCTGAATTCTGAACTAGTTGAAGTTTATGGAGGGATTTGTGAGGTAGGCCGAGGAGGAGAGTGTTGCAATAATCCGGACGGGAAGTGACGAGACTGTGGACAAGGATGGTGGCAGTGTGGGGGTAAGGGAGGGGTGGAGGCAAGAGTACAGCAAGTACAGTATTATATCTTGACCAAAATTAAATGCAAATATTCTGGTATGGCAGAGCATATTTAAAGAAGCAAAATGTACAGAAATGAATATCCCATTATATAAAGCACAACAAGAATGATTATCTTAGAGGCATGCTCCGCATTGAAATGTCCTGCACAATAATAAAATGCTTTTTTCACAAACTAAAACACAAACTGAAATTAAACATTACATTCTCCCATCTTCATCTTTCCAGTGGAGTGGTTTCCTTTGAGTAGGCCTGGTCTGCAAATTCTTCTGCAAATGAGGGCTTGCACTTCCGGCACAGTGTTGTTTGGAAACTTCTTCATCTCGGTGTCTTTGAAAGGGACAAAGAGTTAATATAGTTAGCAAAAAAGGCTTTAATTGTCATCTTTTCGGTTTCCATTTTGATCCTCTTGTTCTAACCTTTTTAAAAGGTAAACTTACCTTTTTTGAAAGGTAAAATTATCTTTTAAAAAGGTAAATTTACCTTTTAAAAAGGGTAACTACTCTTTTTTTGTGTACCTTATTGTAAAGTGTTACCAAATAAAATATATATATGTGTTAGGTAGCACCAAAAAAAGAATATGCACAACAAAAAAAACTATGTGTTAGGTAGCAGCAAAGCATCCCAATACGTTCACGCGGCTATGAGTGTGTGTGGTTTATCAGCCCAACAGTACTTTTGTTCACAAACCTGCAGGAGAATATTTCCTTCCTTGCAGAAAAGATGTGTCCTCCTGTGGGTCCCGACAACAACTGAGAAGATTTTTTTTAAAGTTTGCAATGACAAATGAGACAAACGAAAAAAAATTATATATATAAAGAGTATATATATTTATATATTTATTTATACACAGTACAACACTTACCGGCCACTTTATTAGGTACAACGGTTCAATTTCTTGCACATTTAACTTATCAGCCAATCACATGGCAGCAACTCAATGCATTTAGGCATGTAGACCTGGGCAGGACATATTATTGAAGTTCAAACCAAACATCAGAATCGTGAAGAAAGGGTTTTTAAGTGACTTTGAACAAGGCAATGTTGATGGTGCCAGACGGGCTGGTCTGAGTATTTCAGAAACTGCTGATCTACTGGGATTTTCACGCACAACCATCTATAGGGTTTACAGAGAATGGCCCGAAAAAGGAAAAATATCCAGTGAGCGGCAGTTGTTTGGGTGAAAATGCCTTGTTGATGTCAGAGGTCAGTGGAGGATGTGGGGTGGGGACGCACATTCTGTGAAATTTTTGCATGTCTGCGTGTAACGGTGTGGGAGGAGTAGCAGCTAGAAAAATTTCATGGAAGAATAAACAAAGAACAATAATTACGGGCCCTCAGTATACTGAGGGCCCGTACTTAAAGGGCCCGTACTTAACTAGAAAATCCTGCGGAGATTTTGAAAGTACGGCCAGCCCCGCATCGGCGGCGCCCCACCCGTCGGCCGTGCTCGAACGCTTCTACGAACCGCCGCCGCGGGCTTTCCAATCTCGAGTCCCGAGTTGTGGCCGATTGAAGGTTGCAACCGGAGTAGAGTCCAGCTGCAGCCCCGGAGACAAACACCCTGGCGTGACAACAACACCCAGGCATGACGGAAGTAACTGTGGTGTGACGGACGTGATTTTTGACTATTTAGCTTCCATGACATGTCTGCTACGTCACTCATTTGCCCTAACCCTAACCACCCAGCTATGATGCCTGAACCTAATCCTCAAAACAATATAAATAACCCAAACTTAGTAGCCTATCGGTCTGCGGTCTTTTTTATTGTTCGACGTGACGTACTCAAGATGGCCGCCGCGGTGTTCCGTCAATGTTCTATCTATATTCTAACCTCTCCCTGTCCCCTTGCCCTAACCCTAACCACCCAGCTGTGATGCCTGAACATAATCGCCAAAACAATATAAATAACACAAACTTAGTATCGGTCTGCGGTCTTGTTATTGTTTGACGTTGTTTACAACTTAGAAGTTTATGACGTTGCAAAAACAAAATCTACAGGTAACGTCCTCACACCACAGTTACTTCCGTCACGCCTGGGTGTTGTTGTCACGCCAGGGTGTTTGTCTCCGGGGCGGCAGCTGGATACTATTGTGCTTTCGTTGCAAAACGGCAGAAAAATGGCCGCTCTCGCGAAGACGTTTTCGTTAAGGGCGGCCATGTTTTTTGAGCTAACACGCTAAAACTTTATACACATGTGTATGTCGGTCCCCTGATGCTGTATACACAATTTGGTGATGATAGGTTGGAAATCCACAAAGTAGATATCACTTGACTGTATTTCAGGTCATGTAAATTAGGGAAGAAAAAAAATCATGGCTGACCCCTATGATCCAAGAGGCTTTATTGTAGAGCACCATGAGCTGTACAAGTGTAAGAAAGTTCAAGTCAATCAGAGTCAGGGGGCGAGGGGCGTGGCCTCTCAACAAAATTGGCCATAACTCATTGACCATAGGTGCTATCATCATAAAACTTGCAGGATATGTGCAGAAGACATGTGGTAGCATGTCCGCAAAAGTTTGTCTAGATTATCCCATAGGGGGCGCCACAAATGCCCCTGTGTAAACTTTTTGGTCAATGGCGGCCATGTTTTCCAAGCTATCCTACTAATATTTTTCGGAGACGTGTGTCATATTCCCCCTAGGCTTCGTGAGGAATTTGGTGTCAATACAGTGAAATTTGAGGAAGTTGAAGTTAAAACCCTGTTTTTCAGTTTATGCTAATTAGCGGAAAATATTGACCGAAGGACTTTTATGGTCCCAGAGGCTTTTTTGTAGAGCACCCTAAAATACACCTGTGTGAGAAATTTCAAGTCAATCGGACTTACGGTGTGGCGGGCGTGGCCTCTCAAACTTTCTTCAGTCGGGGCTTAATAACAGCGCCCCCTAGCGGAAATTCAAAAAACTGTCCGAGAGGCTATATTGTAGAGCACCATGAGCTGTACAAGTGTAATCAATTTCAAGTCAAGCAGAGTCAGGTGACATTTGTGGCGCCCCCTATGGGTTAATATCGATAAGCTTTGAGGGACATGCTACCACATGACTTTTGCACATACCCAGCAAGTTTGATGATGATAGGACCTATGGTTAAGGAGTTATGGCCAATTTTTTGATTGGCCCCGTCCCTGCGTAAACTTTTGGTCAATGGCGGCCATCTTTTTCAAGTTGTCCTACTAATCTTTTACGGGTATGTTTATTGTCCCCCGGGGCTTCACGAGAAATTTGGTGTTGATACAGTAAAATTTCAGAAAGTTGTGGATAACACCCTGTTTTTCAGTTTATGCTAATTAGCGGGAAATATTCCCTGAAGGATTTTTATGGTCCCAGAGGCTTTTTTGTAGAGCACCCTAACATACACCTGTGTGAGAAATTTCAAGTCAATCGGAGTTACGGTGGCGTGGCCTCTCAAAGTTCTTTCAGTTGGGACTTCATAACAGCGCCCCCTAGCGGAAATTCAAAAAACTGTATAATAGCACACCCCGCGGGGTGGGGACGCACGTTCTGTGAAATTTTTTGCATGTCTGAGTGCAACGCTGTGGGAGGAGTAGCAGCTAGAAATTTGCGGAAGAATAAGAAGTCAGAAGAAGAAGATAAAGTATGGTGGAGAGTAATAATTACGGGCCCGAAAGAACTAGGGCCCGACCGATTATAGCACATCTCAGAAAAATCGGCAAAATGGCCGATTTTTTATTTTATTTTTTTAATTCAAACAATCGAGTTGAGTGAAATGAATTGCTGCCCCGGAGGTAGCCTACATGAATAGCAGTACAGTTATAGCCTATTAACAGCAGCAGCAGGTGTGTTTTAATACATTGGATTAATTCACACTTGACAGTTCCCCCTGACACCAATAGCAGAGTCATTGGTCATCTCTTGACTGTTAATAGTAATTGATAGAATTTATATAGTGCTTTATTGGAGGTCATTCAAAGACACTTTACATCATACATATAGAACATTTTAATTATAGAAAAAGAAAACAAAATACAGACAAATTAAAGATAAGGTTTGGAGTGGAGTCAGGTGTCATTATGCTTTCTTAAAGAGGTGAGTTTTGAGTTTACTTTTGAATGAGTTTATTTAGTCTGAGATGCTGATGTTTGGAGGGAGGGAGTTCCAAAATGTTGGGTGCAGTTAAATAAAATGCTTAATGTCTGAGTTTAAAAAGGCGTCATGTCACTTTAGGCATATTTGTAACACTTTATTTGTTTTAGATAATGCATATTTCAATTAATAATAAGTTCCTGTACACCTATCGACAGTAACAAGTATTTATATATATTTAAGGGTTCAAAAAAGTAATTTATTTCAATATATATTTTGGGGATTTAAAAAAATAATAATCTGCCGATTTAATCGTTTTCGTAATTTTTCTCTGAAAATAATCAGCATCGGCACTCAAAAATCCATATCGGTCGGGCCCTACATAAAACCCCACGGGGTGCCACTCATGTCAGCTACAGTAAGAACAGGAAACTGAGGCTACAATTCGCACAGGCTCACCAAAATTGGACAATAGAAGATTGGAAAAATCTTGCCTGATCTGAGTCGATTTTAGTTGCGAAGTTCAGATGGTAGGGTCAGAATTTTGCGTCAACAACATGAAAGCATGGATCGATCCTGCCATGCACCATCATGATTGGCTGATTAGCTATTTGTTTTTACAAGCAATTGAACAGCTGTTCCTAATAAAGTGGCCGGTGAGTATATAAAATATACTGTATGTATATTGTTGCAAGAAATAAACATTATACTTAGAATACAATTGCTTGTGGTAAATACTAGTTACTTTAAGAGCCTGTAATAATCCTTGAAATGCTAATACATTTGATGAAGTTTACAAGTGTCCTTTGCAGTGTTTGAACTACTTTTTTAAACTGATTAAGTGTCAGGGTAATTATTATAGTTTGCACTAGCTTTACATTGTTGTCATGTCATAAAAACGTTTACATTCCTTTGACTACTTTTTTGGGCCACGCAGGCGCAACGACATAAGCAAAATAATGTCGTTATGGCTAATGTGATAGCATTTATACAACAGGCTAACATCGCGTAATATTAGCATTAATTTTTATGAATTATTATTCACTCTGCTTTTAGTGGTTTTGGGTCTCCAGTATCGCCACCTAAAGCTGGAGAATATCTACTTCTTTAACTGCCAAATGCTCCACTATGTTCACTGTTGCTAATTTCACCAGCCTACCATTTGGGTACTGGGCAGTTAATGTAACGGTAGGTTTATCAGACCAGCTTCTCCATGGCTGGAGGAGAGCTATAAGTGTGAACAAAAAGTTTTCAAATCAAAAGCAGATTACACTTTTGTACCCTAATCCGGTCAAAACAATTAGCCTAAACACGCTAAAAGAGCTGACAGGAAGTGCAGTTATAATGATTTGTGGGTTTGTCATTACAAGTGTAGCAATGACTTATATGTAAATAAATACATTATTCTAAAGAGAAAATTTGTAAAATTTAAAAAAACGTGTTGTATGTACATTTTGTTAGCCTGGCTCCGCCCGCCCACCTTCTTCCGCCCAAATTTCATTTTCCCTTCAGTAGTCAGTCTGGGGATGGGGCGTATTAGTGGGATTCTGCTCGTCCAGAGTTTTGCTTGTCCAATCAGCCAACAGAGCGTGTAGCTGAGAACGATGACGTCGAAGTCGCGCTCCAGTTTCAGTTGAATGCTGCGTTCCTTTATACTCGGAACTCGGAAATTTCCGACTTGGTAGTTCCGAGTTCCGACCTGTCTGTGTTCCAGTGCATCTGTTCGGGAAAGTATGGACGCCTACAACCTTTCTCATCCAAATAACTAAACGTTAGGCTCTAGCAAGTTACCGTTGCCAGGTCCCGGTAGATCCGTATACTACAATATGTAGTGAAGTCGGAAATTTCCGAGCTCCTTGTACAACTGGAACGCACCGTCAGAAGCTGGCTCATGACGTACGGCACGACCAAACGTTATGCGATTGGTTGGCTAATCCAGAGTGGCACTGAGCAGATCCAATAGTTTTAAACTTCAACAGAAACCCGCCTCCAAGTGAGTGAACGTTTGCCAATTACTGCAGTTCCAGACCTTCTGTACAAATGAAATGAAGTACGATGGTCTGGTAGCACCAGGCTAACATTTTGTCACACTCAAGCTGTTTAATCTTACTCATATACCATTTCCCCCCCAAAAAGAAAGTTTATTCAACATGAGTCATATGTATCTTTACAGTGAACTTCACAAAACTTCACAAGAATTTTCAAGGAACTTCGATATTCAGAAAAATAGGAATCGGGGCAGGGAAGTGTGTGTGTGTGGTGTGTGTGTGTGTGTGTGTGTGTGTGTGTGTGTGTGTGTGTGTGGTGTGTGTGTGTGTGTGTGTGTGTGTGTGTGGTGTGTGTGTGTGTGTGTGTGTGTGTGTGTGTGTGTGTGTGTGTGTGTGTGTGTTGTGGGATGTGATTCAGGTTCAGATTCAGGAAGTGAAAATGTAGACGATTGCTGATGCGTCTGTGTGTGCAGAGGACACACACTCAGGGGATTTGGTTTTTGTTGTTGTGTGTGTGTGTGTGTGTGTGTGTGTGTGTGTGTGTGTGTGTGTGTGTGTGTGTGTGTGTGTGTGTGTGTGTGTGTGTGCGTGGATGCGTTCGGTGCTGAAGAGGAAACATGATGTGTACAGGGTGGTGGATGGGTGGGTGAGTGAGTGAGACAAAGGGAAAGAGGAAATTGATGAGGAAACCAAACAGAATATAACCATATAACATTCAAACTTCGGACTTTTTTTTCCATTTGAAAACATGAATGTTTTGGCTCCAATTAAAAAACCTTACGTCCACTGCAGTAAAGTGCCGAGGATAAAACCAATGCGGTCCGTCCACAAAACCTACTTATAAACAAGAGTGGGAGTGCTGAAACCCACTGCTAGAAATACACACGGTTTGCATTGTAGCAGGGACTATTACAGAAAAGCAGCAGCATATGAGAGAATGGAAGGAGTTTCATTTTTCATGGACATAAAAATAAAGAAGTATATGTCGATGGGACTTGGAAACACAGAGGAACGTAAATCAAGATATTAACATGATGACAAACCTTGTAGCTGTTGGATGCACCGTTATCAAGATGTGCGTATTACCCAGATTGGCTAGCACAGTAATTTCCTGGCCCCTTTGGAGCAAATTTTTTAAGCACTCTGCATTGTTTGGGACTAACTTTTTATTTATAAGCTACTGCTTCAATTTGAGTCACAGAAGGGTCAGTCCACAACTCATGATCCTGAATGAAATATCTCAACTACTCTTTGATGGATCCTAATAACTTTGGTGATCATGTCAAAAAATTTAATATGTGCAATACACATTGTTATTACCATGTTTGATTGCTTATTAGCAAAGGTTTAGCATGCTAACGCACTAAGTAAGATGGTGAGTGTTCAACGTTACACCTGCTAAAACATCAGCATGTTAGCATTGTCATCGTGAGCAAGCTAGCATGATGACGAAACTGTATGACTTGCAAATACTTTTCTGACAGTACTGTACATAAAAAAATCCTTACAATCATATTTAACTTTAGAAAAACAAAAAATTAATTCACACGGATTGAAAATGTTCCCCTCTCTTTGCCAGCTCCCTAACTTGATATGTCTAAAAAGACACTACTAAAAGAAACAAAAAGGTCTAGCGGTAATCTCACACTCAAGACACACGCTGCATTGAAAAGATCATAAAATAAGTATAAAGTAGCCTATTGTTCAAAATTGTCACTTAAATATCGATGACAACTCGTGGGCTTTCCATAGTGTCGAGAGCTGACACTTGCAGACCCAGCTTTTTGAGGAACCGGTGGTAAAAAAGAGTGGAAGGTGCTTGTGCAGCTTTACCAATAGTCTTATAAAGGGAGTGTAAGCACAATTTATCACAGGAGGATACAAAGGCTAAAATTAAAATCTGTATTGTCTTTTTTATACAATGCACCTTTAGCTACAGAACAGCTTCCATCACATCTGTTCTCTCGGCAGACATTCATCGAGGCATTTCGTCCAATTTGGGTCTTGGTTTTAATCCAAAAGTCTGTGTTTTGCGTTCCAACAGAGCACGGCTGTCCAGGAGAAAAAAAAATCCACAACTTCCACAGATGTCAGGTTTTAAACGTCTTTGGGAAGCGGCTGAGGCACGGTGCTGCCGTCTTGACTGCTTTACGGTTGTTTCCCGACGTAGAAAAAAATTCTCATCCACACAAAAACAAGTTAATTTTGTTGTTCTCTGATGACTTTATGTAACTTAAGACACTCCATAGCCTCAGTTGACTTTGAAGATGCTGAAGATGTGAGGCGAGGCTGATGGGTTGCCCACACTGTGGAGTCTGAAGGAGGAGCCTGTGATGGTCTGCAGTTCAGTGCCTTTGTCCAGGCGCAGGAGGCCTGACACCTGGCAGGGTTTCAGGAAGTGGAAAGGGTGCGGCCCGGCGGATGGGGTTGTCCCGTAACCCTCCATGCATTGCAGCTTCTGGGGTCTCTGACCACTGGTCACCACATCCAGCTTCACATACTGGGACTGCTGCTCGTTGAACAACACCTGGGGAAACACACAGAAGGTGGAGGGCTCATTAAGAGAGGTCAGAAACACTGGGAGAACTTGTTTCTAATCAACTCTTTAAAATAAACCAGACTGCCTCAGAACTTTCTTTCTTTCTTCTTCTTTCTTTCTTTCTTTCTTTCTTTCTTTTTTCTTTCTTTCTTTCTTTCTTTTTCAGTTAGATTTTCTCCAGACCAAGACTCAAGTTGACAAGACTGATGTCTGGCTAAATGAGATTACACAAAACCTGATATTACCTTCTCTAAAATACATGACACATTTACACAGCAAAGTATTTTAAAAAGCTGCACGGAGGTAAGAAAATGTGGAGAGAGAAAAAAAGGTGTGGCTGCTTAATCACTGTAGTTGCAAATATGAATTTGATCCAGGGTTAAAATCAAGGTCGAAGGTATAATCACATTAAAACTGCATGCTGTTTAAAATGCACCTCAAAACTCTTGTTAAAAGCAAAAAATATGTTTTATTCCATTGCCAACTCCGTTTTGCTAATGAAAACAAAACCATGCCTCCTTCAATACGTGTCACTTTGAGGATTATAAAACAGTTTTTACACAAACCCCTGCAGATGAGAACTGTGAGAGTCAACCAAAATGTCAAAGTTGCGGGCCTTGAGAACCAAAACAATTAGTTGAAAGATGCTAAACTTCTCGGTGTGATCTTTAGGTTGTTTGTTTGATCCATAGTTAATACAAAGCATTGATTAGTTTATCTCTCAGGTGGAGTCTCAGAACAGAAAGTATGAACGTATTATTGTAGCAAAAGTCTTAACCACATGTAACTGTAGATTTTTAATGCGTACTAGGGCCCGACCGATATGGATTTTTGAATGCATTTTCACGATTATTTTCAGAGAAAAATTACGATTACGATTAAATTGGCCGATTATTATTTTTTTAATCCACAAAATATATATTGAAATAATGTACTTTTTTTATCCCTTAAATATATATAAATACTTGTTACTGTCGATAGGTGTACAGGAACTTATAATTAATTGAAATATGCATTATCTAAAAAAAATAAAGTGTTACAAATATGACTAAAGTGACATGACTTCTTTTTAAACTCAGACATTAAGCATTTTATTTAACTGCACATAACCCTTTGGAACTCCCTCCCTCCAAACATCAGCATCTCAGACTAAATAAACTCATTCAAAAGTAAACTCAAAACTCACCTCTTTAAGAAAGCATAATGACACCTGACTCCACTCCAAACCGTATCTTTAATTTGTCTGTATTTTGTTTTCTTTTTCTATAAGTAAAATAAAGTAAATATATAGTACATTTTCTATATGTATGATGTAAAGTGTCTTTGAATGACCGCCAATAAAGCACTATATAAATTCTATCAATTACTATTAACAGTCAAGAGATGACCAATGGCTCTGCTATTGGTGTCAGGGGGAACTGTCAAGTGTGAATTAATCCAATGTATTACAACACACCTGCTGCTGTTAAGGCTATAACTGTAATGCCTTTAGGCTATATTCATGTAGGCTACCTCCGGGGCAGCAATGCATTTCACTCAACTTGATTGCTTGAATTTGAAAAATAAAAATCTGCAAAAAATCGTCCCTTTTGCCGATTGACGATTTTTCGGAGAGGTGCTATAATCGGCCGATTAAATCGGTCGGGCCCTAATGTGTACACTAAAGTCACAAATGTGTAACAGTAAATTTGAAGTCGTAATTTTTTTTACCATTGTAAACACAAAATAGGGGCTAAGTCCTTTGTTACAGGTGAACAAATCCTATTCTGTGCATCACAATTTCAAAGAGTCATGCACTTGACACTTTTGCTACAATCATTGCAGTGCAGTTGATGTAAAACACATTTGCACGCCCGTGTTTCATAATCTGAGAACATGCACAAAATTGGTATAGCCTAAAGGTGCGAACACACTAGGCACTTTACACGCGCAAGATTTACGTGCGTAACGCGGCTAAAATGTTGCTTGATCATTTTGTGTCAAAAATGGTTGTACGCGCGTAACGTGCCTAGTCTACCTACCGATATTGTATTTCCCCTAATCAACCATGGCTGCGATCAGACCCGACCCGACACAATAGCGTGCATGTCCGCACAAAAACAACAACAACACGGCCAACAACTGTGCCAAAAGACAAACTGAACAGCACAAATAGCCTAGCATTAAAACAGCATTGCATATTCACGGCAGCTACATAACAAACACAGTTACAGCAGCATCGGTACACGGCGGCACAACATAAAGCCAAGTAGCCAACATTAGCCTACCTGGCTGTGACAGGGGACCGTGGCTGGCGTAGATCAACACCGATGCTTCGCTGTACTCGTTGTGAAAGTCCCCCGGACATAGCCGTCATGTTTGGGTTCATAATATGAGGCGCTAGCCGCCCGCACACAACAGGGTGAGTTAACTAATGCTATACGGCGCTAACTTGTTATATCGGCTTAAGCACAGCCGCACATGTTTACTGAATTAACCAGGAAGTCCATTCTCCTGGTTTACTCTCCCCACGTCTTCTATTCCCGAGCTGCTGTCATACAGCACCGGCTCGGCTGCCTGCAATACATTTTCCTCCTCGGTGTCTTTCATCAGCCTCTGTGTACAGTACACTGTCCGTCTCTCTGCCTGTGACGTTGGGTCAAACGCAACGCTGATTGGCCAACGCGGCTAATCGTCTCGCGTAGGAGCAACAAAAGTTAAATTTTTTGAACTCCTCGCGTAGCTGCGTAATATATACGCGGGTCATACGTGGCTAACGCGGCTAAAATGTTGCTTTAGCGCGAGTGACGCATTTACGCGGCATGTACGCGCGTAAACCAATGGTTCCCTATGGAAAAACGGCCGATTTCATACGCGTCTGTACGCGTGTAAAGTGCCTAGTGTGTTCGCACCTTAATAGCCTAGTTCTCAGCCCTTGTGTCATTCGGCGGCCACCTAAAGGCCAGGACACACCAGCCCGAAAATCGCCGTCGTAGAGTCGATAGGGGGTCGGGAGACGAATCTGTTTGGTGTGTGCCGTAACGTCGGCCGACGTAGAGGTCGTCGGGCTTGTTTTGAGCCTGTCGCCGCCGATTGAACATGTTCAATCGGCGGCGACAGGCTGGCCGACCGTCTTTCATTTGGAGCAATTTGATTGGTGGAGGGCTAGCGAATCAGTGAAGCCCGGAAGTGAGGCGGGTAGCACAAACAGCTAACAACAGCTAGCCATCGTTTTAATGTGTTTGTTCGTTTCGTTTTGAGAGTACTCACATGCATCAACCCTTGTTGACTGCTCGACAGCATGCTCGACACTCTCTGCTAAAAATTGTGCTCTTATGGTCCATAAATATAAATACGTATTTCTATCTATGTTTATGCTCTAGAGAGCTGTCCCATCATTTCCGGCTTTCGTATTTTTTCGGGCCACAATACAGATTAGCGCCGCCTGCTGTTATGGAGACATTACGTCCCGCGCAAGCAACAGAGCGTACGGAAAGTCAGCAGTCAGTTTGGTGTGTTCTCTGGCCGCGACGGGAAGCCTGGAGCTTCCTGAAACGGCCGACCCCATTTTTTGCGTAGTCGGAACAAGTAGAAACAAGTCGGACTGGTGTGTCCTGGCCTTAACACACCATGAACATGCTCTACTTTCAGATTAATATACCTATTTGTGTTGTAGGCTTATCTCTTTTTTTTTTGTTTTCTTACATCTGTGCCACTGAACAGATTTCTGTCAGGTGGAAAAACTGTGATTACTTGAGGAACATAGATTTGTTAATAAATCAATTAGGCTTATACAATGAAAAATTTTGCTTAATTTGTCTGACGTTAAAGTAGCCTATTTCACTCCCCATTTAAAAGAAGCGACAGTCTGTTCACCGGACATGATTATAGCTTTCCTACATATTATACAGCGAATATATAAAACACTGTCAGCAATTTTGTGCCGCGCCAGCTCAATACTTTTGCTGCTGCTGATATGCATACTTTTTTAAAATAGACTATTGCTTCTCGTACAGAAGCGTAATGATTCTCTTGACAAACATTTTTGCCACGTTTTTTCTGAATTGCCAAGGGGATTAGACCAGAGTTATGAGATACTATCCCCGTTAATTCTTCTCCATACTCCATATTTTTTTATTAATCTGAATGCAGAGCATGTTCACGGTGTGTTAGGTGGCCGCCGAACGACATAAGGGCTGAGAAATAGGCTGCTGATCAGACTAAATGATCGATCAAACATAAAATCATCAGAACATGATAAAAACATCCTGATGGAGATTTCTATGGAGTGACTTTGCTTACAGTTTTTCACAATTGCTTAAACACATTTCCTGATAGACTACCTCACTTTTTCAAAACCCTAACCACAAATCTCAAAACTCAAACACAAAATGCAAAATCCTTCACTTCTCTTGCAAAAGCACACTTTACCCTCAAAACAGTGTTAACTCTTCACTAAATGGTGTTTTCTTTTCAAATGACAAACACATACATCATATGACTAGACATTTCTAGCACTCATTGAACACTGGTGTGCAGAATGGAAAACACTATAGTATAAATGCAAACCACTATATGAATGCTTTATCAATTATGCCTTTGCATGTTCATACACTTTCACCTACAGTAACACCTACAGAATACCAATCAGTCTAAAGTATTTGCTGTTACTGTAGGTGAAAGTGTATGAACATGCAAAGGCATAATTCTACTGATAAAGCATTCATATAGTGGTTTGCATTTATATCTGCACACCAGTGTTCAATGAGTGCTAGAAATGTCTAGTCATATGATGTATGTGTTTGTCATTTGAAAGAAAACACCATTTAGTGAAGAGTTAACACTGTTTTGAGGGTAAAGTGTGCTTTTGCAAGAGAGGTGAAGGATTTTTCATTTTGTGTTTGAGTTTTGAGATTTGTGTTTAGGGTTTTGAAAAAGTGAGGTACCGTAGTCATCAGGAAATGTGTTCAAGCAATTGTGGAAAAACTAATTTTTTTCAAGAAGTGTGTTGAAAAATTTCAAACAGTGCAAAGCATATATCGTGTTTTATCATGTATCGGGTTGCTGCTTTGGTTTAGGGCATGGTTACAAAAGTTTGAGGTTGTGATGCTGTGGTCATAGCAGTCACTTTTAGTGTTTACAGTATTAGGCAAAAACTGCATTTGTACCAAAATGTGCAGTCTACTGTAAATCACAGCAAACAGGAGCTCTTCTCTGACCCTTCTATAGCTAACTGCACAAAAGCCTTTTGAGTTTAGAAATGTGATTGGCAGTGTGTTATGTGTGAATACCATGAATTCAGGAAGAGTGTGCAAGATATAGAGAATTGTGTTTAATGTTGTGAAAAATGTGTGTTTTGGAATGAGAATATGAGTCTAAGGCAGGAAATGTGTTTGGAGTTCAGCAGAATTGGTTAAGCAGTTGGTAAATTAGTTTCAGATTGTGCACATTGTGTCTGATGTTCCAAAAATTGTGTTTAAACAATTGTGAAAAACTGTAAAACTGTACAGGGACTCCTCCAGGTAATGGCGACAGCTAGCACTCTACAGCATCCAGCAATAGCCATATTGCTGGATGCTGAGAAAGCCTTTGACAGGGTAGAGTGGCATTATTTGTTTCATGTTATGTCAAAATTTGGTTTTGGACCAATTATTATTAACTGGGTGAAGGCCCTCTATAACAACCCTAGTTCTTCAATTAGAACTAATGGAACTGTATCCGAACCTTTCCAACTTCTAAGATCTACCCAGCAGGGTTGTCCTGCCTCACCATCACTCTTCATTTTGGCCTTAGAACCTCTAGTATGTGCTATCCGAGCAGAGAGGAAAATCACTGGTATCCAAATTGGGGGTCATGATTTTAAAGCTAATCTATTTGCGGATGATTTGTTATTAACATTATCACAACCACATCAGTCAATCCCGCAAGTGATGAAATTAATTTAGGTATTTGGGAAGTTTTCAGGGTATAAGGTGAATTTTATTAAGAGTGAAGCCATCCCATTAAATACTATGACCTTTCCTTCACATCTGGGTTCAGCCCCCATTCAATGGATGAGATATCTAGGAATCAACATTAAGACTCCCATTGAGGATATTTTTTATTTAAATGGCCCTCTCCTCCTTAAAACAATTAAGGAGGACATTAAGAGATGGACAGTTCTACCCATTTCATTATGGGGCAGAGCAGAAGTGCTTAAAATTAATATTTTACCTAGATTATTATTTCTTATATCAGCAATTCCTCTTAAATTCCCGCTTTACTGGTTCAAAGAAATTAATAAATTATTCACAGATTTATTGTGGAGTAATAAAAAAACAAGAATCAGTTACAAAAGATTAACCAGACCGAGGAAAAGAGGTGGATTGGGAGTCCCAGATGTTTATTCTTAGTACCTTGCCTATAATGCTAGGTTTCCTTTGTTGTGGGCCTATACAGGACAGAGTGAGTTAGGGAGTTGGAAATGGGTTGACGAAAACATTTTAGCCAACCAAGACAAATCCCTCTCCCTAACCGCTTTATGGTATTACCCTAAAACCAACTTGAAAATAGTCAATCCTCTAAAAAAATGTTCCTGTGCGGTTGTGAAAATTATCCAGAAACGTCTCCCCTTCAATGGAGCATACTTACCATCATGCCCTCTATGGAGTGACCCTGTATTAAAAGCTGGTGGTAAAACATTAACAAACAAATCGTGGCAACAAAGAGGTATAAACCAAGTGGGTCAGATAGTGAAGGATGGATATATGGTACCCTTTAATGTCTTAAAAACACAATGTGATTTAAAAGATGTCGACTTTTTTGCGTAATTACAATTAAAATCTATTTTGGGGTTACTTATTTCAAAAGAACCCACAGTAGAGATCCAGGATAAAGAGTTGGATATAAAACTGAGGGAGATTGCATCAGGAAAGAGAACAGTGTCAAGGTTGTATGAATTGTTGACCACTGCATCCGTTGATAACCTATCCTCTATCCAACACAAATGGGAGCAAGACTTGGGCATATCCTTGAGTAATGCACAGTGGGACAAAAAACACTACAACCCTATCCAAATGTGTAAGATATAAAATTCTTCAATTAAAAATTTTGCACAGGGCTTATATAACACCAAGCTGATTAAATAAAATGGACAATTCCCTCTCTCATTTGTGTTGGCATGGTTGTGGAGAGGCTGGAACATTGATACATCAATTGTGGCAGTGCCCCGCAGTACAGTGTTTTTGGAAATGTGTTATTTATAATTTGTCTTCTTTCTTGAATGTGAGAATACCACTCTGCCCATTAACTTGCCTTCTAGGCAGTAGAGTCAAAAACATTGAATCAACAGTCACCCAACGCATTATAGCCTTGGCTTTCCTGTCAGCGAAGCGAATTATTTTGATAAATTGGAAGATACGTAAACCCAATTGCTTCAGCATTGAAAATTGGCTGAAGGACTTTTTAGACCTCCTGTCAATGGAGCGAGCAGCATCAGCTCTCAATGACCATGACTGTGGTAAAGAAGGACCCTGGAACTTTATTAGTATGAACTTAAGAAACTGGACATTTAAATGAATTTATTTAAAAGTATGGATCTGCACCCCTCCCCCCCTTGTCTTGTGGTGTATGTATATGTTGTCTGTGATTGTTTTGTTTAAGAAAATAATAAAAATATTATTATAAAAAAACAAACTGTACAGGGACGCGTTGTGACACTTCAGTCGGAGCTGCAGCATAACACAACAACAAACTCAGAGTAGGTCTAACCACCTATCCGGCAGCAGGTTAGACTCACGGCGTGAGTTCCTGCATTAACGGACTAAACCTGCTTCCTGAAACGGAAAACCAAGAGTCTCCACTAACTCAGAGCAAACAAACTCTGAGTTGCCTTGAAACCCGCTTCCTGAAACAGGCCCCTGGAGTGTCGTACGAGGCAGCAGCAGGCATGTTTTTGTTTAAAACATTCTTAAAGAATTTCCTTATTATAAATTCAGTGAAGACAGAGGAAATCATTTTTGGTAAGGGGCCTGTCCACAACGATCCATAGAGAAAATACGGAGAATAAATATATAATTAAGTGTCGTCTCAATGTACTCCCACAAACGGGCTTTCCTCTCTCTGTTATGGTAGTTGTTCTGGTAGTTTTTATCACTTGTTTCCTATATTTTCTGGTGAAAAGAGACAAAGGAAACAGGCTTTTCCTTCGTCTGTTCACATGCCGACGTCACGGGTCCCGACCGGCGCTTTCATTGGATTATGCGACAATGTTGTCCTGCCCACAAACGCTCTGGGTCTACGGATCACTTTTGCTACATATGTAGCACCTAGACATGTTGCAAAACTACCTGCAAGAAAACCCACAGCTGAGACTTGTAGGAGCAGATTCGAGCAGTTGTAGCGATAGACTTGTGCTCGCTCATTAAAATGCTGAATCAACATAGCGTTCTATATCATTTTATTTGTGAGGACATTTTTTTACTCTTTGAAGTTGTGATGCACAGAATAGGATTTGTACACCTGTAACAAAGGACTTGTGAACTGGTAGCCCCTATTTTGTGTTTACAATGGTGGAAAAAATATATACGACTTACTGTTACACATTTGTGACTTAAAGGCCTACTTCACCGGTTTGAATATGAAGGTGTATTGAATTCTGAGATCCTATGTAGTATAAATGTGCAAAAAAAATTAAAATCGGTTCATCCTAGCCTGAGAAAAGGCAGAAAGAGTGTTTTTTTTAACCCTATATTTCTCTTTCTCGTGACATCACAGAAAGAGAAATATAGGGTTAAAAAAAACGTACTTTGTAAATATTACTGTGATGTCACAGTAAAAGACATCACAGTAATATTTACAAAGTAAGTTTTTTTTTTAACCCTATATTTCTCTTTCTGTGATGTCACGAGAAGGAGAAATATAGGGTTAAAAAAAACACTCTTTCTGCCTTTTCTCAGGCTAGGATGAACCGATTTCAATTTTTTTCGCACATTTATACTACATAGGATCTCAGAATTCAATACACCTTCATATTCAAACCGGTGAAGTAGGCCTTTAAGTGTACGCATTCAAAATCTGTAGTAACGTGTGCTAAAGACTTTTGCTACATAATACCTTCATAAGAAAGTGGGGAATGTGAGATGATGACCAAAAAGGATGTCAGGGTAGTTGGGAGCCAGTTTGTAGTTCAAAGCTGTTCATTAATGACAACTCCCAACAGAAAAATAAACATAACTCACCTGGCAGAACAGGAAGTAGACGCCCGCCTTCTCCACAGTGAAGGTGCCTTGGTCCCTGTTGTACCTCACCGCTTTGCTCATATTCAACGTCCTCTCTTCCCAACCCTTTATCACACCGCCCTCTCCCACTGTTGCACGCACACACACACACGCACGCACACACACACACACACACACACACACACACACACACACACACACACACACACACGCACGCACGCACGCACGCACGCACGCACGCACACACACACACACACACACAGTACCAAGGTTACTCATCTCACAAACAAAACTTCCACAGATCCACTGTCCTTCATTTTTTATGACTCTTACCTTGCTGCGAGGAGACTTTGGTTACTGGTGGAAAAGTAATCGTAAGAGGGAGAGAAAAAGGGGAAAGTCAATTAAGATTTTACGAGTGTAATCGTGTAGGGTTATATGATTGAAACCACTTCAACAGATGCTACACGAGATGGCTATAAAGGATCTGCCAGGCCACTTACTCTCAAAATGAGACGCCGCTTTCTTTCCATTTCCATTCCTCCCTCGTACTGTCGCCCCTTTTTTTCGGGAGGCAAAGAAGAGACAGAATATGAGTTTGAGTAAGAGAGAAAATGCATCTGTGGCTTCTTTTGATAAAACAATCACTCCCATCTGTATGTGTCTAATAGCATGGTGTATTAATTTGCGGCCATTAAAGCTCACATATTATGCACTTTGCTGTCAATTTTATATGGTCTAAGTAGTCCCTAATACTTATTTTTTTAGATGTTTGCTGAAAAACCCGTTCAGATCATTTATTGTAGCAAGCCTCTATACCCTGATTGTCCTCTGGTCTCAGGATGACCTATATTTGTGCGATCTGGCTGGCCCCTCCCACCTCTCTGCCGGGCTTTCTTTATATGTCCATGGGGCTCTCCCACCGTCTCTGCCGTGCTCTCGCGATACTAGAGAGACACTGCGTGACTGCGAACACAGTGTTTACCCGGAGCTAAGCCATAGCTGGTTGCTTGTCCCAAAGCTAATAGCTATTACACCAGTCAGGCAAAACTACCAATAAAAACTATTATTTTAGTTTCACCGTTTAAAAAAAAGCACAGGTAGCTTCCTATCCGTTGTGTTATTAAAAACGAGGCATTAATAGACTGCTGTGGTTAAGATAAATTAGTGGAGTATGAGCAAAAGCATTCTGTGTTGGTGTATGTAACATTCAGGCTGTACTAAGGGCATCTTGTCGCTTAGCGGGGAAAACAACATGGCTGTCGCTCGGAAAATTTTCCATCGGATCTCGGGGCCGTGGACCAATAAGAAATGGGGGGGTGGGGTTATCATAGACTAGTGCACGGTGGACGTTTCTGGGGGGGAAGCATGGACATATAAAGAAAATATGGGATGTGGCTGTGCCGACTATTACGTAATAGTCGGCGAGAATTCTGACTGGAGTATATTGGGGGGAGGGGTGGGGGTTTCAGAAAGGGGGAGAGTGAGAAAAGGAAAAATTGTTATTTTTTTAAAATATTTTGGCAGTCTCTAGGCACACCGTGGACCCATGGATATGTTGGAACACATTTAAAAAGTGCATTTAGCATAATATGTGACCTTTAAGATTGAAACTGTCTTTTTTATGCGGATAGCAGATGGACAATTGATTTCCTATCACGTGCTTTGATATATTTCTATATTTCCCCAAACTGTTATTTTCGCACCTCCCTTTTCTTTAATCTGTGGGGGCTAATCTTAGTGCCAGCTGTTCGCAGTCATCTAGAATATACAGGATACAGAGAAGAAGGAGCGAGATGGAGTGAAGGAGGATGTGTGTGTGTGTGTGTGTGTGTGTGTGTGTGTGTGTGTGTGTGTGTGTGTGTGTGTGTGTGTGTGTGTGTGTGTGTGTGTGTTGTGAGTGAGGAGGGGAGAGAGAGAGAGAGAGAGAGAGAGAGAGAGAGAGAGAGAGAGAGAGAGAGAGAGAGAGAGAGAGAGAGAGAGAGAGAGAGAAAGTAATAGAATAGGAGTCAAGGGGGGGAGTGAAAGCATTAAATGTAGCCTAAGAGAAGCTGAGAACGTCAAATAAGAGAAATGAAGTGCAGGGAAAAAGGTCTTTGGCCTGACCCACAGCTACAGCCCCTGCTTGGATAAATACAATATGCAACACTGAAAGGCTGCGGAATGACTGCTCCTTTTCCCTCTTGAAAGGTTCATTTTAGCTGAGGGATCCGGGCCTATGGGGAGCGATTTGAAAACACAGATACAGCTCCAATGCTGTATAAATGAACTGTGAAATACATACTTTATGCTTCGCTGTATTGCCCCCCCAACCGCCGCAATCATACACAGGAATATTAGGCCCCTGCTAAAATAACTCACAGGTGGGTGAACCCTGTAGACTTAGGAATTGCCATGGGCGAGTGCAAAGCCCCTCAGGCTGGGCCCGAGTTTCCTGACTTAAGCTGTCAGTCATCAAGAGAGAACATAACAGCAGTGTCCTGCTCTACGGTGGTCAACTTTCCACAAACTGGAAAAAGCTGTTTGGCCCTTTTTGGTTTGCTTTTTCTCTCTCTCACTGATAGCCATGAATTTTCTTGACACTGTTTAATACGCTTTGGAGCACAAAGTCAGATATCTGTTACCAAAGAATAAAAGCCAGTATCTGCTGACTATCAATAGAGATATCTTGGCTAGACGTGCAGCTTTCTAAACGAACCCTTTTGTCAAGTTTGGACATTCGTCCACAAAAGCGCCTTAGGGTTCACTCTCGGACAAAATGTGAAACAATCAAGCAGCCCCGTGACGGTGACGCAAGCAGTGGGCTATAAATGCTGCAATGATAGGTCATCAAATATCACCGCTTTCACAACAAATCATAGCTGTGTCAGTCGTGTGCTCTGTAGGAGGACTTGAGGGAAGTCAAATTCCCTGCCTGAAAGCGTGCAACAAGGGCCTCACTCCCATGCCAGCTGGTGTTCTGGGCTCGTAGGGCTCCGAGGCCGTTGTGGTCAGACCTGTAATTTCAGGTCTGACCAGCTGCCTACTTCTTCCTGTGTCAACTTTTAGCAGCGGGTAGTGCCTGCGGGCCCGCTAGGCCTGACCATAGTGGCGTGTGGGCCATGAGTGGCTGGCGTTTGTGTTAAATGTTCTTCCATCCCCCCGCCCCGCACACCCCCACACAAAAAAAACACACAACTGCAGTTGGTTATGTATTGTGTCTTTGGCGATTTGCACAAAAACATCTACGTGCCAGTAGTGTTAAAGTTGAGAAAATGCATCCGTGGGAGACTTTAGATTTGTTTCAATACCATCTCTCTTCACTCTGTGCCCCACTAGCAGCTCTCTCTTCTCCAGAATTAGCTGAACAATGGCCTTCCTCTGTGTATTGACCTGTGAAAAGAAAAGAAAAAGAAAGCGCTATTATCAAATGTCTAATAAGTTTATTATGACTTTTTTCTGGCACCCATCCCAAACAGCCACAGACTCTTTCAGCCAGGCAGTCAGATAAACAGGCATGTCTTTTCCCAGTATCCTGCCCTTGTTGCCATGCTAGCCGTTTTAGAATTAGGCGGCCCACCACTTCCTCTGGAGACCAGGTTGCGACACCTAATGCATGTTTTTAGTGCTTTGCATTCCTCAAATGTCTTAACTCCCTTTTCCAAAAGAAATGCATTTTTTCTTTTCTTTTTACTTATTGTCGAGCCAGCAAAAGCTTTAAGCCTTGAATGACTGACGGAGGTCTATATGAAGTAAAAGGAGAAGTAGCTGACGGAGAAGGTATGTTAAAATGTACTGCTACTGTGGAAATGGAGGCAGCGAGTCGCTCTCCAGACGTTCAACTCACTGGCTCTCATCAGGAGTTGGCCAACGGTCAAATGGACAAGAACGGGGGCCCCTTGGGAAAAGCTCCAGCATCAACACTCCACGTGTCCAATTTTTGGGGTGTGTGTGTGTGTGTGTGTGTGTGTGTGTGTGTGTGTGTGTGTGTGTGTGTGTGTGTGTGTGTGTGTGTGTGTGTGTGTGTGTGTGTGTGTGTGTGTGTGTGTGTGTGTGTGTGTGTGTGTGTGTGTGTGTGTGTGTGTATAAGCCTCCGTTCGAGCAGGTCTGTCAACATGATACACAGCCAACCTGTCCCCATGATCTCAATTCCAGTGAAAACCTAGGTTTTGGAAACAACTGAACTCGAAACCAGAAGAATTTCCATCAGCTCCTCTTGGCTGCTCTTAGAGAAATAACTTGTGCCTTGTGATGCAACCTCGTCCCTCAGTATAAACGGTGCTGCTATAGTGCAAAAAAAAAAGATCTAGTGAGTGTTTTCTGTAAATGCAACTCAGATTGTGACCTGAGTATTTGAGGTGTAGCAGGATTGACACTTGCCGTAGTCTTTTATCATGTGGCTTGTATCACGCCTGAGCCAGTGTGTGCAGCCAGTTGGGAACAAAGTGATGCATGCCAAATAGTTGAGGCTTTCCAGTAAATTGAGATAAAACTGGAGCACAACTGGCACCAGAGTAATTAAAATGGGGGAGCATAGGAGAGGAGAGAGAGGGAGAGAGAGAGAGAAGAGAGAGAGAGAAGAGAGAGAGAGAGAGAGAGAGAGAGTTGGTTGGACACAGAAATAAGCAGCAACTCCACACAACTCGACTGCACTGCACTCATGAGGAAAAACTTAAACTTAAAACTTAGACGTGCAGCTTTCTAAACGAACCCATGTAAAAATACATGGTGCAGCAGAATAGAGTATGTGTAAAGGGGAGAGGTGGTAAAAGAAGTGCGGGATTGCAAATTTCCATGCACCTCCCGCGAAGATTATTCGTTCCACAAAAAAAGTTACATAACTGAACACGTAGTTTTGTAAAAAGTTGCAGGAGAGTAAATATTATATGCTATTCGGAGAAGAGAGGAGAGGTGTGAGGGGGGTGTTTGCAGGCTCGATTGCTGTCTAAAGAATTATACAAACCTGCTCCAGTCGGTCCTGCAGGATCTTGAATGACTGCGACAGGTCCCGCGTCTGCCGCCAGGTCCACGCCGTGAACAACGCGCTGCACGCGGCCATAGACAGCGCCACCAGGGCCAGAGAAGCCCAGACGACCCGCAGCCTGCGCACTCGCCTCCTCTGCAGAATCCGATGCATGTTTTGCTGGCGCTGCTACTCGCCGCCGCAGCAGACCATCCGAAACCCCCGCTTCTTCAACTCCATACCAGCCGCGCGTGAAGTCCCTCCAAATGCACGTCAGCCTAAATGTCCATATATTTGTTGCTTTTCAGAGAGAGAGAAGGGGGCGGGGGGTCCACGACCGCTCCGATCTTTTCTGTTTTAAAACTATTTTAAAGCTTTATCTGACAGACGCCACAAGGATCAAACCCACCATCCTCCGTGTGCGCGCGGCTGTCTGTCTCCACGCAAACAAGGAAACTGTGCAACAACTCGGGCAGATCAACTGTTGCATCCTTCTTCTCCTTGTGATTCGTTGACTCTTTTCTTCCCTTTAAACGGCGTCCTGGGGGGTCACTATTAGACAGACAGACAGACTGACTGACTGACTGACTAAGTAAACACACACACACACACACACACACACACACACACACACACACACACACACACACACACACACACACACACACACACACACACACACACACACACACGCACACGCACACGCAGACACACACACGCAGATGGAGATGGAGAGTTGGAGGTGCGTCCTCGGCGAGCGCTGGTGTTGCGTGCAGCGATGTAGTGGCCTGCGCCGTAAAAAGAGAAAAAAATAATTAGCAAGTTGAGAACAAGAAAGAAAAAAACGCACAAGGCTTCCTCTGCTTCTCAAATCACTTTCATCAACTTGCAGGCCGTGGAAATCTGCATCAGCCACGCGCGTACCAGTCCCGTTTGTAACCACGCGGTGGCTGTAGTGCATAGGTGAACATACGCACCGGTCTGATGCTCCTCCGTGTATATCCAGGTTAACCGGAGACTGGCTTTGATTCCAATGGCCAATTACTTTATCTGAAAACTCAAATATTATCTCCCTAACACGCCAAACGTGTAATGAAACTAATAAGTAAGAATTCACTCATGTAGGCCTAACTGATAAAACAAAAACATGTGTAACTAAACCTATAGTTTAAAAAGTAATGTGTATTTGGGAAAAAACTTCCATCTTATTTTAACAATTGATGGGTAATTAAACGACAGGTAGTTTTAGTAGACCCCCTATAGGTCAACTGCACAATGCCTTTACTTTCACTATTTTAAGCATTATATGTATTTCAGTTCAAATTAGAAAAACAAGTAAAAACAAATAAGAAAATCCACTTCATGTTATTGTTATTGTTATTGTTTTTTTTTGGGGGGGGGGGGGCAGCTGATTATTAACCCTTATGCCCGTTAAAAAAAAGTTACACTGGGACCGCTTCGTACATTTTGTGTATTTTGACCTTTAAACTGCATTAAAATGATGAAAGATCAATATTTTTTCACAATTTTTTTTTCCATTTTTTTCATGAAGGGGTTGTTATTCAATTCATGTTGTGATTTAATAAATCACAAATAAAAATTAACCCTTTAGATGCCATTTTTGATCATATACCACTAACCGCTTTTTTGAAAAATACACATAAATTCAATATTCAAATCTTTTTTTAACTTTGATTATTATTAGTATCACCGGCTCACCCATCAGAATGATAGGTGAGAAAATTATATTTGGTGCATTATTACTTTTTGTTTAATGTCAGATTTAATAAAAAAGTTACACTGGGACCGCTTCGTACATTTTGTGTATTTTGACCTTTAAACTGCATTAAAATGATGAAAGATCAATATTTTTTCACAATTTTTTTTTCCATTTTTTTCATGAAGGGGTTGTTATTCAATTCATGTTGTGATTTAATTAATCACAATTAAAAATTAACCCTTTAGATGCCAGTTTCGATCATATACCACCAACCGCTTTTTTGAAAAATACACTAAAATTCAATATTCAAATATTTTTTTTAACTTTGATTATTATTAGTATCACCGGCTCACCCATCTGAATGATAGGTGAGAAAATTATATTTGGTGCATTATTACTTTTTGTTTAATGTCAGATTGAATAAAAAAGTTACACTGGGACCGCTTCGTACATTTTGTGTATTTTGACCTTTAAACTGCATTAAAATGATGAAAGATCAATATTTTTTCACCATTTTTTTTTCCCATTTTTTTCATGAAGGGGTTGTTATTCAATTCATGTTGTGATTTAATTAATCACAATTAAAAATTAACCCTTTAGATGCCAGTTTCGATCATATACCACCAACCGCTTTTTTGAAAAATACACTAAAATTCAATATTCAAATATTTTTTTTAACTTTGATTATTATTAGTAGAACCGGCTCACCCATCTGAACAATAGGTGAGAAAATTGAATTTGGGGCATTATTACTTTTTGAATAATGTCAAATTGAATAAAAAAAGTTAGATTTCTACCATTGACTTGCATTATAAGAAAACTTTTTGGCAACCCGCCTTTAAATTAAAGTGAAACATTTTTTTTGCCTCTGATTTCCCATATTACTGCAGAAAACACAATGCAATTGGGTAAAATGAAAGAGAATAGTAAAATTTACCCATTTTATCACCTCTTTTATCATCAAAATATGAATTTTTATGATGAAAACCACTCACTAAAATTACAAAATAACAGCTTTTTTTTTTTTTTTTTTAGTGTGTGAGTGTGTGTGTATGTGTCTGTGTGTGTGTGTGTGTGCATGTGTAAGTGCATGTGTGTGTGTGAAAGTGTGCTTGTGTGTGTGTATGAGAGGAGAGAAATTACAAGGGGTACAGATTTGCAGCCCTAATATCGTATGACACATGCAAACACACACACCCCCCCACACACACACACATACACACACAATCTTATTTTGTCATGGACATACAGACAACAGTCCCCCCTATCCATATCCAAACACATTTGACATTTTTCTTTAGATTTGTTGTCGCAGTGGCCAGTATTCCTGAAATTTTTTAAAATTATGAAAAATCCTATTTTTTTTCAGGTTTGTGTCATGAGGCAAGTTTTCCCCAGTAATACACCATAGGAAATTCATAAATCAACTAGATAATAGTTAAAACCTAAAATGTGATGCCTTACCTTCAAAATGAATGCAAAACATTATATAAATTCTGATTTTATCTTGGCATGGCCAAGGAATCAAAAATACTGGTTTTATGGCTTTCTATGAGTTTACGAAATGGCATCTTTTTAGACAAGGATTTCAGTGTATTTGATTTGAGTACACACAGACACACTCCTGGATTTTTTTTTTTAACTTCAACCATTCTGACTAAAAGATGTGTTCACTAACTACACATCAAAACAATTTTATTGTATTTTTCAATTTTTTTAACTGGTTTGCAGCCATGAATTACACAAGGATGTCAATTTGTTGTAAAGGGTCACCATAGAGGTCAGGGGGGGGGGGGCTAAAACGGGGCATTTTTTTTATTGACCTTATTTTTACATAACCTTATCAAGTTTACTACAGAGAAATGGGAAATTACAGTCAAAAATATTTTTTCACTTTAATTTTAAGGGGGGTGTCAAAAAATGTCGTTATAATGGAAGTCAATGGTACAAATCGTGTAGCTAGCGGTCCCAGTGTAACAAAAACATCTCACACAGTCAAAATGAAGTGGAAATGGATGAAACTCAGAATATCAAAACTTCATTGTAAAACACACCTCCTTACCAAATTTTATGGCTAGGGGACAATCACAGCCAAAATTATCTCAAAAATGCAACCCCAGATACACAAATCTCCACCAACGGGGCATAAGGGTTAACTTGTTGACATGGATCAAGTCAGTCCAGGCTGCATTAACGCAACAAATTATTTTATTCAACCAGTGTGATGGGTTTTATGCTTCATGGTTGACTGAACAGCAATCAAACAAGTAAACAGTAAAAACCCTAACCCTGAGTGACAACAGGATGTCTCAAATACACACAGTGACGTGCGGTGAGGTCAGTGAGTGGGTAGGCACTGAGTTCTGAAAGCCAGATTTCTCTAAACCTATATATTGTTAAATCAAAAATAATAAACAACAAGCAGGCACGAACGGCCGATTTCAAATAAGTTCCTCCCTTTCTTTCTTTTCTTTTCTTTCTTTCTTTCTTCTTCTTTCTTTTTCTTTCTTTCTTTCTTTCTTTCTTTCTTCTTTCTTTCTTTCTTTCTTTCTTTCTTCTTCTTTCTTTCTTTCTTCTTTCTTCTCTTTTCTCACTCACTCTCACACACACACACATACACACACACTCACACACTAAAAAAAAAAAAAAAAAGCTGTTATTTGGTAGTTTTAGTGAGTGGTTTTCATCATAAAAATTCATATTTTGATGATAAAAGAGGTGATAAAATGGGTACATTTTACTATTCTCTTTCATTTTACCCAATTGCATTGTGTTTTCTGCAGTAATATGGGAAATCAGAGGCAAAAAAAATGTTTCACTTTAATTTAAAGGCGGGTTGCCAAAAAGTTTTCTTATAATGTAAGTCAATGGTAGAAATCTAACTTTTTTTATTCAATTAGTAATAATGCCCCAAATTCAATTTTCTCACCTATTGTTCAGATGGGTGAGCCGGTGATACTAATAATAATCAAAGTTAAAAAAAATATTTGAATATTGAATTTTAGTGCATTTTTCAAAAAAGCGGTTGGTGGTATATGATCGAAATTGGCATCTAAAGGGTTAATTTTTAATTGTGATTAATTAAATCATGACATAGATTGAATAACAACCCCTTCATGAAATATATGGAAAAAGAAATTGTGAAAAAATATTGATCTTTCATAATTTTAATGCAATTTAAAGGTCAAAATACACAAAATGTACTTAACGGTCCCAGTGTAACTTTTTTATTCAATCTGACATTAAACAAAAAGTAATAATGCACCAAATTCAATTTTCTCACCTATTGTTCAGATGGGTGAGCCGGTGATACTAATAATAATCAAAGTTAAAAAAAAGATTTGAATATTGAATTTTTGTGTATTTTTCATTAAAGCGGTTGGTGGTATTTGATCAAAACTGGCATCTAAAGGGTTAATTTTTATTTGTGATTAATTAAATCATGACATAGATTGAACAACAACCCCTTCATGAAAAATATGGAAAAAAAAATGTGAAAAAATATTGATCTTTCATAATTGTAATGCAATTTAAAGGTCAAAATACACAAAAGGTACTTAACGGTCCCAGTGTAACTTTTTTATTCAATCAGACATTAAACAAAAAGTAATAATGCCCCAAATTCAATTTTCTCACCTATCATTCAGATGGGTGAGCCGGTGATACTAATAATAATCAAAGTTAAAAAAAATATTTGAATATTGAATTTTAGTGTATTTTTCAAAAAAGTGGTTGGTGGTATATGATCGAAATTGGCATCTAAGGGGTTAATTTTTAATTGTGATTAATTAAATCATGACATAGATTGAATAACAACCCCTTCATGAAAAAAATGAAAAAAAAAATTGTGAAAAAATATTGATCTTTCATAATTTTAATGCAGTTTAAAGGTCAAAATACACAAAATGTACATAACGGTCCCAGTGTAACTTTTTTTTAATAGGGCATAAGGGTTAAAACTTAACAAAGAAAAGTGCCTGTTTGGAGTTAAGTCATTGACATTTGTGTGGGATGTAGTCTCTGAGGCAGGGATTAGTCCAGACCCAAGGAAAACGTCAGCCATCGAGAACATGGAACGTCCTGAAAATAAGGATGACGTCAGAAGGTTTCTAGGTATGGTAACTTACCTTGCAAAGTTCATACCTCAGCTGTCAACAAAGTCAGCGCCACTCAGGTGTCTACTGGAGGAAAAAAATGAATGGACATGGTCACATGAACAGGAAGACTGCTTTAAAAACTTGAAGAGAATACTCACCAACGAGCCTGTGCTTAAGTTCTATGACCCGGAGAAAAGCACACGGATTACAGCTGACGCGTCACAGTACGGACTAGGGGCAGTTTTGCTACAGCTGCATGACAAAGACTGGCAACCTGTCGCCTATGCGTCCAGAGCGTTGACATCAGCTGAAACTAGATATGCACAGATCGAGAAGGAGCTACTAGCCAGCACCTACGGATGTGAGCGATTCCATCAGTATGTATATGGTCAAGCTTTTGAAGTGGAAACGGACCATAAGCCACTGGTGTCAATCATGTCAAAGCCACTCAATGACTGTCCTATGAGGATACAGCGCATGATGATACGGCTGCAAAAATACGACGTAACTATGAACTACACACCAGGCAAGTACATGTTTGCCGCAGACACGCTTTCACGCGCAGTTGACAAAAATGAAAGGACAGATGAAACGGGAACAGCACAAATAAAGGCTTATGTGGACATGATAGTGTCATCTCTACCGGTTTCTGAAGAGAGAAGAGAGCACATCAGAAAAGAGACAGAGAAAGAACACAGAATGAGAACACTAAAAGAGACAATACTGAAAGGATGGCCTGAACAAAAACAAACATGTCCAGCTGCAATACAGGACTACTGGATGTGTCGAACAGAACTCACTGTTGTGGATGGCATCATATACAAAGGAAACAAGTTTGTCATTCCACCAGCAATGCGAAAGGAAATGTTACAAAAGATACATGAAGGACATTTGGGAGAAGAAAAATGCAAGCGGAGGGCAAGAGAAGTTATGTATTGGCCAAGATTGAACACAGATATCAGCCATACTACGGCTTCTTGTGAAGTATGTCTCACATACAGACCCAAACAGCAGGCAGAGCCGCTGATGCCACACCCGGTGCCCAAATACCCATACTACAAGGTTGGAGTTGACTTGTTCGATTGCAACGGAAAAAATCATATCGTGGTTACAGACTACTACTCTAACTATCCAGAAGTTGCAACATTACAGTCCACAACCAGCAGAGCCGTCATTGCTTTTCTGAAGACTGTTTTTGCGAGACACGGAGTCCCAAATGAACTGTTTTCAGATAATGGACCACAGTTTTCAAGCTGCAAATTTGAAGCATTCGCTAAAGAGTGGGGTTTTAACCACCACACATCAAGCCCAAACTACCCAAGATCAAATGGACTTGCAGAAAGCTCAGTTAAGATCATCAAAGAAATAATGAAGAAAGCACACGATGGAAATGAGGATTTTCACAAAAGTTTATTGATCTACAGGAATGCGCCACTGCAAAATGGCCTGTCACCAGCCCAGATGTTGATGGGACGTCGCATTCACACTAATCTGCCTATGCACGACAACCTGCTAAAACCAAAGGGAGCAGTAAAGGTCAGGCAAGCCAAAGAAGAGGAGAAGGTGAAAGCAGAAGAAAAGCATACAAGCAACAGTGACAAAAGTGCAAAACAGCTGCCTTACCTGAAGCCAGGGGACAGAGTCCGCCTTCTAGACTACTCGACAGGAATGTGGACACAGCAGGGACTTGTACAACAGGAGGTTGCACCTCGTTCTTACCTCATCCAGACAGATCGTGGATCAGCCCTGAGGAGAAATCGAGTGGACATCCGTCTACAAACCAACAGCTCAGAGACTGTCACAGAGCCACCGGAGGTGATAAACACCACTACGGGCAACAAAGACTGTCCGAGTTCCCTGAACACTACTGACTCTGGTCAAACCATACCCAGTTCACCTGCTGTGAAAAACAGACCCAGCAGGATGGTTAAACCACCTGAGAGACTGATAGAATCCTGCTGAAGGAGTTATGGACTATGGGGGGGAAAAGATGTTTAAAAATAAGAGGGGGAAAAGTAAATAAGTGAATGTTTATAGCTGTGGTTATAGCAGTATAATTTGTTTGGTTTTGAATATTTTATACTGAGAAAACAAAGTTTGATGCTTATGTTTAAGCTAAATAATAACGTAAACAAATGTTGTTTATTTGTTATGTGGTAATGCAGTTACTTGTTTTGAATGCATTTGTTTGGAAAGAAAATGCTTAACTTCTAAAGGAAGGGAGATGTGTTGATTGGATCTGATAGGTCACGTGATATGTGACGTGGGGGGAAGTCTAGGCTGAAGACCTGTAGACCCGACGCGGGAGTTACCACATGTATCAAGATGGTTATTGAATAAAGAGTACCAGAACTAAACATGCTGCTGCGCCCGGTTTGTACTAAGGAACAAACATAACAACTATGAATCATCATAACAACGTTTATAGGTCATAAAAGTCAAAAAGCATCATAGGTCCTCTTTAAGCTTCTCACAGTAGATTATATTTGTCCGAAAAATACAGACTAAATGTTTTGTGTAGACTATTCAATTGTTTGGTATTTGTAAGATGCAAATAAAAGGTTAAATATTGCCCAAATCAAAATTGTCTTCATTTTGATATCGCCCGAAACTAAATTGATTTTCCATAGGCAATTCATTAGGGGACAGTGTCAGACTTTAATGACATTCTTACGTGTTGGACTATAGGCCTAGTGCTATAAATAGGCTATAGCAAAGTAGCGTATTTACAGTTATAGTGCCAATCAATTAGGCTAAATGGTTTAGTGATTAATTCCGCTGAGTTCAACTTTCAATTTCTTTATAATGTTACGTTACGCACTGAGAGAACGATCTGTAAAATAAATGAATTCAGTAATTTTCTGACAGCATTCCACTCTCTCCTTATTTGCAGTAAGTTTTTTCTCAGCTCTCTGTTTTCTGCTGTTCTGTGATAATTCAGAATGACAAACACATCCTCATGAATGAAGTCAGCGACGCACTTTTTTTACTCAGCTGCTCGCAAACAGTCCGTTTGAAGTTAGCTGCGCAAGATTCATGTTCGGAAGCGGAGTCCAACCCTTTCATGGACGCGCACAGAACGTGAAGCTGAAACTCCAGTTCAGTTCAACAGGAGGTTGATAACCGCCTTAATGATACCAGTCAGCTCTGATTGAGGGTTTGTGTAATGTTGAACCTGGGGCCTGTTTCAGGTAGCTGGTTTTGAGGCAACCCGGAGTTTGTTCGCTCTGAGTTGGTGGAAACTCTGGGTTTTCCGTTTCAGGTAGCAGGTTCAATGCAACCGAGAGTCAGTTACTGCGGCAACATACGCCGTGGGTCTAACCTGCTGGATAGGTGGTTAGACCTACCCGAGTTTGTTTTCACTTTACGCTGCAGCTCCGACTGAAGAAGGAGTGTCACTGTCACACGCGTCCCTGTACAGTTTGAAGCAAAATCACTCCACAGAAATCTCCATCGGGATGTTTTTATCATTTCCTGATGATTTTACGTTTGACCGATCATTTATCTGATCAGTAGCCTTGTTCTCAGCCCTCGGTCCGTTCATATAGGCGGCCACCTTACACATCGTGACATGCTCTACATTCAGATTAATAAACATATTTGTATTGTATGCTTTTTAACGTCTGTGCCACTGAACAGATTTATGTCAGGTGGATTCATGTAACGCTGCGGCTGCACGTGTGAGAATAGTGTTAAATAAGTACACCCCCATACCATGTATATATGATGTCCTTATTTTTGCCATAATTAGTTTATTAGTCATTCTTTTTGTTTTTGTTTCATTTTGTAAACATTGTGCTCCATTTACCTTTACACAGGACTATGTAGTACCTCATTTCCGCCACAAGGTGGCTTTGATGTATTGTTCTATCCTGTGAAAGCTACACATTATTAGAGCAGTATTGGAACAATGGCGGACAGAACGTGTCGTAACGAAATGTGTACTTTGCCTGTGTCTGTTTACAGGTAAGCAAACAATATAAGAGTCATGAATGTACATAAGAATGAGCTGGGAAAGGGTTTAGATATGTGGGGAAGAGTTGGCCTGTTAACGCTATCGTGAATGTTGTATTAAAAGGTTATAATGCCGTCATAAGCAACTTCAGTAGCAGTTAAGCTAATCTTCTTGCGTCGCCACTAGGGTCCGGTCGCGGTACATTTATATAGGCTAGATTGTGTTTGTTTACTTTGTATGCCAAGTTTAAGAACTGGGAAAATTATCAGGAGCCACAATGTGCTTTTATTTTGTGTATTTCCATTGCAAATTTCTATGTGTATTAATATGTATTTTGGTCAACTGTGTAATACTTAGATTAGGATGTAAACAGAGTGAAAGCTACACATTATTAGAGCAGTATTGGAACAATGGCGGACAGAACGTGTCGTAACGAAATGTGTACTTTGCCTGTGTCTGTTTACAGAACTCATTAAAAACTACTCTTCAAGTCACTCTTGAGTTTAATTATTCAAGTGTGCAACAAATTTGGTGGCAGCGGTGGGATCAGCGGTGCTTCTGTGAGCTGAGAAGAGAGAGATTGCAGTGTCCAAACACAAAATGGAGCTGGAGAGTCTGCAAGATCAACTGGCCGAGTCTGTGGTGCAGTTGCAGTGTGAACAGCTACAAGAGGTGTGTTTTCAAGCAAAAATCTCTACTGAAAAGCAGACCAAAAAGCATACGCTGATCAGATTAATCATTGAAGCAGCTGAGGATGCTGTAGAAAATGAAGAGGAGCAAGTAGCATCTGCATTTCTTGTCCGTGTAATAAAAACTGCAAAGGAATTGATGAAAATAAATGAACAACCACAGTTGAGTGACGATATTACTAGCAATGTTGGAGCACTAGCTAGTCTGCAGCAACAATATGCCGCACTGCAACTGAGTTTTCAAGCCTCTACAATGAAAATGGAAGGAGACATAATGAGGTTGACGAATAAAATGACCAGTCAGGAACCAAGCAATCCTGTTTTACCACCAACAACCCCCTTTTCAGTTACCCCACCAACAGCTTCCTCTTCAGTTACCAAGCCATCTGAAGTGACCATTAGAAGGGAGTTCAAAATCAGTGGTCAAATTGGGGAAAGGGGCCAGAAAGACAAGCTTTCATACTCTAATCTGACCCACCAGATTGATATGGGGTTGAGAAAAAAACACAGTGAGGAGGAAATAGTTGAGGCAGTTGTAAGAGCCGTAAGTCCTGGCTTGACTTTACGTGACATGCTAGAAATAAAAGCAAACCTCACCCTTTCTCAACTGCGCACCATCTTAAAGGGACATTACAAGGAGGACAGTTCCACTGATCTTTATCATCGGCTCCTCAATGTCACTCAAGAAAGTAATGAGTCACCCCAGAATTTCCTGTTCAGGGCAATAGAACTAAAAGAGAGGCTGTTAGTTAAATCCAGAGAACTTGGTTCAGATGAACACTATAGCCCGGAACTCATTCAGAAAAAGTTCCTAAGAGCGTTGGGGACAGGACTCATTAGTGACAATATAAAATATCAGCTCAAAGCTTACCTGGATGATCCAGCAGTCACTGATGAGGTGCTGATTGTGAAAATCAACGAAGCAGCTATTCTTGAGTGGGAGAGACAACAAAAATTCAAGAAAAACTATAAAGAGCCCAAAGTGAGAGAAATCCATGCTGAAACACAGTCAGTCCCAGAGGCAACAGTCGGAGCAGTTGGTGGACAAGAACGGGCATCCTCCACATTCACAAAAGGTAAAGTGAACCGAACACCACCGGCAATGACTCACACAGAATCTGAACTTCTTGTTGTAATAAAACAGCTGAGAGGAGAAGTGGAAGAAATTAAAAAGGTCATGTCTGAGTCCCCTAGATCTTTTGCCCAGCAGCGAACAAACAGGAAACGTGGCTGCAGAAACTGCCAAGAGAACAATAAAGGAGACAACTGCGACCATTGCTTCAAATGTGGACTGAGTGGACATCTGTCGCGTGGATGTAGAAGTGGAAGGAGGCCTACGGATAAACAAGGACAGGTAGATATGTCATCTAGCACTGTTACAGCTGCACCAACGCCACCTGTTGACAAAAATAATCCGAATGAACAGCTCAGAGATGTCTACAAGTTAATCACAGATAGTATCCAGCACTTAGAGGCTAAAGTGGCAGCTAATACACAAGATATGACCCTACAAAAGGAAGAAGCGGTCAGTGTCAGTCTCCTCTCCCCAAAACGAAGAACAGAGTTACTCAGTCTAATTGGCAAGAAATACGTCATTACCTGCCTGTTAGATGACGTAGAAACTAAAGCTTTGTGGGACACTGGATCACAGGTCTGCCTAATCAATGAGACATGGAGACAACAAAACATTCCACATGTTGCAGTCAGGAATCTAGCTGAGATTCTGGGAACAGATAGATTGGATGGGAGGGCAGTAAACCAGACACCTATTCCTTTTTCTGGGTGGGTTGAGGTCACATTCAAATTACCCTCAAACAGCACCAAACAGCTTGAGCTCTCTGTGCCAGTCCTTATAGCTGATGGAGATGGAGTGGCAGAACAACCAATCATCGGTTACAATGTAATTGAGCAGGTGTTAGCGAAGGGTATAGCGCCACCATGTGCTGTCACAGAAGCAGTCAGTTCAGCATTCTCATTTGACTGTAAGAAAACTGAAGTATTTCTGAAAGTAATGAAGCGTGGGGGACGACGAGATAGGTGAAGCTACAGTTAAAGTGGGTAGAGAGATGAAGTATATTCCAGCTGGTCAAACAAAAACGGTGAAGTGCACTGTGAGGGCAGGCCCACTCCCAGACCACCAAGACGTGTTATTTGAACCCTGTTCACAAGCAGAATTACCAGAAGGGTTAAAAATTGAAGAAAGTGTGATTCGCTTGCAGAGAGGTAGCTGGTCACGTGTTACTATTCCAGTCACAAACAGCACTAGTCATGATATCCTATTGCCACCAAGAACTATACTGGGACAAACACAGAGGGTTAAAACCATTTATCCAGCAGATACAAAACCCGTAGACATCAGTCTGTCAGAAGCAAAGTTCCCAGACACAGAAAACACACAAACAGTGGTGATAGAAAACAGAGAGAAGACTAAAGAAAGAGAGAGTGAGGAGAATTGGGATCCCCCAGTCCCCCTTACTCACCTTACCCCATCACAGCAGCAGCAGGTCAAACAACTTCTCAGAAAGGAATGTAATGCTTTTGCTAAGGATGAACATGATGTAGGGACCATCCCCTCACTGCAACTCAAGATTCGTCTTAACGACCCCACACCTGTAAAGCGAACATACATATCAGTGCCAAAGCCGCTCCATAAAGAGGTAAAAGAATACTTGGAGGATTTGTTAAACAGAGGCTGGATAACAAAGTCTAAGTCCCCTTACTCCAGTCCCATTGTGTGTGTGAGAAAAAAAGATGGAGGCCTTCGACTGTGTTGTGATTACAGGGAGCTGAATAAGAAATCCATTCCTGATCGACACCCAATACCCCGCATATTAGATATGTTGAACAGCCTCAAAGGAAGTTCCTGGTTTTCAGTCCTTGACCAAGGAAAGGCCTATCACCAGGGCTTCCTGGAAGAATCAAGCCGTCATCTCACAGCATTCATAACACCCTGGGGACTGTATGAGTGGGTAAGAATCCCTTTTGGCTTATCATCCGCACCAGCAGAGTTCCAAAGGTCTATGGAGGAGTGTTTGCTTGGGCTGAGGGATGAGGTTTGTTTGCCTTACTTGGATGATAATCTTGTACATTCTCAGACATTTGAACACCACCTGAAAGATCTGAGGCAGGTACTGCACCGTTACCAAAGCCACGGAGTAAAGCTGACTCCCAGAAAATGTGAAGTATTCAGAAACCAGGTGAGATTTCTCGGGAAGCTGGTTACTAAAGAAGGCTACACTATGGACCCTGCAGATATTGCCCCAGTGCAGGCCATGAAGCAGCGGAAACCCACCACCATTGGTGAGTTAAGAAAATTACTGGGATTTATTTCCTACTATCGTAGTTACATCCCTAACTTTTCTTCCATTGCAAAGCCCATGTATGATCTCCTCACCGCAGACAAATGTGTAAAGGGGAAGCCGAAACAAACCAAACAAGTTGGGAAGAAACAAAGTGGTGGAGGTCAGTTGCCATCATCTCATCCGATCACATGGTCTCCAGAACACCAACAGGTACTCTGCCGTCTTATTGACTTTCTCTCTGAGCCACCAGTGTTAGGGTATCCGGACTATGAACAACCCTTCACCGTACACTGCGATGCTTCACAAGTGGGGCTCGGGGCTGTGCTTTATCAGAGGCAGAAAGGGAAGCTGGTGGTGATTGCATATGGATCGAGGACGCTGACTGTCCCTGAGAGAAACTACCACCTCCACTCGGGAAAGTTGGAGTTCCTAGCCATGAAGTGGGCCATATGTGAGAGGTTTAGAGACTATCTCTATTATTCACCACCATTCACAGTCTATACAGACAACAATCCTCTCACGTATGTGCTCACCACAGCCAAGCTTAATGCAACTACTCATAGGTGGATAGCTGAACTAGCTGACTTCCAGTTCACTATTAAGTACCGCCCAGGCAAAGCTAATAGGGATGCTGATGGACTGTCGCGCATGCCCTTAGACATGGAGCAGTACATGCTAACATGCACACAAGCTGTGTTGCCTGAAGTTATGAACAGTATGACCCAGGCTGTTGCCATTCAGTCACAAGAGAGTGAGCCCTGGCTTTGTCCAGTGACCATAGCGACAGCTATCGCTGAAGACGATGATGGTGTGACATCAGTGGGGGAAATCCCTAAAACAGAGTTGAGAGAGGCACAAAGAGATGATCCAGTGATTGGGCAGGTGTTAAAATACATGGCATCAAAACAATGGCCAAAGTGTGGAAAACAACCTCAAAGTAACAAAGTAGCTGGACTGGCAAGACAAAAACATAAACTGCACCTTAGTGATGATGGACTGCTGTACAGGGAAACGACAAACAGACTACAGCTCCTCCTGCCTCAAAAGTACCATCGACTGGTTTACAAAGAACTCCATGAAGATATGGGACATCTTGGAGTGGAAAGGGTGATGAATCTCATCAGAGAGCGCTTTTATTGGCCGCATATGCAGAAAGATGTTGAGCATTACATCACACAGGTGTGTAGCTGTCTGAAAAACAAGCGTCCAAACAAACCAACCAGAGCGCCTCTCACCAACATCATCACCACGTATCCTTTTGAGTTGGTATCAATTGACTTCTTACATCTGGAGAAATGTAAGGGAGGATATGAATATATCCTTGTGGTGATGGATCATTTCACGCGGTTCGCCCAGGCTTACCCCTGCCGCAATAAAGCTGCCAAAACAGCCGCAGAAAAGATATTTGGAGATTTTGCACTGAGGTTTGGGTTCCCTGCACGCCTTCATCACGACCAGGGTAAGGAATTTCAAAACAAGCTGTTTGCTAAACTTCAAGAATACAGTGGGGTGAAGGGGTCCAGAACCACACCATATCACCCACAGGGGAACGGCCAGGTTGAAAGATTCAACAGGACACTTTTGGCCATGCTCAGAAACTTACCAGAGACTGCCAAAGCAGATTGGAAAGCGTCATTAGCAAAAATGGTTCATGCATTTAACTGTACTCGCAGTGAGGCCACGGGCTATGCACCTTATTTCCTCTTATTCGGTCGCAACCCTAGACTCCCTATTGACCTTATGTTTGGCATTACACCAAAAGACCAAGGTTCATCGCACAGCGACTACGCTGAGAAATGGAGGGCAAGAATGACTGAAGCTTACAAGATAGCTTCCAACTCCGCAAACAAAGAGGCATTGAGAGGTAAAGTTCTGACAGAATGACAGAAAAGTTCATGGTGCAGAGTTGTCTACTGGATGCAGAGTGCTGATTCGAAATCTGACTGAAAGAGGTGGTCCGGGAAAGTTGAGATCATTCTGGGAAGATAGAGTGTATGTTGTGACACAAAAGAAACATCCAGACAGTCCAGTATATGAGCTCAAACCAGAGAACGGCAAGGGACGTTGTAGGATCCTGCACAGGAATCTTCTGCTACCATGCGACTTTCTCCCTGTGGAAAAAGTGGACTTACCTCTGGAACCTGGAAAAAGGAAAAAGAAACACAGAAAGAGCAAACACAAAGAGCAAGAACAGAGCTCAGAGGATGAAAATGAGGATGGATGGACATCCATTATTGGACTACGACAAAGAGCCAGTGAACATGGTGAAGATCATCTGAATGTGGAAGCACCTGAGTTTTATCCAAGCAACGGAGAAGCAGCAGAGATGGAACACACTGAAGATGCTGGAATAAGACAAGACCTGGCATCAGATGGAGAGGAAATCAAGGCATCAGAGCAGGACATTGAGATATCTGACACTCAGAGTGAAGAGGAGTCTCCCGAATCTGCACCCAGTGATGAGGATGAAGATCCTGCTGATCCTCCGGCCATGGAGAATAAGTATCCTTTCAGAGCAAGAAAACCAAAAATGATATTTACATATCATAAGTTAGGGCAGCCTACCATTTCACATGATTAAGTGCAAAGATAATGCATAAGGAAATATTGAGCATGTGTTAAAAATAATTTGCTTTTGTTGTGTTCAGAGTAAAAGCAAAACATTTATATATAATCAGTTAACAGTAAAGTTATACTTGAGCAATGTGGAAATAAGTAATGACTACTAATTTGTTGGTTAAAAAGTGTAAGACACTAAGACAGACTTTACCAAAGAAATTGTACCACATGTTGGCTTAGATAGGTTATTCCTGTGTAAAGTACCTTACTCTCAGGGAAGATGCAGATATCCTCGCTTATAGCGAAGTGGCAGTGGGCTGTTATCGTGCACAAATACACCTGCTGCAGACATATGGCATTAACAGGAGATATATGTCATATTTGGGACTGTGGACAGTCATGCATCTTTATGGACACATATGAACTCTGACTCCTGGGACATAACTTTCTTACATGCCATGCATGGATGTCACATGTGGACTATTGAAATCATAATGTGGTTTGGTAATAGAATGTCAGGGACGACATCACTTTTTGGAGGGGAGAATGTGAGAATAGTGTTAAATAAGTACACCCCCATACCATGTATATATGATGTCCTTATTTTTGCCATAATTAGTTTATTAGTCATTCTTTTTGTTTTTGTTTCATTTTGTAAACATTGTGCTCCATTTACCTTTACACAGGACTATGTAGTACCTCATTTCCGCCACAAGGTGGCTTTGATGTATTGTTCTATCCTGTGAAAGCTACACATTATTAGAGCAGTATTGGAACAATGGCGGACAGAACGTGTCGTAACGAAATGTGTACTTTGCCTGTGTCTGTTTACAGGTAAGCAAACAATATAAGAGTCATGAATGTACATAAGAATGAGCTGGGAAAGGGTTTAGATATGTGGGGAAGAGTTGGCCTGTTAACGCTATCGTGAATGTTGTATTAAAAGGTTATAATGCCGTCATAAGCAACTTCAGTAGCAGTTAAGCTAATCTTCTTGCGTCGCCACTAGGGTCCGGTCGCGGTACATTTATATAGGCTAGATTGTGTTTGTTTACTTTGTATGCCAAGTTTAAGAACTGGGAAAATTATCAGGAGCCACAATGTGCTTTTATTTTGTGTATTTCCATTGCAAATTTCTATGTGTATTAATATGTATTTTGGTCAACTGTGTAATACTTAGATTAGGATGTAAACAGAGTGAAAGCTACACATTATTAGAGCAGTATTGGAACAATGGCGGACAGAACGTGTCGTAACGAAATGTGTACTTTGCCTGTGTCTGTTTACAGAACTCATTAAAAACTACTCTTCAAGTCACTCTTGAGTTTAATTATTCAAGTGTGCAACACACGCGATTGTTACTGTTCACTTGTGCGATCCTAAAGTCACAGACGAGCCCTTTTATATTCATATTATAGCCTAATATGAATATAAAAATTATATAAATAATTATATAATAATTTAAACTGTGATCACTTGAGGAAAATGGATCTGATAATAAATCAATCAGGCTCTTCAATGGAAACTGTCACCTTATGTGTCAGACGTTAATGTCTTTCACTCCCCATTTAAAAGAAGCGACAGTCTGTTTACTGCACAGTGGGCTATTAGGCTACAGCTTCCCAAATACAGCGAATATAAAACACTGTCAGAAATGCTGTGCCGCGCCAGCTTTATTACTTTACTGCTGATATGCGTAACTTTTTAAAATAGACTATGGCTTCTCATACGGAAGCGAAATGATTGCTCTGTTTTTTTCTGAATTGCCGAGGAGATTAGATCAGAGTTATGTGACAATATACCCGTTAATTCTTCTCCATAGGCTACCATAAACTCATTCGTTAATATTTCTAACTCCAGTGGGAGGAGCGGAGAAGTTTTTTTTTCTTTTTTTGAGAAGTGGAGAAGTGGGAGGATCACTCATTTGTTTCTTCTGTTTCCATGGTGAATCATGTTATCAGCGATCCATTGACGATGGCTTTTATGCACACGCTCCACCCAGAGTGAACACGCTCAGAGTTGATTAACCCAACGCTGATCCACTGTTCTGTAACCGAAAACCCAGAGTTGCTTATCAACCCTGCGCTCTGAGTTAACCAACTCAGAGCGTATGATTAAACCCAGAGTATGTAAAACCAGCTACCTGAAACAGGCCCCAGATCAAGAAAAGAGAGCCAGGCTCTGTTGAGTTTGCTTCGTAGTTTACCCCTCATGACACTGATGCATGTTGTCTGCTAAATGGGACATTTTCTAACGTATGTAGGATTTCAGAATATGACACTGAAAATGTGTAAAAGGTGCTTTTTGTTGACACATTTCATTAACGTGATTATGTGATAACAAATGATTTTGATGTTTTGAATTCACTGGAGGAATTTCATGCTTCTTTGTGGAATTGAGGGACTGTATTAACCCATAGGGAGCCCTCTATACAATTGGTGAATGAAGTCTAAAAATGAAGATGACTTTTTGGAATCTCAATGTATCACACAGCAATGGCCACATTTATTTTGAACCATTTCAGAGAGAATCAGACACATTACCACATTAAAACATACATCTCTGGGGGCGCCTTTAGCTCAGTTGGTAAGGCGTCCCCCTCCCGGGCCGGGCCCAGCAGCAGACCCGGGTTCGATTCCCACCCGCGGTCGTTCTCTGCATGTCACCCCCCTCTCTGCCCCATTTCACCTCTGTCTCTCTGCACTGTCAATAAAGCATAAAAATGCCAAAAAAAAAAACATACATCTCTAACAACGTCAACGCTCGACAATATCATTGAACACGCTGGGAATATCTCAACATGTGAATGTGGAAATACACATACATCAACATGGTTGTCTTTTCTACTGTTACAGTGTGTAGTACATCCTGTCCACTAAGATCTGACAAAACATACCAAACATTTAGCTATATTTACATGTCTCCTGTACCCAAAATTGCTCTGGAAAGTCTGATTTATTGCAAAGATTTGGAAAAGAAATACGTGTTGAACTGCCCCGGCATGGGTTTCTTAAACCATATATCAAGTATGAAGTTGTATATATTTATTGCTCTTGGGGCTGGCACTGATGGGAAGTTCCAGAAAAGGGGGGAGTAGTATCTGCTCGTGTTTATTAGGACTCTACATTGATTTTTGGGCTCTGTGAAAGCACCATATAACACACATTAAATGTCTTTTTCCACTTTGGCGAAGCCTTTAGATTTTGCACATCTAAGAATTATTTAGTAAACAAATAATGAAGAGAAATGCAAATTGCAAAAACAAAAGTGGGTGAATGGTTGCTTTTTGTTTAGAGTGAGAAAAAACAAACTAAATATAATCCAAAGTCTCAAGATTCTTGTCATTATATTGCTGGAAATTAGGCAAAAGGCCGTCTGGATATGCAACCAGAACCCTGCCCTCTTCTCATTTAAAGCCACTACGAGTAAGATGGCACGTTGGCGTCCCCTTTGGACAAAAGCGGTAGTATTTTTACGACGCCCGCTGTCGCAAAGCTGTTTTCTAGCTCGTGCAACTCGTGCGAGTGTGGACTGAGAAGGGTGCAATATAGTGCATGTCCGTGTGTTGAAAGTGTGAGGACTCTTTTCGGCTCCGTGAGAGTGGTTTTGACACTGCATCAACTAATGCCAGTCACTGCCACACACACCTGATTGCAATGAGTTGATGCAGCAGTGTCACCTAACTACTCTCTCCTACGGAGCTGAAAGACGTGTTCTCACAGAAAGCGAATGAACGAGAGACGGCAGTTAGTAGATCACGATGAGGTAATGTGTTTGTGTTGTTGATGTAAATAATGACTATTTCAGATAATGGTTATCTGATGATGGTGAAGCAAAGCAAACTTTGTGTTAGTACCAACCGCTCTTTCATTTAGGAGTAAACACTGCAGTCTAGTTTCGCTCTCGTGAAATTGTATACACGTTGCTTTGCAACGCCCTCGTCCCGCCCGTAGCCTATATCACTCTCCCTTTTAGCTTTTCTTCATTGCATTTTCTTTTTTTTCTATGATGGTTCAGCCCCGTTATCAGTCATTATGACGACAAATAACTGTCTCAAACACGGCTCCCACTCCCCTTCCCTCACCTGGAGGGATAGGCTTCTCAAATCACGTTGCTGCGCCACACTGAAAACTGCGACCAATACGGATATGTGACTATAGAGCCTGCACGAGCGAACCGAAAATCAGACTGGGTGTGCGACCAGACCAAATGCAGTAATAAAAACTATATAAAAACGTCTTTCTTTGCACTGATGGTCTCGTTTGCTGTTAAAGGTAATTTATGATTATCAGAGGGAACATGAGGCTGTTTAAAAGATATTTAAATGTTACTCGTAGCCGCTTTAAGGTTCAAAACCACAAACTGATACACATAATTGTTTTATTATTTTTTATTATCCTTTGGTCTTTTGTATTTTGAAACCAGCCCCGAAGGTAGAAGGGTTGACATTGAGTCCAAGGTATTCCTTCACTTGACCATTTTAATCACAATAAATAATAAAAATCAAGAAAACAGTGCAAATACCAACATTGTGTTTTGGCTTTGTACTCCACATCTGGAAGTTAACTGACTCTTTGGCTACTGTTGTCACAAGATTATAATATATTTAAAGGGATAAAACACCAAAAACTCACTCTTTTCCAACAGTCATACAGGGAAACTAATCTTGGCTTTGCAATGCATAAGGTTATTCAGGATTTTCTGTGCAAGATGATGATTGTTTAATTGTAGCCAATGTCAACAGTTCCTCTAAAAAATGTCACACCACTCACAGACACACTTGCACACTCCTGCCAGACCTTTCTCATGGCCATATATTCTCAATGTGTCATGCTTGAAGTAGAGAGGTTAGGTTATTTGAACCATTTAACATCGAAAATGGGTCGTAACATGGAAAGAACACATGGGAAAAACACAAAAAAACGTGCTTCAGTATCTCTGTCATGTACTATTTAAACATATTGCATTGGACCTATTTCAATACTTAAAAACTGCATCCTTGACTATAATCTAAATAACAAGCTCTTTCTTCATAGGTCCATGATGCCACTACGTCCAGAAATGCACACTGTGCGTCATGCAGAAGGGCGTGGCTAGGCTCCCATGATGCGGAATAATTCCATCCTTGATGTTGCGCTGCGTCAATGAGCAGCTTTCATAGAAATTAATGTGCGCCATGTTTCAACGGTTTTCAATCCGCTGTCCATTTCTTTATAGGTCCATGGTCCAGACTACTCTAGAGAGCGAAATAGTCTCCGTAGCGTTCTGTCTTGTGATTGGATATTAATTTTTCGGGATCCGCCAAAAAGTTTATTTGCCTATTACATGCAGAGCAGCTGACTGAGAGATCAACTTTATGAAACGCGCACATTATGTAAATCAGGGGTGCCCACTAGGTTGATCTAGTGTGGGTCGATCACGTGGCATTCTTTAAAAAAAATAAAAAATTAAAATGTATTTAACCCTTGGGTATCCTTAACTTTTTAGTTACACTCAGTACCTTAGAGGACAAAAACGTCCTCTCCCTATACACTGCCATAAAAACAGTATACAGTAATATTTTTTTCTACTTTTTTTTTTTACAAACCTTTTATCCCACTTGACCTCTTTACATACATATCAAATATTTATTAATTTGTAATTGCTTTTAACCCTTTACATGCAAGGTTATGTGATGACGTGAGCCATTTTTATTTAAAAAAAAACACAATAACTGAAACATTTCTCATATAATAGATGCAAAGTGGATTTTTTTGAGTGGGATAATCAGACTCTAGGATGTGTTAATGATTTGCAATAAAACTGCTTTTGATACATGTTTAGTATTTGTGCAGTCACAGATGCAAATAAATACTCGCGCTCATCCTCTCCCTATAAACTGCCCTAAAAACATTATACAGTAATATTTTTTTCTACTTTTTTTTTGAAAACCTTTCAACCCACTTGACCTCTTTACATATATATCAAATATTAATTCATTGTCAGTTGCTTTTGACCTTTTCATTCCAGTTTCTTTGATGATGTCAACAAAGTACTAAAGTAACAAAGTGAACCTGCAGCCATCTGAAAACCCACAAATTGCACCTTACAGCTGCACACATATGCATGCGCACAAAGACACACACACATACACACACAGTAATTTCACAACACACACACAGACACAACCCTAAGGTATCCATATGGATCCACACTTTCCATTAATTTCTCATATTTATTATGTTTAGGCCTGCAACTCTAAAAAATTACAAAAAAGTACAAAAATGGTTTTAGGGAGCATATTTGATCCTCAAAAAAACCAGGAGGAAATAAATGATTGAGCTAGATAGGGCTAAAAAAAGTAATTTAGGTGTCTTAAGTGTTGGATTATTGCCTAATATCATCAAATTTACATGTGTTTGTCATCATGGCTATGGTTTGAAAAAATAAAGTTTAAATTGGGCCATTTTTTCCATACACGTTTGAGTTTGTAAAGTTTGGCTGTGTGTACACAAACACACACACTATATTTTCTCAATACACACATATGCACCACACACTAGCATCCCTACCAACACACTCACACCATTTAGGTTGAATTTTTTTTTCTATTGCACTGTGGGGGGCAGGACCGACAACCTGGAAAATTGCTTGTAATTCAACCCTATGCCAAATATAGGGAAATGGTTCAAAATTGTGAAGGTGTTGAAAATGATAAATTTTGATGCTTTATGTTGAGGATGAAAGCATAAAATCATTGAAAAAAATATTTTATGCTGTAATGACAGCAGGATCAAATTGGTAAAAAAAGGCCATTTTGAATGGGAGTCAATAGGGGACAAAAAACGTCCTTAAGGAGCTGAGTGTAACAAAAAAGTGTACAGCCTTTATAATAGATGGTACAAAGTTGCTGAGTAGAAATTCACAAAATATTTGAAAAAAAAAAATCCCTGGCCAAAAATATTTCAGTTAACATAAGCACAGCCAAAGTTATACACAAAAAAGAGCGTAAAAAAGTGCGAAAGGACAAAAACGTCCCCAAGAGCACCTAAGGGTTAATTATTTATTTATTTTACTATGAAAGAGCGAACGGGCCGTGCGAGCATGCGCCGACGTTCGGTGGAGGGAGAGAGGACACCACTTTCTATTTTGAAATACAGTACATATCAGTTTGTTAGCCAGTGAGCTAACCAAAGCTAATCCAAGTCAAGGAAGTGGAGAGGCTTCTGCACTGTGAAAAATTCTACTATGTAAAATACAGCCAGAGAGAGGAAGACTGTTCAGACAAACAGACCACCACATATTCTAGTGGGACAGAAGTGATCATTGAGAAGGATTTTTTTTGTATGACTATAATTCAGATTCAGATTCAGAAAACTTTATTGTCTGTCGTAACAGAAAATCGTCTATGACGTGGCTCGACATACACTCAACAAAAATATAAACGCAACACTTTTGTTTTTGCTCCCATTTTTCATGAGATGGACTTAAAGATCTAAAATTCATTCCAGATACACAATATTACCATTTCTCTCAAACATTGTTCACAAATCTGTCTAAATGTGTGATAGTGAGCACTTCTGCTTTGCTGAGATAATCCATCCCACCTCACAGGTGTGCCACATCAAGATGCTGATCTGACATCATGATTAGTGCACAGGTGTGCCTTAGACTGTCCACAATAAAAGGCCACCCTGAAATGTGCAGTTTTGTCTCACAGCAAAATGCCACAGATGCCACAAGCATTGAAGGAGCGTGCAATTGACATGCTGACAGCAGGAATGTCAACCAGATCTGTTGCTCGTGCATTGAATGTTCATTTCTCCACCATAAGCCGTCTCCAAAGGCGTTTCAGAGAATATGGCAGTACATCCAACCGGCCTCACAACCGCAGACCACGTGTAACCACACCAGCCCAGGACCTCCAATCCAGCAGGTTCACCTCCAAGATCGTCTGAGACCTGCATAACCAAACAATTTCTGCACAAACTGTCAGAAACCGTCTCAGGGAAGCTCAACTGCATGCTCGTTGTCCTCATCGGGGTCTTGACCTGACTCCTGCTCGTCGCCGTAACAGACTTGAGTGGGCAAATGCTCACATTCGATGGCGTCTGGCACGTTGGAGAGGTGTTCTCTTCACGGATGAATCTCGGTTTACATTGTTCAGGGCAGATGGCAGACAGCGTGTGTGGCGTTGTGTGGGTGAGCGCTTTGCTGATGTCAATGTTGTGGATCGAGTGGCCCATGGTGGTGGTGGGGTTATGGTATGGGCAGGCATCTGTTATGGACGAAGAACACAGGTGCATTTTATTGATGGCATTTTGAATGCACAGAGATACCGTGATGAGATCCTGAGGCCCATTGTTGTGCCATACATCCATGAACATCACCTCACGTTTCAGCAAGATAATGCACGGCCCCATGTTGCAAGGATCTGTACACAATTCTTGGAAGCTGAAAATGTCCCAGTTCTTGCATGGCCAGCATACTCACCAGACATGTCACCCATTGAGCATGTTTGGGATGTGCTTGACCGGCGTATACGACAGCATGCACCACTTCCCACTAATATCCAGCAACTTCGCACAGCCATTGAAGAGGAGTGGACCAACATTCCACAGGCCACAATTGACAATCTGATAAACTCTATGCGAAGAAGATGTGTTGCACTGCATGAGGCAAATGGTGGTCACACCAGATACTGACTGGTTCTGAGTCCCCAGTCCCCCAATAAAGCAAAAAAATGCACATTTCAGAGTGGCCTTTTATTGTGGACAGTCTAAGGCACACCTGTGCACTAATCATGATGTCAGATCAGCATCTTGATGTGGCACACCTGTGAGGTGGGATGGATTATCTCAGCAAAGCAGAAGTGCTCACTATCACACATTTAGACAGATTTGTGAACAATGTTTGAGAGAAATGGTAATATTGTGTATCTGGAATGAATTTTAGATCTTTAAGTCCATCTCATGAAAAATGGGAGCAAAAACAAAAGTGTTGCGTTTATATTTTTGTTGAGTGTACAAACACGATGATGTAATGATAGGCATTCACACAACAACATTGATTTCTGAGAGCACACACAGTGTGTATAGATCTTAAAACCAGTATAAATTCTGCCTTTAAGATAAACCTATATGCATTTGTGTATATTTCTTGCTCTTTTAAATTAGAATTGCTTAAGCCTTCCTAGCCTATACATAACATCACCACCAACAAAAAAAATTATAACAATTATGATATTGTATCGGACAGTATCGGTATCAACCGATATCCAAAACCCAGAAATCGGAATCGGATCGGAACTAAAAATAGTGGATCGGTGCATCCCTAGGTTCATGCAGTTATGCAAGGTACACCAACTTATATTGTACATTCATTTTCAATATGTTTAAATAAGTATGTACAGGCTTGTTTGGTTTGCGGTGCAGAACTTTCACTTTTATTTAAGAAGTATTTTATTTATTGGAAACTTTGGTTGTATGCAGCAGTTTTTTCTTTTCTATACTGGAAAATACTTTTAGGCTGCAATTCTGCACACATTTTTCCTCTTAACTGAGAACCGTACTGTACAGAACAGAACCGTGACTTAAAAACCGAGGTACGTACCGAACCGTGACTTTTGACCCCTAATAGTAGGTGGTAGCTCACTTTGACTTGGTCATTTTCAAAGTAGCTCACAAGCTGAAAAACAGTGGGCACCCCTGATGTAAATGATCACTGTATGAAGAAAGAGCGATTTAACACTTATATTAACGTAAATAAACCGCTTACTTCACCTTTAAGGGGTAAAGTTAGCAAGTAATTATGTTTTTACATAAAATAGATTATTTTTTGTCATGTTAAAGGTTGACTATTCAACATTTTCATTAAAAATGAAGTTATAGTCACACAAAAGTAGTCCCCCCCCACTGGCTGTATTTGCTTTGTTTTGGTTTCTCTTTCTCCGTCAGGACATTTCTTGTTGTCAATCAATTGAGCAGTGCAAGTGGATTGTTGAACCCTTAACCAATGACAGCACTAGGGCGATCCACACTGCAGGCGATTCAGCTCATCCAGCTCTCCTGGAGCAGAGCACAGAGCAGCAGCTTTCAGCTCTCTCTCCACTTCCTTTACTGGGGTTAGCTTGGGTTAGCTCAGTGGCTAACACACTGATAAGTTCTGTATTTCTAACTGGAAAGAGTCCTCCCTCCAGCCATTTACCCCCGAGAGCCCGGTGAAGTAGCAGGGAGGAGCTTGGGTGGAGCTTAGACCTGAGACCATGGACATATTATAAAAAGGACAACATATGAAAACATGGCACCCTTTCATTTCATCAAATAAAAGTTAAATGAAAAATGAAATGAAATGGCACCCTTTCATTCCTATGAAACCAACAACCAACACACTCTACTCTTCATCAATACCAATATTTGAGTTTATTTGATTTTTTGTGGAGAGCCTCTGTCACCAGATGTACAGTGGCACTGAGCAACATCAAGGATAGAATTTCTTCTGCATCATGGGTGCCTAACACGCCCCTAGCGCATGACGTTACGGATGTAGAAGTATTCTCGTTCTCTAGCATTGTAAGCTAGAAGTCGTAGGCCCCACCCCTCCTCGGGCTAACGGCTAAAACTGAAAATAAAACGGCTAATAAAACGCGTTTTGAAAAGAGAAAACTTTAATTGTATTAGTACATGGTCTAAAGATAAGTATAAGCCTTTGATGGATATCCAGAAAATGTTTGCGGCGACACATTCCTGTTTGGCGCTTGTATTGGAGGGGTCGTATGAATTTACCACCCGTCCACAGCCAAAAGAAACGCAGTGACAGGCTTGGCCACTCAGCACTGCTGGATTGCGGATGAAGGCACTGCTCCTGGGGGCCTGCCTGAGGCCAACTCATTTTACAATATAAAATACAGCCAGATAAACACACCAACACATATTCTAATGGGGCAGAAGTGATCATTGAATAGGATTTTTTTGGGACTTTATATTCGACCCTTGGTGTGAGGGACTCTACTGTGGAGTCTGTTAAGTTGACGGATGTGATGTTTTATCATTTAGGCCGTCGTATCATTTCATATACGTGTGTGTGTGTGTGTGTGTGGTGATGTGAGTGGTGAGTGAGTGAGTGAGATGAGTGAGTGAGTGAGTGAGTGAGAGAGAGAGAGAAAGAGAGAGGACATTTTTTTAATCGGCTGTGCGTCCCTGTTTGTTGTTAATTGTTTTTGATTTAACAATATATATATATATTTTTTTTTAAAGATATTTTTTTGGCATTTTTATGCTTTATTGACAGTGTAGAGACAGAGTTGAAATGGGGCAGAGAGGGGAGTGACATGCAGAGAACGACTGTGGGCTGGATTCGAACCCGGGTCCGCTGCTGGCCGAGGCCCATGGGGGGGACGCCCTAAACAATATATAGGTTTAGAGCAATTTGGCTTTCAGAACTCAGTGCCTTCCTACTCACTTACCGAACCACACGTCACTGGCCATTAAGTGTATGTTGAGTATGTTCAGCCAGAAACATAGTAACAAGTTGGCTGTAATCAAAGTTTTTTTTTTTTTGAGTTAATGCCAGCAAATTAGCTAACATTAGCTAACTACAGCTAAACAAACTTAGCTGACAAAATTTAGCCATTGACTCTAAATGAGGCTGCTTTTGTTTCTTGTGTTTACCTCAATGTGAAGTTTAAGGCCCATTGTTACAGATTACAAAATATTTTTTGTAAAAGCGCCACTGTAATTGTAAACTGTGCTGTGCTAACATGGAAATATTTAACATGGGGTAACATGGGGTATTTACAGTAACCAATTTAGACGAGGCTTCATGGACAGTCAGTTATTTTAATAATCTTCTTTTTAAAAAAATGTCACTGTCAAGTTTTGGAATGGGGCCACTGAGTGTTACTCCATCCGTGCACTGTGATCTCACTGTTGCAAAGGTCAAAAGGTCACGTGTTGAGTTAGGGTTGGGCCAGTTTCTCCAGTGCCTCTCCATCGCAGCGCATGTAGTGGTAGCCCATGTTGGCCGTGACATCGAAGCAACCCTGATTGAAGTAAAAGTCCAGAGATGATTTGTTCCAGTCGAGGACGGTGAAGTTGAGCTGGTCGCAGCCGGCGGCCAGGCCAAGCTACGGGACAAAGGAACAAAGGTAGAGAGACAGACAGACATGAGCACTGCTGTAAACATTTCCATTCCTTAACATGTCACTTGTCACAGTTAAAAAAGTGGATTGATGTTTTGCCCACCTGCGCTACCTTGCTCATAAGTGCCTTACCGATGCCATTCCCTGAAACACAGATAAAAGATATTATTTGAAACTTCGTACCCAAAGAGACTTTATTTTTTTACTAATTACAATTACTCCACCACATCGATGTCTGGGTAAAATAGATTACATTTTCAACATACAGTATAGAATATTCTGAACATTAATAAACTTGTATGATAACAATATTTTAATAATTCTAAACAAAATTGAAGCAAAAGAAGTCCATAAGTGAACATCTCAACCAGGTTTTTAGAGACATGCTCACTTTCTACACATTTCTCTTCTAGTAAAAGTGGTTATGATGCAGGAATATTCTGAATATTAATATGTTAACATCCTGTGTGTTCTAGTTCCTTAGAACGGTATGACAGATAATGATGGTATTGAAACCACCTCATACGGTGGTATTCCTTGAAACCGGTTATCATCCCATGCCTTATTGTCAGTCTATTTTTGAGACACTGTACCTCTGAAATCAGGCATCGTGTACAGGTCCTCCATAAAAACAGCTCTGCCCGACCATGAGCTGTAGGAGTAGAAGTAAAGTGCATAGCCTATCTTTGTATGGCCTGAAAGAGAACAGTCAGAACAATTGAAATTAATACACCAGGAACGAAAAGGAAGTTGGATAAATCAAGTTAAAAAAGCAGCATAAAACTTTTTTATTCATTCTACTGGTCTTTTTCTACTGAATTAGTGACTGCAACTTCAGCTATGAGAAAATGAACTAAAACATCACAATTAAAATGACTCTAAATATACAGTGTGTACACCGATTATGTTATTTTGTATATACAGTCTTATGAAGTTATGGGTGAGGTTTGATAGCATTTTAATTGGAATGTTAATGTGCTCCCTTATCAGTCACAGGATTCCAAATCAAAAGCTCAAACACCACGCACACCACATGTCTTATGATTTCATCAAAGTCCCACGCATGTGTGTACATGTGTAGTGCACTCTCAGAACACACACACAAGCGCAAGTTCACACGCATGTATGCATGAAGGAGTCATACGTATGTGTGTGCGTATGTCTGTGCATTCATTCTGACACACATCTTGCATGTGATTTGACAGTCCACTGACAGAGCACAGTGTATACTTTGAGTAACAGTAAAATTATTTATTTGATGAATTCAGGCGTCTCCATATATTATATAAATGTAGTTATTTAATAAAATGATGCACTACTTTCCTTTACTGTACCCAGACAATATCTGTGGAAGCATCAAACCCCGATAATATCAATAGAAAAGCAGCCATTTTCAAAATGTTTCAGATTGAGCACAGCGGAGTGTACCTGTTTCAAACATAATCCATCCTATAAACCCTTTGTGTGCCAAATAGTGATAAGATTGGGTTTTGATATTAAACAGTTTTGTCTGGATTATTTTTCCTGAGTCGTTCCTGCTCACGGAAAACACATGTACCAGCTAGGGGAGGACGGGGTAAGTAGGCACACGTTTTACTTTAGTGAGAATTGCTTATCACCTAAACATCTTTCAATAGTCATTCCTACATTAAATTGAAGCTTAAGGTGTTGGCTTGAAATATGTACCCCTCACTTTTTCTATCTTATTGTAATAAAGAAGAAATTAATCATCGAAGACACCCTTACACATTGTGACAACCAACCCCATCAAGGGGTCGGTTGTCAAACACTATGGGGTTGTTTGTCACAATGTTATCTTAATGGGAATAATCTTAAAAAGAAGGCAAGAAAGTAGAACTAAATTTGAAAGTTTAATTGCATTGTCAAGTTGACAAATAGGCCTACATAACTTAATGTAGCCTTGGCAGCTGGTCTAGTTTGGGATGCACTGGGTTGTTTTGATTTTGTTGCCCTTTTTTCTTTTCCTGCTCTATTCTTTCCTTCTCTGGGGTGTCAGTGAGGATACAGCTTGACAATTTCTTTCGTTATTGGGTTCCTTTTCTGGCTGCAGCCTTGAGATAACATGTGACAACCAACCCCCCAAAAAATGTGACGACCAACCCCAACTTGAATTTCTTGCTAGCATCAAGGCCAACAACCATCTGACAACTAATTAGCTTGCTAACCACAATCTAAAATATAGTTTACCCTTCACACTCTGTATGGGTAACAAGTGTTTTGTTATAAACCCATTGTGTAAAAGCCTAGAAGAAAAATACTGAGGAGCTAAATATTTTCAATTTGACATGAAAAACACAAACAGTCGTCTCACCTCAAATTCAGCAGTCTAACTCCAAGGAAGACTATGTAGGTGACCTCTGATCCCAATTCTGGATATTTACATACCAACATTTCATAGACAGTGCCTTCTGGTTCCGAGATATAACGATTGTGACAACCAACCCGTGTGACAAATTACCCCGTTCTCCCCTACTTGTGTCTGGGTGTCGTTGTGAAAAGTATTTGGACCCCATGAAAAAACAGGTTAGGTACCTTTTGTAGCTCTTCTACATTCTTATAAAGAGGACAGGCTAGTTAGTTAGTCATTTTCCTGAGTCTACAAACAGGTTTAAATTCTCTCTTCCCATAACATACATTTTACTGATAAAGAATTTCCCTTTGGGGACAATGACTTCTAAAGGCTTTGACATAAGTCTTCAGGTTGACACGACCAGCCAGGTCTGACCAGTTTTTCACAAACCTGGCCAATCGACCAACCAGCCCATACATCCACAAATATAAACAGAGATAGTAGTGCAGAGGTAAGATAGTTAATGGGGAGGAAAAACCAGGGTGTACAGATGGGTTTTGAGCCTTGATTTAAAGGCAGAAATGGAGGGGGAATCACAATTGTCAGGTGGCAGTCACAAGCACGGAGCAACTAGTGCGAAGTACATTTCTGAGAGTTATGCCAGTGGCATGGCTGTATACGCTTGGTCACCAAAAAGAAAGTGTTTGTCTACAGTAGCTCAGAAGAGACTGACATCTTCATTCCACATAACGACACCACTGATGAGAGTTCAGATGGCCAGAAAGATGATGATGGTGACTTTGTCATTGTGAGCTTTGAAGGCAAACCACCTAGATCTGCTAGGCCTTGTTTAAGAAAATTGACCTTCAATCTTTGTAAAATATTCACTTTATTTACTTTAAATAAGCCTTAAATAAGTAATTGTCTTATGGATTTGTCTTGCATTACAGTTTATGAGATATGTATATCAATGGCACAATTTACCCCATGGTATTCTCTCTTGTGGCACAACTTACACCACACCGGGGGCAAGTTGTGCCACAAGACAACTTTTTTTCTGAAAGCTATATTTCTTAAACAGTTTATTCCAGATCCGAAGTTTTTATTGCCAGGGATGCAGCATCCTGAAATATATGTATATATTTGAGTTGGAGACATAACTGTCAAGGCCTCACTTTAAAATCACTTTGAGTAAAAAGTGGCACAACTTAGGCCACTCACTCTCCCCTACTACAATGAAGCTGACGAGCAGCATTACCCCTTTTACACAGCCAGTGAAAGCCGGGAATATGCCGGCCTTTCGGCCCTCCCCCCAGCTGTGTAAATGCGACCGTTGCGGAACGGGGGAAGAAAGGTGCGAGAAATTGTTCCGGGAATTTTACTACCTCGGGGGGTAGTAAGATTCCCGACACAATCAGTTCCGCCTCTCTGTTTAAATGCTCGAGCTTGTTGTTGCGGAACAGGGGGGCGTTTGACGTTCCATAGCCTATACGTTCTAAACATGCGACCATGTTAGCAGTTGAAGGACGTGTGTTTAACATTAATCACGGCGGCCTGATGTCCCGTAAAAATCACCAAATAAAAGGAACGGCGTATAATCTATCTGATCATAAGGTCCGTTGCTCAATCCAAACCCCGCGCTTCATTTTGCACAGTGTATGAGTCTATTTCTGCCCAGGAGAAGTTGTACAATGGGAAAGCTAGGCTAGGCTAAGCTAGGCTGCGATCACTATTATTCTAAGTCTGAGCGTATATCCACACTGTATTTCTATAGCTGTGAGGAGACAGCAGTCTCAGTTTCTGTGTGTGTGTGTGTGTGTGTGGGTGGGTGTGCGTCTCTCCGTCCGTTTGTCTGTGTGTGTGTGTGTGTGTGTGTGTGTATCGCTCTGCCGGGGATGCTGCCTGTTGGGCTCAATGTAGACGCTGAAGCTTCAGCGTCTACTTTCCTGTTACTTCAAAATAAAAGCCAACTCACGTTTGTCAAGTGAAATGCTAATGTGAAGCCAGTGAAATGCTTTTAAAGTGAAGCCGCAGCCTTAATGCTCTATTTGTTTAACAGTAGCTAACTAGCTGCTCGCTGATCTAAAGATAGTGTTTTTTAATATAGAAAGCCGTGTCTCTGGCATTACCGGTGGTGACACGGGTTTATTTTGCTAAAAAAACGGCACTTTGTCCCGCACAAACGCACACATCTGGTGAATTGGGATCTGGTCACCCTAAAAGAGACTCGCTCACAGCCACACACACACAGAGGTGAAGCGGTCGGATTGATTTTGTCAGTTTTGGTTAACAGTCCATGTTGGACTCAGCGCGTAGCGAGATCAACTGGCACATCGTGGGCACAGTAAAATACGGCCCTCTTACTGCAAGCTCCAGCACTCATCTGCTCTCAATTCACCTGCCAGTGTTGTTGTTGTTAAAGCAGCTGACCGGCGCGGCGCTAAATGTTTACGTCACACCTGACGCTGTTTACAAGCACCTCTTTCATTCCGGACGCTGTGTAAAAGGTGCTACTGATGCGCCAGCAGGCCGGCGTTGCTTGGTTCTGTGTAAATAACACAGAAGCAAGCAAAGCCGGCATTTTGGAGTGATGTTGTTCCGTCAATTTGCCGCAATCTCTGTGTAAAAGGGGCTATTGATACTAGTAAAGCATGGGTAAGGGGGGCACATTGACTGGAGGTTTTCAGGGGCCCGCATTTGCATTGTATATTGTGTATGTATTGTTGTTTTTGCTTTGCATTTTGTTTGACTTGACATCATTGTAAATGAGGGTCACCCCTCAATTGATCTCTCGGGTATAAATAAAGGTTAAATTAAATGAAATTACAAAAATTATGTAATCAATAGCCACCAAATAACTTGAATTGTGAATAGTGTATCTCGTAGCTGTTGGGCGGAAAAATGTATGTATACTTGATTTTAGAAATTGATTTTAAGAAAGCCTACACAGGTGTTCCCAACCTTTTTGTTCCAAGAACCAGCATATTAATTTAAAAAAATCCAGGGCCCGGTTGCCAATCTTAATGCCAAAATGTTAAAATTCAATGCAGCCTAGTATTTTGTACACATTCTTAAACTTATGCTGTACACTGTCGTTAGTTTACAATTTGTTTTTGTTGTTGTATATTATGCAGTAGGTGCAATGAAGGGCAAAACCATTTGACGCTTTACTTGCCTGCCTTTAGAAACATAGAAAATAGGGATTTTATTCCCAAGCAAAAGTGTTTTTTTTTCATCCTTCCCCAGAAAAACTTGAGATTCTCATACATTGTTTCCCGCATTCTGGTGAATTACAATAAAATAACACAAAAATCAGTCTTACTTATCATGTTAAACTTTAACCTTAGCTGTTCCAAACAGGGAAAGGACATTTTGCTGACTTTTCATCTTTACTAGATTAGTGCTGCTATCAAACAGTCTTTGGCGACTATGTGTGTTTTCTTTCATGTTACTCAGTGCATTAGTTGACGTGGTGAATCAATCAAGAACCTTATGATAATTGACCGTTATGTTTGTTTTTTATCGTCAAAAGTGAATATGAATTAAATACTGATAATGCAAACCGAGAATATTCTTTTCTCCTCACTGGGAGAAAAAAAAGAGTCCCTGAGCGTTTTCGGTGCGCTCCAACAGCACCGTGCATGTCTGGCAGGGGGAGACTACTGAGCTGAATGTTGCGTCACTGCCAGTAATGTTGGGTTGGACATCGCCCTTTCTTTTACCCCAACAGTCCACAATGACGCGGGCCGTGGGGGTTTGCTGTGGCCTGCTTATCTCTGTACTATGGACGTATTACCTGCCACTCCTCACTGTGTGCACTAATGCTGTCCATCAGATACTGTACAAAAGGCTCTGCTGATCACGTGCAGCGCAGCCTGTCTGCATGCAGCGTCCCCCGTTGCTAAGCAACCGTTTGGACTCGCGCTCCGTTTATCAATAGTATCCAGCTGCAGCCCGGAGAACAATACTGAGTCGGGCCGGGAGTACTGAGTCGGGGGGAAGAAAATACAAATAAATTTCGAACGTTATTTAGACAAATTATATTGTTTTGGCGATTAAGTTCAGGCATCACAGCTGGGTGGTTAGGGTTAGGGCAAGGGGATAGGGAGAGGTTATAATATATATATAGAACATTAGATTATGTTCAGGCATCACAGCTGGGTGGTTAGGGTTAGGGCAAGGGGACAGGGAGAGGTTAGAATATAGATAGAACATTAGATTAGCCACGGCGCTAGCTCCACTCGGCTAACGGAACACCGCGGCAGCCATCTTGAGAAGGTCACGTCAAACAATAAAAAAGACCGCAGACCGATAGGCTACTAGCCCCGACACAGTACTCCCGGCCCGACTGAGTACTCCCGCCCCGACTTAATATTGTTCTCCGGGGCTGCAACTAGACTCTACTCCCGTTTATGTGAAGTTCAGAGCCGTTTGTCAGTCCATGTGTGTCTTGCCAAAGTTCGGCTGTGTTATATGTGTGGCGGCCCGTGTGCGTCACTGAGAAAAAGTAAGTAGTGTAGAGAGGACACTGATTACTGTCTGTTAGTTTATTTAGATCATGTTTATTGTTTATTGTTAAAGCTGTGTGTTTGCATGTTAAAGCTCACATATTATGCACTTTGCTGTCAATTTTATATGGTCTAAGTAGTCCCTAATACTTATTTTTTTAGATGTTTGCTGAAAAACCCGTTCAGATCATTTATTGTAGCAAGCCTCTATACCCTGATTGTCCTCTGGTCTCAGGATGACCTATATTTGTGCGATCTGGCTGGCCCCTCCCACCTCTCTGCCGGGCTTTCTTTATATGTCCATGGGGCTCTCCCACCGTCTCTGCCATGCTCTCGCGATACTAGAGAGACACTGCGTGACTGCAAACACAGTGTTTACCCGGAGCTAAGCCATAGCTGGTTGCTTGTCCTAAAGCTAATAGCTATACACCAGTCAGGCAAAACTACCAATAAAAACTATTATTTTAGTTTCACCGTTTAAAAAAAAGCACAGGTAGCTTCCTATCCGTTGTGTTATTAAAAACGAGGCATTATTAGACTGCAAGGGGAAAGCTAAGTTAGTGTATTAGGAGCAAAACTTGGTGCTACAACCGAAGCTACATGGGCGCTAACGCTAAAAATAAGACTCAGACAATTTAAACCAGTGAAAACAGTAGCTTCAAAGTGTGATTTCTACAGGAATATATTCCCATCCTTTGTCATGTTAAAAACGAGTCATTTTCAGACTGCTGTGGGGAATATAAACAGCGTGTTATGAGCAAAAGCTGGTTGCTTGTCCCAAAGCTAATAGCTATACACCAGTCAGGCAAAAATACCAATAAAAAAATTTCTTTCAGTTTCACTGTTTAAAAAAAAACATAGGTAGCTTCCTATCCGTTGTGTTATTAAAAACGAGGCATTATTAGACTGCAAGGGGAAAGCTAAGTTAGTGTATTAGGAGCATAACTTGGTGCTACAAACGAAGCTACATGGGCGCTAACGCTAAAAATAAGACTCAGACGATTTAAACCAGTGAAAACAGTAGCTTCAAAGTGTGATGTCTACAGGAATATATTCCCATCCTTTGTCATGTTAAAAACGAGTCATTTTCAGACTGCTGTGGGGAATATAAACAGCGTGTTATGAGCAAAAGCTGGTTGCTTGTCCCAAAGCTAATAGCTATACACCAGTCAGGCAAAACTACAAATAAAAACTATTATTTTAGTTTCACCGTTTAAAAAAAAGCACAGGTAGCTTCCTATCCGTTGTGTTATTAAAAACGAGGCATTATTAGACTGCAAGGGGAAAGCTAAGTTAAAAACGAGGCATAGACTGCTGTGGTTAAGATAAATTAGTGGAGTATGAGCAAAAGCATTCTGTGTTGGTGTATGTAACATTCAGGCTGTAGGCTATGGGCATCTTGTCGCTTAGCGGAGAAAGCAACATGGCTGTCGGTCGGAACATTTTCCAGAAGATCTCATGGGATCTCGGGCACGGGATCTCGGGGCCGTGGACCAATAAGAAATGGGGGGGTGGGGTTATCATAGACTACTGCACCGTAGACATTTCTGGTTACTAATGTGGGGGGGAAGCATCGGAAGCATGGACATATAAAGAAAATATGGGGATGTGGCTGTGCAGTTTATGACGTCATAAACCGCGAGAATTATGAACGGAGTATATTGGGGGGGGAGGGGTGGGGGTTTCAGAAAGGGGGAGAGTGAGAAATGGAGAGATTGTTATTTTTTTTTATATTTTGGCAGTCTCTAGGCACACCGTGGCCCCATGGATATGTTAGAACACATTTAAAAAGTGCATTTAGCATAATATGTGACCTTTAACAGCTGACAGTTATTCATTGTGTAATAGTGTGCCGTGCGTCAGTTGAGTTTCACTCGTCTTTAAGCTAGTGCTGATATTATGTGGGCAGTTAGTGCATTTGACTGTATTAGAGATATTAGCCACTTTATAGCAGCCTGTTCATTTATGTTATTAATGCAGTGACTGTGTAGCTTAACCTGTACACTGTAGCTTTCTATTGTATAGTGGTGTGTTCTTGCTAAAGTTAATACTGTGACATTATTGCTAATTAGTATTTCCTTTTGTATCTTTCTTTTAGACCACACACACACACACACACACCCATGCACACACACACAAACGGCAACACACCGTATGCCAATGTAATGCCAACAGAAGATAATTAAAGTCACTAAACTGGACCACTGCTTCATGTGTCTTAAGGTGCGAACACACTGCGAACACATGCACTCTGCGGCGCGGCGGTTGGCCGCGCGAATCGCAGGATCCGCGCCGCCTGATAATTTTGGCTCATTTGGCTCATTTGTGTCCGCCGCCGCCCGCCGCCCGATGACTCATTGAATGTGCACGTGGTCCCGAAGTGAGTGACGTCGCGAGGAGCTCAACGCTGATTGGCTATCGCGGCGCGGCCGGCGGCGAAAAGTTAAATATTTTCAACTTCTGCGGCGGCCGCGCCGCCCCATTCGCGCCGCGCCGCCCTGGCCGCGGCGCTCGAAATACATTGACTTTCTCTGTAAACTCGCCGCGCGGCGATGTGCAGTGTGTTCGCACCTTTATGGGGTTCTAACCGACGCCACCTATACAACACAATCCCCTTAACCCAACCTATACAGTCCACTACAGTCCACTGGTCCTCACCAACAGATACATAGCCAGTTTCCAGAACCAATGAGCTGCTAAGCGATCACAAGGCTTCTGCTCAAAGAAACACTTTTTGATCCATTTACTTTTTTATACATTACAGAGAAAAAAACGAAAATTCACAGAACGAAACATCTTGCTATATCCTGCTATTGTTTATCTTTCCTGCAGCTGATTTTAAAACGATCTTTATTCTATGTTTAGATATCTCCGGGTTGGTCGTTGTTATCATTGTCTCAGACTGGAGTTGTAGTGAGAGAAGATTTTCACAGACGGACGGAAGGACAATGCACGCACACTCACACAAACACACACACACACACTCACACGCACGAACAGGTAGCCGCTCCTGGTATGGAGTCAAAAAACTGGGGGACAGCATAGAATGGAAAGTTGTAACTGAAAAAGGGCTGTGTGACGGAATGAAAAGGTCCAGTTGTGCAGCAGAGTGTTGCTAATGTTCTCATCACTGTGTTCTAAGGAAAATGCAGCATCTTACTTTGTTATGTAAGAGGTGTGTAAGGAGGGAAAGGTCACATCTGCATGCTGAACCGTTAACGTTAGGTAACAGAACTACTGGTAATAAATGTGTTACCACGAATCTGGTTACTGTTTGACGGCAGGTGTAAAATGCCCAGCCCATTGTGTTCTCTCTGACATACTCCTGTGTCTGTCTGTTGTCTGTATATGTACATGACATAATCCTGTGTCTGTCTGTTGTCTGTATATGTACATTTTTGTTTAGTCTTGGAATCCTGAATTGAATTGCCCCCTGGGATAAATCGAGTTCTTGAACTTGAGAAAAAGAGAAGTTGATGAAATAATGCAATCGGCTGCTCACTATACCTACCCAGCGCCAAACAGCAAAAATTGCAGACTAACACACTATGGTTGTAATTAGGCCTTTAAGCGACTCTTACCTTTGTTGCATTTTTACACTTTTTTTGGATTAGGTTAAAATGGTATTAATAAGGTAATTACACTCTAAAATGTAAGACAGACCCACCAGGAGTAAAAACAAACAATGATTTCAATCTCATAATATTATGAAAAATATATATAAAATTCAACCAATCAAATCGTTCGGATCCGAACGATTTGATTGGCCGACAGACCTGTCTGTTTGCGGTCTGCTTCTGTATTGCGCATTCTCAACTAGAGGGTTTGTTTTGATTCCACGGCAGACAGTAGCGAGTAGCGACCATTGTAGAACAGGCCCCAACGTTCATAAGTTACAGTGTTGTTATTTCTTACAGTGTGTTAAAATGTGTTTTGTTCAGTGTGGATAGCAGTCAGTTAGAGCCGTGACGTCAGTCGGCCAGAGAGCCTGTTTAGTTTCCTTTCTCTTCTCCCTCGGTCAGATGTGTGAGCGTTGCCGCAGAAAGCGATCATCCCACATGGAAACGTGTTTATCTGAGTTTAATTGTGAATCACCCGTGTGTGAGTATGTACATGCAGTCCCGATCGCTGTTATAATATAGTTTGCATGTTATTAACGGCTGCGATTCGTGGGTCGCAACAGCTGTTGTAACGTCTCCTCACGAGCGGGGTTTAAACCTTTGTTCTTTTCCCGCAATCTATATGCGACTGTGTTTCTGAAAGAAGGAAAATAAAGAGCGGATAAAACCCTACTCCTCCTCTCCTAGTCTCATGCTTATAGTCTGACGCCTTTGGCCATAAATGGTGTTCTGGCCGACACGTCTGAAGTGAAACCAGTGATACGAGCATGGAATGAGGGTGTGGGGGCATTGGAGGGAGGCGGGATGGTATGATAGTGCTGTAATTCTCAATTGCAGGATCGGTAAGAGTCCCTTTAATTATGTAGTTGGTTGTTGGTGAACTACAGTGAGCATTTTCTATTTTGGAGTATGCTTGGAAATTTGCATTTGAATAAAAGGAGTAAATAATGAAATGGGTAAATACTTCTTGTCGAGTATATAATTCAAAATGTAATAAGAGAAGAGCCTTCCCATGTGTAATTTATATGAAATATATTTATCAATTGAATTTACAGAAATCATGCTAAATCGACAAATGTAAAAGTTATCAGGATATGAAATTACCTATCGGGATAAGAGATTTTGGTCATATCGCCCAGCCCTACCTGACCCAGATCTCTCTAACCAAGCTAACCCAGTCAGAACCGCACTGACCTGAGCCCAGTCGCTCAGTGGAAACGAGGCATTATTTCAGATTGAACACGGGTCTGGAATCAGTGTTGTCATTTCTACATTTTGAAGAGGAGGGATAAACGGACATAGATCAAATGCCTCTGTACGCAATTGGATAGACCTTCAACCAATCAGACCAATGATTGCCTTTGATTCACTGTCGTCATCGTGTTAAGCCCACCTCTAGCATGCCTGGGGAAAAAGCCTGTTTGTGATTGGTGCCAGAATCTTTGGAGGAAGTAAACTGGGCCAAACAGGGGACTAGTCTGCAGAGCAAAATCAAGCCTTGGTTCACCCAGGCTAACATTAAGCATGGAATGCTAAAGGCCCGTTCAACTGTAATTTTCATATGATTAGAGAAAAACAGAAATTATGCGGTTTATCAGCACTGAATTGCATAGTGTAGAAAAAAAGTGCTGGACAAATTAAACCACATTGCACTTCTAGCTACATTACCAACAGGCCATTTCCTTTTACTGAGATGGTAAAAACGTACTGCTTATTGTTGCATTGCTGACCCGAAAAATGCAACAAAGGAGCAGATTATGTCTCCGTGCTACTCCATGCACGACTGCTTACAAGTTTTTCTCATAGATCTAAGTGTAGGTGAACTGTTGGTGGTTCTGCCTCACCTTCTTTGGTTCTGTGCTGTTCTGGTACCTCAGCAATGATCCCATGAAAGAAGGGGTTCTTGGAGAATCCATCCTGCTCCAGGTCTGTGTATAGAATACAAATGTTCTGTCACATACTGATGATAGTCTACCCACCCCCCCCTCCCACCCCCTGAAATCATAAGTCACACTTTGCACAAATTCAAACTACTGCGGAACTTGACTTAACAACCTCAACACAAGAGTCAATTTGGTTGCTTTTGCCCGCATCACAATCTAATTTCGGAATGTCACTGACTTTTTTGCATTGGTGTAAATATCTGGCCAGTGGCCACGAGATCCACAGTACAAAGCTATATGATGATCATTTCAACACAACAAATGTATAAATATGGAAACAGTTCAAAAATAGTCTAAAACAATGGCCTTTGATTTAATTTGAATGTGTAGCATTTTTGTATACTTTACTTTTGTTATACAAAGTGATCGTTGATTACAGCCTTGTGTATCCTTACACATAGTAGGCTCGTTTGAGTAGGAGACGTCTAGTTTAGACTTGCACAATTATAATTTGTGATGAAGTGAAATCTTTATACCATTAAGATTAAATCATAGCCTTATTTCCCTTACAACCCTAACCCCTAACCCTACTTTGCATACGAGCCGCAACTGACCTCAAACAAGCCAATAGCTACCAACAAGGAGCTGAACTGCACACTTCTTTCAGCACAAACAACAGTTATACAGTTAGAATAGTTACCTTTTTGTGTGATTTTCACATGCTCTGAGATTTTCTCATACTCAGCCAATTCCTGTGAACACACACAAAATTAAACCGGTTCTTATTTAGGCTACTGTCTTAAATATCACAATTCTTCAAATCGTAATGCAAATCAGTGAGTAGCATACTGAGCTCATGCCCAGCTGTTTCCACTGACACATTTGACCCTGAATTGCAGATGCATGAACATCATCTGCTCAATAATCTTAAAACAGCAACGTTGTGTAAATGCAGTGGTCTTGTCTACAGTAAACTTGTGACGTCAGCCTCTTCTGAGGAAGAGCGCACGTGTCCTGTTTCTTTATATGTCCATGGTGTCCGCTCACCATGATCATACGCGCGATGTCCTTGCAGTCCTCCACGTTTGCCGCACGAATAGAGTACTCCATTGTGTGTTGGCCGGATTCCGCGATGAGATGGATGTTTTACAGTGTGTGTTCGCGGTTCACCACCTTGGATCCTGACTGAGGTCACGTGACGAATAGTCTCGCACAACCAGACCAAACTATAGGTAGAAGGTTACGTGACGAGGGACTGAGAGGGCTGTCACTACGCTTGTGTGCCGTTAAACCATGGCGTTAAACCGACTCAACCTATAGAGATCTTCTATGACTCAACCTCCCACAAACAGCACGAGAGCGCCCTCCTCCTGGAAGGAAGTCAGCGGAACTACAGATCATACCATAGAAAGGGTTAACCATAGACATTATGGGGTTAACGTACTATTACTAGTTTACAAATCCCCTACGGAGCCCCGGAAGGGACACAAGGAGACAGGGGGGGGGGGGAATAAATCGAAAATTAAAACAATCATATTACCTTTTAACAACTGTAAACTTTGCAGAGTAATTGTGAAACCCTTATATTAATGATCCTGATTACAAAATGCTCCCTTATGTTTTAAAAGGTTTCAGTACCCTCATCATTGTGTTCTACTAATTAAGATAAAATAGGTTATTAAAAAAAACCTGATTTAAATTGTAAAACTGGATTTAAATAAAGAAAATTGAAATGGCACTAAACAGATAATCCTTCAAACAATGCCTTAAAGGTACACTTCTGATACATTTTCCAACAGACTTAACTGATGCTCTGTGGCCTAAGGTGGCGCTGTCAGTCAGTTCAGCATTGTGGGAAGGATTATTTGACCTGACTTTATGTGTAGTCCAGTCAAAGGTTGCGTTCCGAATCGCATACTCTTTCTTTTTTCTATTCTACATACTACATCTGACGATACAAAGAATCTAGTTAGGATGCAGTAGGCATACTATTGGGACATACTTTTCTCTCTTATTTCATCATAACATTGCGCCTTGATCTTGCCTCTTGCTTTTATATCCGTCGCATCCCCATTTGTTTTCATATGGAGGCTTCGTCGATGTTACGTCACTTCACGTGCGCACTGGCTTGTGGGTCAGAATCGCCCAAATAGGATGCACTTTTCAACACTAACAATCTTGGCCGCATGAAGTAGGACATCCGGGTACTTCTAACCACCCTAAATCTGGCCACAAGAATCGGGACATCATAAATCTTTTTTCTACATACTATATAGTAGAAAGTATGCGATTCGGAACGCAACCAAAGTTTCCTCTTGTCCTGATACTCATGTGGTTGTTGAACCCAGTGGCGTGCACAGGTAGACCTGAAGTGGTGCTGAAGCACCTGCCCTTTTCCCCTGGACCAATCAAGTGCCCTTTTGGGAAAAAATAAATAAATAATAAATCTGAAAGTTCCCCCCCCCCCCCCCCCCCTCCTCCCTCCTCCGCACACACTTCCTTTGTCAGCGTGAACGCGCAGAGTGGACACAAACGGAGGCGCGTTGCAGCAGCTGTGAACTGCTGCTGCACGCACACACCTACTCCCCGGCCTGCCCTGCCCCGCCCCACCAGTGAGGTAACACATACATGGGGTGGTAGGATGGCCTAGAGGTAAGGTGGCCGACCAGTAACCATGAGGTCGCTGATTCGATCCCCGGCACTGGACAGGAGGGTGTGAGTCGTAAAACTAGCAGAGGCTGGTATTGTGTCTATGGTGGTATTTGTCTACGGTGCCCACCATCTCTACCATTGTGTCCTTGAGCAAGACACTTAACCCCAAAAATTCGGCACTCGGCCTGCGGCCTCGTACCTACGACCGAATCACAGCAGTGCTGATATAGAGCTGATATAGAGCGACAACATGCTCCCTCTCATGTGATATTGCTTAAATGAACACAACTAATGTCGGCGGAGTTTGTCATTGGTGCAGCATGTGAATCTATCAGTATGCTGAATATTTAGTGTTGTTAAGGTTTACTTTAGGCTATATAATTAACACATGCAGTAATTTATTTGCTAAATGACAAACAGGCAATTCCCAATTGCCTGCAGAAAAAGTAGCCTTGTGCCTGGTTGTAATGTAACCAAGCAGTCTTATTTTATATGGTTGGTCTCTTTTTATTTACAAATTGCAGTATAATGCCTAGAAAGGGGAGGTTAAAAAGGAAAAAGGAAAAAGAAAGGGAGCTACAGCAGGCAGCCAAGGGGAGCAGCTCTCTGCTCTCCTGGATGAAAGCATCCACCAGCAGCAAGGAGGAAGATGAAGATGAAAGGTCAGAGTCAAGACCAGAGTCATGTTAACTGTTCAGGGCCTTTTAAAGCTCATATTTTAATTTTGAACTGTTCCTCAAATGTTATTGAAATATCTTAAAAGCTGTCCACACATTTTATTTTAACTACGCAAAGTGTGTTGGTGGTACTAAATCAATCATGAAGCTATATAAGCTAATTATAACTAATTACCTAACCATAAATTATTTCTGTTACAAAACTTGCAGTAATCTTGTATTTACCTTAATAGGATATTATTAGTACAGAGATCAGGGGCCTAACGAAGACTTCAAAGACAGAATTCGGGATAAGGGATTATTTTAAAAAATCCAAAGGTGACTTTTTTTTTCAAACATGTACATTTTTTTCTTTCTGCTTTTTGGTAATTCTGTGTCTCCAAATTATTCCAGAAAATAGTACTAAATAGCCCACATTGACACAGGTGATTTAGCCTTAGCTTTCTTCTCAAAGAGCACCAGATTGATAGCCTGGAAATCCTGACCCTGATATCTTGAACGATAGAGGGTCTGGCGACGATCAATAGTAATTTCCAACTCTAGGGGCGGCTCCTACTCGTGCATTTCAAATGCCACTGCACGCAGTTGGATAGCACTACAACCAATCAGAACGATGCACAAGTGACGTAAGCCCCGTTCGTTTAGCGAACAGCTGTTAAACTGTTAAATTAAACGTTTGCCGTTGTCGGTCGGCAAAACAGAACATTCCACTTACTTGCTAGAGAAAGCTATGAGTCCCGTCTTCCAATTCGTTAAGGGTCGAGGCCAAAGCAGTCTCAAACTCACACAACATATCCGCAGCCATCTTTGATGTTTACTATCACAGCTTCGACGTCGCATGCACGTCACTGTCGTCATCCGGTTACGTCCTCCCCAGAGCACCATATAAAGGGCTCTGGCGCGCCCATATTAGATATAACCAATTGAAACGTTATACCAGATTTCTGGTATTCTTGATAAGCTTCAACGGAGAGTGTCCAGACCAACACGCGCAGCAAATTTAATTTGCCTGCGCCTAGTGGCAGGTCTGGGAATGCCAGGCTACCAGATTGATGAATTTTACTTTAAAAGGTTCAAATTGTTCTTCCGGGGGAGAGACCCCCAGAAGGTCCAGGGTCCCAAACACAGTCTCCCAAAATCCTTTGAGAAACACTGTATGTGTGGCTGGGTATTAAAAGTAATTAGGCCAGGGGGGGATTTTGTACAAGTACCCTTAAAATGATTTGGTCATTCATCGATAGAATATATTGTGCCCTTTTTTTTGCACTGAGCACCTGCCCCCCCAAAATGGCTGTGCACGCCACTGGTTGAACCCGTGACCTTTCACCTATAGGGCCAGTAAAGATCGTTTGAATCATTTATCTTGGTGCAATTCACAGAGCACTTGTCAGAAGATTCACCTTTTCCATTTGAAGCACTCCATGAATTTACTTCTAGCGAACTCCAGTAATTGACAAAAATGTAGACAAAAGGACTCTATTGAACCCTGTACTGAGACTAGCCTAAACTGTTCCATTAGCCTCTGCACGTATGTGTGGGTGGTGTATTGTTTATGTTGGGTTCTTCAATAAATATAGAGAAGTTTGAAGAGAAGTTCTTTATATGTTAATGTTCACAAAGCATATCTACACGAGGAAACATTCACTCGCTTCTCACATTGACTTAAAGCCACTACGAGTAAGATGGCACGTTGGCGTCCCCTTTGGACAAAAGCGGTAGTATTTTTACGACGCCCGCTGTCGCAAATGCTCGTGCCAGGCGCGCGAGTGTGAACTGAGAAGGGCGCAATATAGTGCATTTACGTGTGTTGAAAGTGTGAGGACTCTTTTCGGCTCCGTGAGAGTGGTTTTGACACTGCATCAACTAATGCCAGTCAGTACACACACCTGATTGCAATGAGTTGATGCAGCAGCGTCACCTAACTACTCTCTCTCACGGAGCTGTGTCCTCACAGAAAGCGAATGAAAGAGAGACGGCAGTTAGTAGCCTATGGATCACGATGAGGTAATGTGTTTGTGTTGTTGATGTAAATAATTACTATTTTCAGATAATGGTTATCTGATGATGGTGAAGCAAAGCAAACGTTGTGTTAGTACCAACCGCTCATTCATTTAGGAGTAAACACAGTCTAGTTTCGCTCTCGTGAAATTGTATACACGTTGCTTGGCAACGTCCTCGTCCCGCCCGTAGTCACTCTCCCTTTTCGCTTTTCTTCATTGCATTCTCTTTTTTTTCTTTGATGGTTCAGCCCCGTTACCAGTCATTATGATGACAAATAACTGTCTCAAACAAGGCTCCCGCTCCCTTTCCCTCACCTGGAGGGATAGGCTTCTCAAATCACGTTGTAGCGCCACACTGAAATCTGCAACCAATACGGATATGTGACCATAGAGCCTGCACGAGCGAACAGAAAATCGGACTGGGTGTGCGACCAGACCAAAAGCAGTAATAAAAACTATATAAAAACGTCTTTCTGTGCACTGATGGTCCCGTTTGCTGTTAAAGGTAATGTATGATTATCAGAGGAAACATGAGGCTGTTTAAAAGATATTTAAATGTTACTCGTAGCCGCTTTAACAGGGAACTAACGTTAACATGCAGCGCGCTAGTCCTACTGCGCATGCTCTGTCTGACAGTCTAATAACTGAATAGACAAACCACGTTGATATCATTACAGGCGGAAGGCTGTTATACTCTATAAAATGTATATTCCACAGATGGAGTCAGTACTGGAAAATCTTTATTTAATCAAAACTGCAGCAGGGTGTGGATATGTCATCCAACAGTGAACCCAAGATCCTGAAATAAATAAAGATCTCATGAATGTAGAGGGCTTTACACAGGCGTAACTCACAGTGCCTGACCAGTGCCTTGAGGAACAGAGAATGCATAAATGAATGAAGATGTTAAGACATTATCTCATCTTGTAAGGGGTTCAAATTTTTACATGTCCTTCCTCCTTGAAGTCTGACAAATTCATTTCCTCATTCAAGGATCCAGGGAATCGGAAAAATTTGAGGACATATAATAAATAATAAATAAGCACCTTTTGGTCACTTTTTGTGACTTTTAAACTCTGAACGTTGTGATACATTCAGTTGCATCGTATACGCAAGAGTTGGCCTAAAAATGCCTTCTTTCAACTCCCAACTACGTTGTGAGACCCATATTATGAAGCTAATCAGTAGCACCTGCGCTCAAGAACCTTTGTGCTTACAAACAAACAAACAACTTTTAACATTTTTACATCCACAACTCTTTTCCTAGAATAAAAAGGAAATGACAACCATGATACAGTAGCAATGTACAAATATACCCTGGATAGGACACCCCATTAAATATTCAGTTATTCATTAAAAAATGTTCCAATATCAATGTCTAATCTTGTTTTTATTTGTCTCTGGAAAATAAAGTGATCTAATTGCAGGTAAACAGCAAAACATTAGCATTGTTTTACTCATTAAACAAAAGACATCAACATAAATGCATAATCTAACTGAGGAAAAAGTTAGGACACCCTGCCCCCTAATACCTAGTGTTACCCCCTTTGGCTGAAATAACTTCATTGAGACGCTTCTTGTAACCCTCTACCAGTCTCTGACATCGGTCTGAGGAAAGTTTGCCCCACTCCTCAATACAGGATGCTTTAACCTGTGTGATGTGTGAGGGGTTTCTTGCATAGAGCCCGTTTCAAGTGACCCCACAGCATCACAATGGGATTGAGTTTGGGCTTTGACTGGGCCATTCCAGGACTCTCAATTTCTTAGTTTTTAGCAAATCCTTGGTCGATTTACTGGTACGTTTAGGGTCATTGTCATGTCGGAGGGTCCAGTTCTGCTTCAGCTTTACTGTTCTGACAGATGGTCTCCTCTGATACACTGTAGAATTCATGATGGATTCTATGATGGTGAGCTGAGCTGGCAGGTTCTATTGAAGCAAAGCATCCCTAAACCATGGCACTTCCAGTTCCATTCTCCACAGATGGTATGAGGTTATTTTCCTGGAACACTGTATTTGGTGAGCGCCAAACATGCCCTCTGTTCTGGTGTCCAAATAATTCAATTTTAGACTCATCTGTCCAAAGAACATTATTCCAGAAGTCCTGTTCTTTGTCTACGTTCTCTCTGGCAAACTTCAGCCTGGCCTTAATGTTTCACTTGGAGAGTAAAGGTTTCCTCCTTGCACATCTCCTGTGAAAGTTAAACTTATGCAGTCTCTTTCTGATTGTAGAATCATGCACTTTCACATCAACAGTGGCCAGAGCCTGCTGTAGGTCCCGTGATGACATTTTAGGGGTTTTGGAGACTTCTTTTAGCATCGTGCGATCTGCTTCGGGGTGAACTTGCTTGGACGGCCAGACCTGGGCATGTTGGCAGTTGTTTTAAATGTCCTCCAGTTGTGCACTATTTTCCAGACAGTGGAATGGCTCAGGCTGATTTGAAAATATTTTGAGATCTTTTTAAATCCCTTACCAGACTCATAAACTGCAAAAATCTTCTTTCTGAAGGCCTCAGACATGTCTTTTGATCTCACCATGGTGTTCACTCTCACGTCAACAGTCAGGAGCACACCAAACTGAATGTATGAGGTTTAAATAGGGCAAACCGCCTTCAAAATGCTATGTAACAATGTTCTTATCATGTGCACCTGATGTGATACACATTTTAAGTGGAAAAAATGTTGGGGTGTCCTAATTTATTCCACACCAGAAATTGCATGTTTATTTTATTACATTTTGCAGAAAGTTGCAAACAGAATTTTCTTCAGTTTTACTTGTTTAGTTATATTATTTGAATCTCTCATTATTGTTAACATTGATATTAAATATCCATTTGTCTAAATATGTTAAAAACGACATGTGTTTTCAAAGGGTGTCCTAATTTTTTCACATGACTGTATACTGTATATAAATATAGTATATTTACAGTGCAACAGAGTTTATGAGCTTCTTCTTGATGCATTTTCTGAGTTGCATCTCTTCTCTTCACATAGCCAGTGAGCTTTAGTTTCAGTGTATCTTCTCTAAAGCTTTGGTTAAAGAATAGTTAGATGATTCTCAGTTGAAACCAGATTACACAAAAGCTGCAGCTGCTTTCACTGTGTGTGAAGTCTGGTTTGAGCTAATAATAAAAGAGGGATTCAGCAGTCAAATATTTAGGGCGATAGGGCGACGCCCTCCTTGAGCCATACCAGCAAAAAAAATATTATAATAATGATAATAATAATGATGATTTTTAATTATTTTTTGTATTTATAATCATAATTTATTATTTCAATACAGTTTTTACCTGCATCTAAGTCTGAATATCATTGTACAATCAGCGTCTGTGTTCTGTACCGTCACTCTGCGGCGATTTCGGGCTGGTTGAAAATCACACCCAGCGCTCGCATAGACATCAATGTAAAACTTTAATTTTTTCAAACTGCAGGCCTCGCAATGCAATCTCTATGGGTTCCGGGGGTGATCGCCCTAACGTGTTGTCGTCATACGTACAGTAAACAATGAACCAATTACAGAGACTGATACAGTCACATGTCCGGTCTGCTACCCAGAGCGGTCACATTCAAGACCAACACAACTTTATATCAACTCAGGCTAGGCTGGCAAGCTACTTGATCATCTATCTATAAAGCAAGAAACGTCTGTGTGTGTGTCTGTCTGTGGCTCGCATATCTCTCTGAGTTTTAGTCAGATCGGCATGAGCTTCCGGATATTGCTTAAACACAGCATGAAGGTGTGCATCCTTCATCCTTCATCCTTCATTTTGAAGTTGTAGAAGTTATCATATTTATATCTGCTCCACCTGTCTGCTTTAGTGGTAAAGACTGCGCACAGAGCCGACTAAACCCCGCCTCCCTCTGACGAGCGGGACACACACACACAGCAGACCGACACAGCCTTACTTCCTCAACAACTCCTCATCAACTCCTCATCTGCTCCACCTGTCCGCTTTAGTGGTAAAGACTGCGCTTCACGCTATTTTCACTGTAATAATACAGCACGGTCTCGGATGCTTCCACAAAATGTTTTATATCCGTTTAAAATCTAAACTGAAAGCCCGAGCGCGACCGCGCGCACACGAGTCCCCCCCCACAAACACTGCTGCCTGCTACTGACACGTTAACATTAATTGACAGCACGGGCTACTGACACAGTAACATTAATTGACAGTTATCCAAACTCTGTCTTATCTTTCAAATATCTAACAGTAGCCTAATGGTAATGGGGTTGCCAATGTTGTCATGGCGTGCAGCATAGCCTCCTTTTATACACAGTGCAGCCATTTACTATATAGGCAACTGATTGTAAGTTTGAGTGCATTGTGCAGTATGGATGGCAGTTTGCAAGGTACCATAATATCAGATTGTATAGGTAACACCTGTACAGCTCGATTCTTCTTTAGGATTCAACACTTAATTAATTAACACATTTTCTGTTTCATTTCACTTAACAAAACACATGGAATTACTTTGTTGTTATCTTTACACAATACACTAAGGAATGTTGCCCTACTCTATAGCCAACTTCTACAAAGTAACTTACTGATAATAACCTCAGTGTAAAATTAGCCATCACTGATAGCAGCCAAATGTACTGTCTAATATGTTTCTTTGTTTACCTGCTTCCTACGGGCACTGCACTAGTGTCATTAAAGGGACTAGGTCCTTCTCAGACAAAATGTAACCATCAAGCAAGTATCTACCAAGATGGATTGGGGGATTGTATAAACGCGGATTTTCACGGGGCTCGTTTGAACGGATAACAAGGCTAGCAGGATGCTAAGGCGCTAACGCTCTGTTCTGCTGCCGCTGCATGATGATTATGGATTGTATAATGGCTTTTTATCCATCATGATGGCAGCACAGACACTGCATGGATAACTTCGGGTGTCACCCCTATGCATCATCTCTCAGAAAAGGTCAAATAAACATTAAACATCAATCTGCATATGGACGAGCCAGCGCCGTTCAACAGCTGATCCATAGACTGTTTACTCTGACAGCTGGGGCCTGTTTCAGGTAGCTGGTTTTACATACTCTGGGTTTAATCATACGCTCTGAGTTGGTCAACTCAGAGCGCAGGGTTGATAAGCAACTCTGGGTTTTCGGTTTCAGAACAGTGGATCAGCGTTGGGTTAATCAACTCTGAGCGTGTTCACTCTGGGTGGAGCGTGTGCATAAAAGCCATCGTCAATGGATCGCTGATAACATGATTCACCATGGAAACAGAAGAAACAAATGCGTGATCCTCCCACTTCTCCACTTCTCAAAAAAAGAAAAAAAAACTTCTCCGCTCCTCCCACTGGAGTTAGAAATATTAACGAATGAGTTTATGGTAGCCTATGGAGAAGAATTAACGGGTATATTGTCACATAACTCTGATCTAATCTCCTCGGCAATTCAGAAAAAATATATAGGCCTAGTACATAGTCCATTTTAAAAAGTTACGCATATCATCAGTAAAGTAATAAAGCTGGCGCGGCACAGCATTTCTGACAGTGTTTTATATTCGCTGTATTTGGGAAGCTGTAGCCTAATAGCCCACTGTGCAGTAAACAGACTGTCGCTTCTTTTAAATGGGGAGTGAAAGACATTAACGTCTGACACATAAGGTGACAGTTTCCATTGAAGAGCCTGATTGATTTATTATCAGATCCATTTCTCTCAAGTGATCACAGTTTAAATTATTATATAATTATTTATGTATTTTTTATATTCATATTAGGCTATAATATGAAGGGCTCGTCTGTGACTTTAGGATCGCACAAGTGAACAGTAACAATCGCGTGCAGCCGCAGCGTTACACGAATCCACCTGACATAAATCTGTTCAGTGGCACAGACGTTAAAAAGCATACAATACAAATAGGTTTATTAATCTGAATGTAGAGCATGTCACGATGTGTAAGCATGATGTGACCGCCTATATGAACGGACCGAGGGCTGAGAACAAGGCTACTGATCAGATAAATGATCGGTCAAACGTAAAATCATCAGGGAATGATAAAAACATCCCGATGGAGATTTCTGTGGAGTGATTTTGCTTCAAACTGTACAGGGACGCGTGTGACAGTGACACTCCTTCTTCAGTCGGAGCTGCAGCGTAAAGTGAAAACAAACTCAGGGTAGGTCTAACCACCTACCGAGCAGGTTAGACCCACGGCGTATGTTGCTGCAGTAACTGACTCTCGGTCGCGCTGAACCTGCTACCTGAAACGGGAAACCCAGAGTTTCCACTAACTCAGAGCGAACAAACTCTGGGTTGCCTCAAAACCAGCTACCTGAAACAGGCCCCTGCTGTCACCGTCCGACATAAACCTAGCTACCAAGTGCTGTAGACAGTAGTAACCCAAACAAATGTGATGATTAGCACGGTTAATGTTGCACATATGCTGTGTCAGCATCCATTTTTGTTTAATCAGAACACAACTGTCAAGTCAATCACATTATTGTGATTAATTGTAGAGCAGCTCTTAACTTTTAAAGGAAGCCTATCTGAGGAGCACACTGGTAGATGACAAGTTATCTGTGATAGCCACAGTCCGATAATTAAATCATTTTAGAGCTAAAATAATTTTATTCAAGAAATTAACTAACTTAATGTCCAAAAATACTGTACAGTACAATGCTTGTAATGTTGCCAGAGTGGTTATGCCAGATGAACAGGAAAAACAAACTGTTAAATGCAATATGACATTGTCATATTAGCTATCTGATTTAGGTTAATTTTGGGTAATTTTACCCATCATGGCAACAATTGCCCCCCCTGAGATTATTGTCAGGAGCCGCCACTGTCTGCACATCTACATCAAGCATTCGGTAATTGTGTACGGATTGTATACCTTCTGCTCCACACCAGTTTTTTTCTAATCAACAACTTAAACATTTCTTGTGCTCCTCTTGAGACAACTGACACCAGTTTGTAAACCCTGCCAAACTGAGAAATGGGGAGTTTTGTGGAACTGATAGGCTTATTCAACTTTATGTCAACTCTTTTGGCGATGGCTTGAATGTAACCAACATTCATTCATATGAAAAAGTTACGCACTAATGTTAATAATAATAACATGATAATATCTATGTGTACCTCGCCACCTTAATTCATTGATTCTCTCCTGAAGTCACAGTATAAAAAAGAAGAATGTGGTTGCTACAGGCTAAAAATACTTTCATGAGAGATTAGTCACAGCACACGACATTCTGGAGAAAGCAGGGTGGGGAGGAAATGAGAAGGGAACAGGGATTTTAGCCAATTTTCTCCTAAAAAGAAAATAAATAAGGCTGCCTGTGTGGTTATTATTAGCTCCAGCAAGACAGTGTGGCTCTTTAAGGGCTGACTATTGGCTTCTTTCATATAAACCACAAGCAGGGGAAAAAAAGCTAAGTGTATTCTAATTTTTTTTTTTTCATAAGCACCTTCTCCCAGGGACTGCGCATGACGTGCGCGAGAAGCCCCTGACAGGTTTTTACAGAGGTGCAAGAGGACTCGCAGGCGCAGAAACATTGTAGACAATATGAGTCAGGGGATTGTGAGTAAGAATGAGTGGGGCCTCGCACCCTGCTGTGAATATTAACAAATGCTGCTGCTGCTAAAAAAAAAAAAAGATGTGTGCCAAAGTGAGAGGGTCCATTTGGTAGCGTTAAAAATATATTTTTTGCTGAGTTATTTTTGAACACAGGCTTTTTTTAAAGTTAATTTAACACATTGTCACTGTTTTCTAAACTACAGCTTGTAGTATGGTCCGGAACCAAGCTATATCGTTTCGAGTATAGGGGGGGAAACTGGGCTGGCCTGTTTTTCTTTCTTCAAACCAATCACAATCGTCTTGGGCGGCGCTAAGCCCAGGAAGCCGCAACGTGTGCTTTCAAAATACAGTAGTGCAATTTGGTGCCGACAGCGAGGAAGAGGAGGAAGTTGATGCTGTTATCTAGCGGTAGCGCTATACTAGTTGTCGAAATCCGGCAAGCCAGACTACATACTGGCTAATGTCGGCTCCTTCCTGTTTAGTCTACATTCTGATTGGCCCCTGGGCTCAAAAGCATTTCCACAACAAGGCCGTCAACTGCAAATTTATCAATTTAAAAAAAGAAAGAAAGAAAAAAGTAATCACCATTTTTGAAAAAAATGTGCCGTTAAAATAAGTGCCCCCTCCTGTGAATGAACAGGTAGATGGAATAACCTGCTAGGCATTGCTGCCGGTCGCACCTCCTCTGGTGCCCATGGGTCAGCTGCAGAGTCATCAGCCAGGAACCACCAATCATCAACGTTTCGCTCCTTTAATCCTGGAACGTCTCCTGGTGGCGGAGCAGTGACAGGGACGAATCCCTGCCACCCCCTGCAGCTGATAGGTGTTATGCCTCGTTTCCACCGAGTAGAGCGGGACAGCTCACTTTTAACAATCTCGGTGGTGTTTCCACCGCCGACCCGACCCTTACTGGTAGGGCGGGGTTTAGGCTGGACTGCGATAGCCGCCGCCAGAATGTGGGTCAAACTATCGGGCTGTGGAACAACTATGGTCAAGCCAGCGGTCTCTCGTTTTTGCTTGGTCAAACCAGCCGCTTCTTTATTTATTCCCCCGTGTTGTTGTGAGCACAGAGAAGGCTCGGTGCAACTGATAGAGACAGTGAGCGAACAGCGCTGGCTGCGGCAGCTACTTGACATCGTAGTAGTGGGACACAGTGTAGCCAACTGATTCATTTAATGACGAAGAAAAACACCACACAATAAACAGTGCTGCGCCCACATTTTCGCCAAAACACAAGACTCTCTTCACTCTAGCCGAGATGACTACACACCGCGGAAATGATTCTTTCGACCAACTGTGGTCAAGCCAGCGGTCTCTTGTTTTTGCTTGGTCAAACCAGCCGCTTCTTTATTTATTCCCCCCGTGTTGTTGTGAGCGTGTATTTACTACTATCTATGGCGTAAACACACAGAGCGCAACTCATAGAGACAGTGAGCGAACAGTGCTGGCTGCGGCAGCTACGTGACTAGCAGTGGGACACAGTGTAACCAACTGATTAATTTGTTGACGAGGAAAAACACCACACGATAAACAGTGCTGTGCTCACATTTTCGCCAAAACACAAGACTCTCTTCACTCTTGCCGAGATGACCACACATGTCGGAAATTATTCTTTCGACCAATCAAATGACGGCAGTGTGTAGCTCCGCCTTTTCGGCACCCTTTCAGGCGGCTAGTACTCCAACGGAGGAGTACTGAGATTAGGAGCGGCTCAGAGCGCTCCGATCCGACCCGCTCTACTCGGTGGAAACGAGGCATTACACTCTGCGACTGTTGTCAGGGTTAGTTGTTCTTTCCCCAGCGCGTGTCTTTCCTCCTCAGCCAGAGCCAAAACCTCCCCTTTTCTGCCTCCTCTGCCAGCTCTTTAGTTGCCTTCTTTACGTTCCCTCCGGTCACCCCTGCGTCTTTCAGAAGGCGTGTGGTTGACAGCCCCACACAGCCTCGGCATCCAACCTCCACTGGATAGATGGTGGTCTTCCAGCCAGCCTCCCGGCACTCAGCAGCCAGCTCTGAGTACTTTGCCTTCTTACGTTCGTATGCGGCCTCCATCCCCTCCTCTGCAGGTACTGTGAGCTCAATGAGGAGCACGGATTATGCACTGGTGGACCACACCACTATGTCGGGGCGGAGAGATGTAGCAGTGATCTCGACCGGGAACCGGAGCTGCCTGTCGATGTCGACTCTCATGTCCCACTCATGATCTGGGGAAAAAGGCTGAGGTGTTTCTCTTGGCCTGATGTTTCTTCTCCCCCCATCTTCTGTGACAAAGCTGATGTAGTTTTGGTTCTCTGCCGGTGGTACCCTTTTGCTGCCCTGTCGACGTCCCTCTAGCACCTCAGCTAGCTTTCTCAGGACCTGGTTGTGGCACCATCTGTAGCGTCCCTGGGAGAGCGCGATCTTGCAGCTTGACAGAATGTGCTGGAGGCTTGCGTTAGGGGTATTGCAGAGTGTACAGCATTCCTCACTCCTGAACCACTGGTGAATGTTCCGAGGACAGGGAAGCGTGTCGTAGGTTGAGCGGATGAGGAAACTGAGCCTTGCCTGCGGGATCTTCCACAGGTCTGACCAGGTGATGTTTCTGTTGGCAACTCCCTCCCAGGTTGTCCATCTTCCTTGTCGGCCCTGTGACACAGCCTTGATTTTATAGCGCTCTTCCTCTGTGTTTGTCACCTCCGCCACCACCATCTCCTTTCTCTCTTTGCGGCTGGCTTTGGACCAGAACCGTGGCGCTTCTCCCCATCCCAGTCCTGCTCTTCCCACCTGGACTCTGCCGACAATCTCTCGATGTTGCAGACGACAGACGGCTTGGTCGACCTCATTTTGTGCATGCCACTTCCGGCCTGTCCGAACCTTGGGGTTTGCGTCCCTTACAGTCTTGTCTGCGGACTCTCTCAAATCGAGAACAAGCCTGGTCTTTTCTTGCTTGTAGCCCAAGCTGATGGATTGAAGCGGCAGCTGGAGGGTGTTCCTTCCGAAGAGGCCCGTTTCAGAGAGGCATCGTGGCAGGCCCAACCACTTTCGTATGAATGAGTTGGCTTTTCCATCAATCTTACTTACGGTGGATGAGGGGATCTCGCTCATTTTCAGTGGCCACATCACCCTCCTGAATAGTGTAAATTGGTAGCACCAGACCTTGTACTTCCCTGGGAGTTGGCTTTGATCGATCTTTGCCAGGCCTTCTGAGAGCTGTTTCATCAGTTCTCCCCATCTGTTTGTCTGTAAGCTCCGCTATGTACTGCCTCCCCAGGCTTTTTATAGGTTGCTCAGACAGGAGTGGGATTTTCTCTCCCCCTGCAAAGAAGTTGGTGCTGTCGTTTCTGACTCCTCTTCTGAGAGAGAGGCTCCTTGATTTTGAAGGCTCGATCTTCATACGTGGCCACAACATCAACTCGTCCATCCTTTTCAGCAGTCTTGATGTGCATGCTGCTGTCTGAAGGAGGTTGGTGACGTCGCCCATGTATGACCTCAGTGGGGGTAGTCTCTGCCCAGATGGTAGCTTGATTCCTCCCACCATCTGTCTTGCTCCAACGAGGATTACTTCAAAGGCTGACACGAACAGTATTGGAGAGATGGCACAACCCATAGCGATTCCTACTTCTACCTGTTGTCACCTGGTGGTGAAATCTTGGAGGGCGAAACACATCTGTAGGTCACTGAAGTAGGATGTAACCATGCTCTTGATGCAGGAGGGCATGTGAAAGAACTCCATGGCGTAGTTGATCAGCTGGTGTGGGACTGATCCGTACGCATTAGCAAGATTGAGCCTTTATAATGAACTACTTCACCACATCTGTGCAACAAAAGCATTTTGTGATAAAAGCCATTCAACTGATTGACGCTTTCTACTCAGCTTGTCCCAAATAGCTCGCTAGACTACAAGAGAAAACATTTTTCCATAACTAGTTGGTCTTTCTTTAGCACAATGTTTCATGCTGCAAATGGCTGTAATAACAATACAAAAAAGTATTTATCAGAATGAAACAAATATTTGAAAATGGGCCTCATGATTAAAGGAATTTCCCCAGACAAACCTTTCCTCTTGTCTAGCCTCAAATACATTAACCCAGAGAAGTTAGCCCAGTCAGACAGAGAGAAAAAGAAAAAAAGGAAATGAGCTCATCAGCAAGCTGACGCAACCCTCCTGTAAAGATAACTAGAGGAGAATAAAGCAGACGTGCTGTCATTCCCTCAAATCCACATGGGCCCATTAACCTTCCATATTAGGACATGTGTGTGTAGAAGCGCCCAAGCCGCCAGATGTTGCTTTCCTGTCCGTTGTTTTTTTCCTTCCCACAGCTTCCCTGAGACAGTCACCATCATGTGATTCCTGTGAAGGTTAAATTCTTGAGCCGCTATCTCACTATGGACTCTGGCCTCTATAGAAAATGAAAGAATAACACTGCAGTACAGTGTCGCTAAAGTTAAATTGAGTTACCGCATTCCATTCCATTCCAGTCCTTTCAAGCGCAGTTCCCTTTCAAGTGCCCAGACACCAGGTTCACTTTTGGTAACTTGCTGTGCTATTTTTAATCTGGGATAAAGTACCCCCTTTCACTCACAGCAACAAAACAAAAAGAGATCTCATACATCTATTTAAATGATGACACTTCCATTATCCCCCCGCTTCCCGTCCCATTCAGTCTTAAGGGCAGGTCACGTACACCTGTTGCTACTGCAAACATGCGTTATATTTGAATTGTTTTAGAGCGTGATTTATACAAGCCTGGGGCTGTTGTGCAAATATTAAGCTGCCTTGCAACCTCACATATAGGCTAAGCACACAGATTAGCACACACCTCTTCACACACAACTGGGAAACTTGAAACTTTCTAAACATGTCCCAGGTTTGTTTGTTGTTGCTAATATTAGTAACGGACATAAGCACATTTCGAGCCAAGTAGCTTCCAAGCATTAACCACAAAAAAGGGACCAAAAGTTATATAAATCATGCTATCAGGTGTGGTTTAGGTAGTTGTGTGGGTCAATCAATAGTAGGCTACAGTATAGTATAACCAACTAGCCGGCTAACATTTGCTAATAACACTAATGTTGCATTATTGTGTGATATTGAATGGGTGGTAAAGACGAAAGAATGTTAATGACTTGCGTTAAGTAAACTTAAGATGGTTATGGTCGATGCCGTGTGCAAGGAAGCACATCAGCGTATGTACTTTAATCGGAAGCTCCACAGTTTTAATGTTGCAACCACTCTTATGAGAATGTTTTATTCTTGTTTTATTGAACTGTTCTTACATTTTGTTTTATCTGCTGGCATGGGTCCCTTTCTTTGAAACAGAGAAATCGGCTGCAGGGGATTGTAAAAGTGTGCAGCAAGCTTGCTGGCACTCATCAGAGTGACCTTCATGACCTATAAGGTCAGGTCATTGAAGAAGGCCCGTTTCCATCATGGCTGACGCAACCCATTCCCTGAATTTTGAGTTTTTCTTGCTGCCATCCAGGCCCCCAGGACTGTGCCTTCTCCGAGCAGCCAGCATGGACATGTGGCCAAGCCATTGTATTGCATACTATGAATGGGGCTGTGGGAGGAGCTTATTTTCATGCGGCCTTGAGGCAGATTTCCCTGTCCACACAATACAAGCGGCGAACAAGATTGTGTCGCTGCAAAAATGTTCTGGATATCAATCATAGGCTCATACTTATCTTTAGACCATATACTATTAAAACTGAAGCTTTCTCATTTCAAAACGCCACCCCAAGTGTTTTATTAGTCCAACGTTTGTTTTCGAGGGAGGAGGAGGGAGTGTGCAGCCATGGGCAGCTGAACAGAGTCGTAGTGTTTCGGTTTTCGACCCGGTCTCCGTAGGCCTTTCACACCGCCGCAAAATCAGAGCTGGTTCCGGGCTAGTTCGGAGCTAGAGCCAGCGTTTTGGTTTCACAACGCCAGAGAACAGGCTCCGTCCTGTAAAAACCGGTTCAACTCCAACCCCAGGATTGAGCTGGGCTTGAGGTAAGAACTGCCTGCGCCAGTGGCCGGGGGAGGGACTATCCTGACCAACCAGACCAACTCAAACCTCATGCCCGCCATATTTAAAAACACCGCTACTACGAGACGTAAACATAACATAATTACCGAATGTAGCAATCAAATTGACCGGCGAAAATACGCTGTAAGGGTCCTGTTTGCAAAGTGAGAGCCAACACGCTTTAAAATAAGACGTATTTGCCGCTGTTGTTGTGCTTAAAGCTAGCGGTAGCTTGAGCGTTAGCCACAAGAGCAGCGGCGTCGGGCGACGTACACACACGTTTACAGTGACGTCATGACGTTGCTCTCTTGCCGGCTCCATGGCTGGCTCTGGTCGTTGTGAAACCAACCGGTTCATAACTAAGGCTGTAACCAGTTTTGAACTGGCCCCAGCACCAGCCCGGAACTGGCTCATAGTTCTTTTTGGTGTGAAAGGCCTACGGGCTCAGTGCTTTCTTTATAGGTCCATGCTCAGTGCACGGCTCCACTACCTTCTCGTGTCTGAGGTTTTTTCTTTTACTCAACATGAAGGACGTTGATCATTTTTTGGCATTTTGGTGACTTTTTAACACTTAGAGTCGCCGAGGGATTTGTAGGACTAGTTCAGCTGTTTGACGTGTGCGCTCAATAACTCTCACGTCCCTCTGCTTGCGATCATTGCGATTCACCATTTATTGATCCATTTGTTCAAAAGATCCAAAGACAAAGAATGGGTGCATTACGGGATCATGTTCAAAAACTAGTTGCTCATCAAGCCTCACAATCACCTCCAGCTGTGCTGATGAGCTCTAATAATCTCTTGTGGGTGCCATATGCCATTTGCGCTATCCATGGTGAAACACCAAAACACACATATCATTGAATGCCTATAACAGGTACGGACGTATTGATTACCTGAATGATTATGGGAGACTTACGTCATTTTTATAATATTGTTTGTGTGATATAACCATTTCAGTTGCGTTGGTTTTTAATTTGCAGTTGCTTGTTAAGTTATGTATGACAGTTAACAATGTTGGTGTATTATAATTCATTATGTTGGTATAGGCTACTCCAACTTCGTTGCTGTTCAATATGTAACCATTTATTTTTATCAAAATTATTGATTGCATTTTTCGTTAATAGTTAAATGGAAGGAATCCGTTTCTTAACCAATAACATTGATTGATAACAATAACATGATAACAGCAATAACATAGAACTGTATTGTTTCTATGATGTAGGCCTAATATGTTGTTGGTGTTATTTGGAGCAACCGTGCAAATTAATGAAGTTCCCAGATCAATAAAGTTCTCTTTTTAATTGAACTGCCTGTATGTCCCTTGATTAAAAAAAGTAAATAAGGTATAACAGTGTGTACGTTGGTTACCACATATCATGACATGGTGTAAGTGGCTGCTTGTGTAAGAAAAAGGATTTGAACAAAAAGTGTTACAATAAAAAAGCTTTTATTCATTTAACACACAAAAAAAAAATCCCCAACCCCCAACTTCAACCAAAAATGCTCATGGTAGGAAAATAAAAATAAATATAATTAAGAGTGTAATTTGAATATCACATATGGCGAATCATGTGGGTGTTAGTGACTTATAGCAACTGTGCTCGCAAAGACTAAAACCTTACCTAGCTTACAATGCTACAGAACCAGAATGAGGATTCTACATCCGCTACCAGTCCGCATACGCTTGCTGCCCCCTCTTTCTTGATAGGTCGATGGCGCCGCTACGTCATACGCTAGGGCGTGCCAGGCTCTCATGAAAGCAATATGGCCGCTTCCTTGTTGCTTCTCTGCACCAATGAGCAGCTTTCATAGGAATGAATGGGCGCCATGTTTCAATACGGTGTCCATTTCTTTATATGTCCATGCTGCCATCAGGGCGCAGATACAAGCTGCCACTTTGCAGAATGAATCGGTTGAAAAAATCATTTAGGCCTGCTGCAATCAGTCTGGTCAATGACCACATAAAATTGTGATCTGTTTTTTGTTATATGTTGTCTTATCTGGGGGGTATTTCAAGAAGCGGGTTCAGAGCAACTCAGAGTCATTTACTGCGGCACATACGCCGTGACTCTAACCTGCTGTGGTCAGACCTACACTGAGTTTTTTTTTCACTTAACGCTGCAGCTCCGACTGAAGAAAGAAGCTATATCCCATTCCAGAGACCGTGTTCTATGAAGGCTATAGCCTGTGAAGGCCGATTCGAAGGCCGAACGAGCGTTGTTAAACGGGACGGTCTCCGCAGGTCTCCGTTTACGAGCATTTCCGGTTTGCGTGACAAGCCGTTACCTTGCGTGATGACTCGCCGCTCCTGTGCTGCCTAGCAACCCTGATTGCTGCCAACGGAAACAGCCTTGTCAACGGAGGAAAAAAGAACAAAAAGTTGCCTACCAGACGAAAACAAAAAAAAGTACAAGAAATAAAAGAAAAGACAAGAAAAAAAGAAAGGAAGATAAAGTTAAGAAGATGGAGCTGTTTTGTTATTTTTATTTTATGCCATCTCTGAAAAAACCGCAATGAATCTTGGGATATATTGGGCCGCGAAGGATACATCTTTTGGACCCTTCAAAACCGTGAAACGAAGGCTGCATTTCTCGGCCGCATATGAAGAAGCCTTCAAAATGGAACAAGCCTTTGCGCGCCACTATGACGCAATCGGTCTTCAAATGCAGCCTTCCTAGGCTGCGACCCCTGAATTGGATTCACCCAGTGTCACTTTCACAACACATCCCTGTACAGTTTAAAGCAAAATCACTCCATAGAAATCTCAATCCGGATGTTTTTATATTTTCCTGATGATTTTTCGTTTGATCGACCATTTATCTGATCAGAAGTAGCCTAGTTGCGTGTTGTTCATATAGGCAGCCACCTTACACATCGTGAACATGCTCTACATTCAGATTCACTATTTGTATTGTATGTATATGATTCTTTTTTTTTATGAACAGGAGTTTTTAAACATCTGTGTGTTACGACTGGGCAGGGAGGACACAGGCGCGGAGACAGTACCAGGTTAAGATGTTTGAATTTGTAGGAATGAGCTGGGGGTTAGGGCCGTGATCCGGGGGGAAGCTTGCTGGTATGGGGCTCCAGGAGGAGAGCAGTAGGGAAAGTCCAGGGAGCTGAGCGAGAGCAGGCCAGAGCAGGTTGGCGAGGGCTGGAGCTGGTGGTTGGAGTCAGACCGGGAGAGCTGTGGCAGAGAGAACAGGAGTTAGCAATGACAAAATGCAGACGGAACTGAAACCAGGTAAGTGGCAGGAAAGTAACTGACTGTGCGAGCAAAGTCTACAATCTGGCAGTGTCTGGATGGTTGGGCCAGGTTCATGTAGAGCAGTTGATTGGTGATAGATGGTAGCTGTGGATGCTGGTGCCTGACTCCAACACACCTGACTCCAACCCTGCAATTAAACCAGACACAGACAGGGGCAAAGGGGAAAAAACAACACTAGGGCTAAAGGCCCAGGCAGGATCATAACACTGTGCCACTGAACAAATTTCTGGAGGGAGGCTTTTGACGTGTCTGGTAATACATTTTCAATGACATGCGAGTGGAGAGAGACGCACTACCGTTCTACAGACGTGGCGACAAGTGGCCGCACTAAACTGTTGTTACGTCTGTAACGCAGCTATTGACATGCGAGTGGAGAGAGAGTCCGCAGTTCTACAGACGGAGCAACAAACGGCCGCACTACAACTAAACTGTCACGTCTGTGCTCCTCTCTCTCACACACACACACACCAGCGCCGGGCAGCCTGGCACAGCTGAACAGTGTTTTACTTTTCTCTCCTCAATGAGATGGTGATATTCACCATTCTCTGTATTCAAGTCAAGATTGTATGATGAACATAAAGCAGCCTGTTTCTTTTGCTGCTTTCTCTTGTAGCGACATGAATCTAATGAGATGAAACAGCTGGAGCATGGCTGTTCGCCCCGTTCCTTCCACCATACACTAAAGTGAAACCTAGACCTAATCCACAAAGTAGACATTTAAACCAAACCAAACTGAATAACTAATCCACTTATTAACATAATGTTAACAATGAGTAGATATTTAACAGCAGCGACACAGGGTTGGAAACAAAAGTTGTTTCCATGGTTACCGCACGCGTTTCCTCGCGGAGCCTCTTATCTCCGCCGGTCGAGTGCACCTGTAGACAGAACGTCTACTACCGTCTGAAAACGCCTTTAGATGACTTCACTTTTAATGCCCTTAGTTCATTCTAGAGTTAGCATCCAGTCTGCCCTGCGCATATGAGGCTATAACGTGCCCAATAAACCACTCGGCCGAGTACATGGGTACAAAATAAAGTATTAAAAAGGCACTTCCGGTTTAACGGGAATTCCCGAGAGGAGGCTATTTTTTCCTGGGATTTGAAAAGGGTCAATTCTGGGAATTTTCAGCAACCCTACCCCAAAGTCACAGACGAGCCTCGTTAAATAGCCTTATATGAATATAGAAATAACATAATAAATTAAACTGTGATCACTTGAGGACAAGGGATCTGGTAATAAATCAATCAGGCTCTACAATGGAAACTGCTTCCTAATGTGTGGATAAGTGGGAGGATCAGCGATCCATTGACGATGGCTTTTACGCCTGCACTCAACCCAGAGTGAACACGCTCAGAGTTGACTGACCCAACGCTGATCAGCTGTTCTGAAACCGATAACCCAGAGTTGCTCATCTCTGAGTTGACCAACTCAGAGCGCAGGATTAAACTCAGAGTTTGTAAACCCTGCTGCCTGAAACAGGCCTCAGGGAAACACATGGGAAAAACAACAGAGGAAGGAATGAAAAGGACTTTAATGACAAGACAGGGAGACGCATATGCACAGGTCCTTAAAATAGGACATCACCTACTGTCGCCACTGGTGTTTACTTAGCCAGCACCCTCTGTGTTCACAGACCAAACACTAAACAGACAGAGGGCTTAATTCCTGTATTTCCACAAACCAGCAGCTTCTAAAATGCATATGTCCTTTATATAAAGTCCAAACACACTGAAGCATATACACTACTTTAACATCCTGAGGAAATGACCCCTCCCTGAGATGCTTTACTATAACAAGGCATCAAAGCCTTGGCTGCAGCCCAAAGAAATGGGACGTGTACATGAGATTAAGTAGCTTTTTCAGTGGCAAAGAAGCCCTTGTAAACCTCTCTGTGGCTATAAACTCACTATTTATGTCGTAATTTGTAATTACCATGTTGACAAAGTTCAGTTCAGTAGATAATGGCTGTTCAAGATGGTTGTATGGGAGAAAAACAACTCACACCCACTCAACTGCCACTTCACCATTATGCCCTCTGGACGCAGGTACAGGTCCCTGTTGTGCAGGAGGGCTCGCTATGGCAAAAGCCTGGTACCTGCAGCCATAGCAGCCCTCAACAAAAGGCCAAGATAAAACACCCCAGTCCCACTCTGTTTATATATTCTGTATGCGTGTTATTTGTTTCTGTCTATTGTCTGTCGGCGTGCGGCCCATAAATGTACCTGTGACATGAAGAAGAATTTCCCCTTGGGGACAATAAAGTCTAAATAAAGTAAAGTAAAAGTAAAGTAAAGTAAAGTAAAAATACGCAAATAGACAAGGTTTAGTCAAATAAACACCTAAATGTATATTTTGGACCTTTTATTAAAGAAGAAGTGTTATGGAACTAAAACGTTAAAAAAATCAAAATTGACCAGTGTCTTTGACTGAAATGTCTGTCCTTAAGACATTTACTCAGAATTATTTTAGACAAATGTAGACACATAACAGGAACACCTGACTATGAGGCCAGCAGCTTATATGAAACCATAGTTTCCTGAAAAAGTAATTTGGGAATGGGATAAGGATTAACGTCACTTTCCCTGGAGGAGCTAGCCTGGAAATCCAGACCCACATCTAGAACGATATAGGGTCTGGCCACAATCGATATACCTTCCCAACTTAAGGGGCGGCACCTACACGTGCATTTCAAATACCACTGCACGCAATTGGATAGTACTACGACCAATCAGAGCAATGAACAAGGTGAAGTATTAAGCCCCATTTGTTTAGCGAACAGCGGGGTTAACTGGTAAAGTAAACTTCTGTCGAACGAAGCTGCGCACCATGGGTGATCAGGCCTTTTCTGCTGCTGCCCAAAGACTGTGGAACGACCTCCCTGACCACCTGAGGGCCCCACAGACTACAGCTGTTTTTAAACGAACCCTTAAAACGCATCTTTTTAAAAAGAGCATTTAGGGGCGCCTTTAGCTCAGTTGGGCGTCCCCCCCCATGGGCCTCGGCCAGCAGCGGACCCGGGTTCGATTCCAACCCGCGGTCGTTCTCTGCATGTCACTCCCCTCTCTGCCCCATTTCAACTCTGTCTCTACACTATCAATAAAGCATAAAAATGCCCAAAAAATATCTTTAAAAGAGCATTATAGCTAAAATGTCTTTGAGGTTCCCCTTTGAATTGTTTTAAATGCGTTTATTCTCATTGATTTGTTTTTCTTAATTTATTTTACTTTTCTGTAGCACTTTGGGATTCTTGTAATATAAAGTGCTTTACAAATAAAATGTATATTATTATTATTATTCATCCTCTTGGGACAGTGAACAACTATACAAATGTTTGTCCCTGTCCATCCAATAGTTGCTGAAATATTTCTGTTTGGATCAATTGGTGGAAAAACTAAAAAGCCTACACAACAATCTAATCTACCAATGTGCCTAAAAGGTTATATAAGTGACGGTTTCCGTAACTATTATGTCAAGGTAAAAAGTCACAGCATTCTAATTATATCACTGCTTGTAATGGTGCCAACGACAGATTATTACGTAATTTTTCTGCAATGAGATGAGATAGAAAACTGGAATGCTGCCTATTGTTGACAAGCCTACTGTAGCTAACCGTGGATTGTCATTTACACATCAGTAAATGACAATAAAAGTTGATTTGCAGCCGTTTAGAAAAAGGGAACTGATCATAAAACATTTCTACCGCAAATGGATAATGTAATTTCACATCCTACTGTTTGCTCTGCCTCCAACAATAGCAGCTTCACATTCTTGTTGGAGATGCTGTATGAGAACCAGAAGCTCACCAAAGTATGTGCACCAGTTCAAAGAAACTATGTATTTTATTCCCAACTGTTTTTATAACCTCCCAGTTAGGCTCAGGTATTCACTCTTTTTACTATGAATTTGAAGCTTATCTCATCAACAAACTTTTACTTTTCTCTTTTCCATGGTATTGCTCCCTTTTTGTTCAAGGTTAACTCTGTTATATTTGTTCCTTGAAATCCCCAAATTTCCGGCCGCAAAACTGGGAGCTGTGTCACTGTGCCACTTTCCTTTAGTGTGCCTCTTGCCCTGGGCAGAGATTGTCTTTGTTTCCCCCACAATGAGTTCTAATAACCTCCTGAGAGTGTTGAAAACTTGGGTTGCGTTCCGAATCGCATACTTTCTACTATAGTATGTAGAAAAAAGATTTAGGATGTCCCGATTCTTGTGGCCAGATTTAGGATGGTTAGAAGTACCCGGATGTCCTACTTCATGCGGCCAAGATTGTTAGTGTTGAAAAGTGCATCCATTTGGGCGATTCTGACCCACAATCCAGTGCGCACGTGAAGTGACGTAACATCGACGAAGCCTCCATATGAAAACAAATGGGGATGCGACGGATATAAAAGCAAGAGGCAAGATCAAGGAGCAATGTTATGATGAAATAAGAGAGAAAAGTACGTCCCAATAGTATGCCTACTGCATCCTAACTAGATTCTTTGTATCGTCGGATGTAGTATGTAGAATAGAAAAAAGAAAGAGTATGCGATTCGGAACGCAACCTTGGTTTCTGTCAAGACATTTGAATGAATGTGTGCCAGTTAGTTTTCTGAACGACTGGGTGTGTCTGTCATAGTGGCACACCCGCTGATGTATGGTCTAGAAAAAAGACTCTGAAGCTCTCTGATTTGGATTTAACCTTCTGCTATACAAGCACCGTAATGCTATCAGTAGCATAAAAGGCCCACAATCACACATACTTATGTTTAACAGATATTGCGTTAATGCTTTACTGTTCAATATCTTGGTTGAGCAAATTGGCGTACATGCTGAAGTTTTTTGGAAGGTATCATATTATGTTCACCTTTGTATTAGGGAATGTAAGCAGCATGCTAACATGAACACAATGTAAAGCTGACGCTAATGGTAATGCCATTAGCTTTATAGGCATTTTATCATAAACAAAATGAATATGGCCTAGCTAGTTTTACTTGAATTTACTTGACTTGAATATCAGGTCATATTCATTTTGTAAAAGCATTCTGTGTTGGTGTATGTAACATTCAGGCTGTACTAAGAAAGGGGGAGAGTGAGAAAAGGAGAGATTGGTTGCGTTCCGAATCGCATACTCTTTCTTTTTTCGATTCTACATACTACATCCGACGATATAAAGAATCTAGTTAGGATGCAGTAGGCATACTATTGGGACATACTTTACTCTCTTATTTCATCATAACATTGCGCCTTGATCTTGCCTCTTGCTTTTATATCCATCGCATCCCCGTTTGTTTTCATATGGAGGCTTCGTCGATGTGACGTCACTTCACGTGCGCACTGGATTGTGGGTCAGAATCGCCCAAATAGGATGCACTTTTCAACACTAACAATCTTGGCCGCATGAAGTAGGACATCCGGGTACTTCTAACCATCCTAAATCTGGCCACAAGAATTGGGACATCCTAAATCTTTTTTCTACATACTATATAGTAGAAAGTATGCGATTCGGAACGCAACCATTGTTTTTTTTTTATATTTTGGCAGTCTCTAGGCACACCGTGGACCCATGGATATGTTAGAACACATTTAAAAAGTGCATTTAGCATAATATGTGACCTTTAAGGCGCGGTGGCGAACGTGGGTCTTAAAAAGAGCAAAGTATTTACAAATTATAATGGAGTAGTTGCCTTATTGCCTTCCATTTCCCAAAAGCAGCAAAGCTGTTTGATTATGTCTTCTGGAATCTTTACCACATATATCATGAAAAATCAAAATATCCCCTGACATTTTTAAAAGTGTCTTGGTTTGTCAAATCAGCATTTCAAACTGTAGTAACTGACTGTAATATAAAAATTATATCGTACTTTGAAACTAAGAGAAGCAGCAAATCTGTATAAAATCTGTCATTTCAGCACTAATCGAAAGGCTTCATTTGAATGAATTTTGATCAAACCTAATAATTTTGCATGAACACCACCAGTGACAATGTTTATATTCGTCTTCTTCTTTTCACAAGCCCTGGACACTATGGTTAAGCGTTTCATGTTCCTTTCTACACATACGTGTACAACACTGGGCTGAAGAAACTTTCATTAGCATCAACATTGCGTCATTGCCGACTCTAATGGGGTTCACTGGCCTCACTTCTTCTGAACCGTTTCAAGTGTTTATTCTGGGGGCATTATGAACAGTGGCAGAGGGAAAAGCTTAAACGGTTCCATGTGTGTATGCGTTGTGTGTGTGTGTGTGTGTGTGTGTGTGTGTGTGTGTGTGTGTGTGTGTGTGTGTGTGTGTTGTGTGTGGGTGTGTGTGTGGCTGGGTGTGCCTGACGAGGGGAAACAGTAAGGCCCCTGTTTCTTCAGGGTTTGGCCCGACAACAGTTAAGTTCTGGACGTCACACTCGCCTCAGTTCCTCGCGACACAAACTGCAACTATTCTTGGGGCAGCGGTGACATAATGGAGCATCTCAGACAGGCATCCACCCTCATACGTATCCTGCAACGGGCAGCAAGAACAGGGTCAGCATCCAAACTGTGGCATAGGCAGGAACACAGCTGCGCTTCTTGTTGGGGCATGTGCCCTCGAGGTACAGGTTAGTCAGTTTGGTTCACCATTCCGTGAATGCAAATGTAGAGTGGGGTATTAAATTGGCCACAGACGATCCTCTCCATTGTCAACCATGGACGAAACTACTTCAACTATCGCTGCTCTCTACCTGTTGTGTCCCCCGAGATGTGTGGGAATTCAATAAACACACCATCACTCAGTGCAGTTCAGTGAATATCCCCATAGATTTCACTGTGATCTTGCTGCAATAAATGTGTGAAAAGTAGCAGAAATAACACTATCATAATGCCACCTTGTAAAAGGCATAAATTGATGCTTTGTCTGGTGTGTCGACATGACGACAGGCAAACTACTGTTAAAATGCTTGTTCCCTGAATGGAATTCGGAACGATAAGGGCTCGGTGAATATCTTCTTCTGGAAAAGACAGAGATTTCACTGTGCTTTCACAGTAAGAAATGGGTTATCTTCAAGGTATCATATTATGTTCACCTTCGTATTAGGGTGTGTAAGCAGCATGCTAACATGAACACAATGTAAAGCTGACGCTAATGGTAATGCCATTAGCTTTATAGGCATTTTATCATTAACCAAAGTGTTAAAGGTCACATATTATGCTAAATGCACTTTTTAAATGTGTTCTAACATATCCATGGGTCCACAGTGTGCCTAGAGACTGCCAAAATATAAAAAAATAACAATCTCTCCTTTTCTCACTCTCCCCCTTTCTGAAACCCCCACCCCTCCCCCCCAATATACTCCAGTCAGAATTCTCGCCGACTATTACGTAATAGTCGGCACAGCCACATCCCATATTTTCTTTATATGTCCATGCTTCCCCCCCAGAAACGTCCACCGTGCACTAGTCTATGATAACCCCACCCCCCCATTTCTTATTGGTCCACGGCCCCGAGATCCGATGGAAAATTTTCCGAGCGACAGCCATGTTGTTTTCCCCGCTAAGCGACAAGATGCCCTTAGTACAGCCTGAATGTTACATACACCAACACAGAATGCTTTTGCTCATACTCCACTAATGTATCTTAACCACAGCAGTCTATTAATGCCTCGTTTTTTATTTGTAGTTTTGCCTAACTGGTGTATAGCTATTAGCTTTGGGACAAGCAACCAGCTTTTGCTCATAACACGCTGTTTATATTCCCCACAGCAGTCTGAAAATGACTCGTTTTTAACATGACAAAGGATGGAAAGATCACACTTTGAAGCTACTGTTTTCACTGGTTTAAATCGTCTGAGTCTTATTTTTAGCGTTAGCGCCCATGTAGCTTCGGTTGTAGCACCAAGTTTTGCTCCTAATACACTAACTTAGCTTTCCCCTTGCAGTCTAATAATGCCAATCGGATAGGAAGCTACCGGCAGAGAGGTGGGAGGGGCCAGCCAGATCGCACAAATATAGGTCATCCTGAGACCAGAGGACAATCAAGGTATAGAGGCTTGCTACAATAAATGATCTGAACGGGTATTTCAGCAAACATCTAAAAAAATAAGTATTAGGGACTACTTAGACCATATAAAATTGACAGCAAAGTGCATAATATGTGAGCTTTAAGACCTTGAGGAGCAGTGGCAAACTTCTGCTGTCAAACATTGTTCAAACGGACATAACTTTATTTCAACTTTAAAGTTTTACAAAGTTCCAAACATTATCAAATGTTACATTTAAGGGGGCAACTTTATATGAAAAGTTACACAAGACATCTAGAAAGTGCTCATTTGAAAGTGTGAAATTAAATGAACTGGAACAAAATTATGTATTGGTCACAATTGTAAAATAGCCATGGTATTTTCACACACCCCCCCCCCCCCCCCTCCCCCTCCCCCCCTACACAACACACCCACAGCCACAGTCCTCCTCGCTGCTCGTCCACGTGTGACGAGCTCGCGCCTACGCGGTTTTAAAACTGTCTTCCGATGTGCAGTCTGATTCACTCACCTCACAGAGAAGAAGAGAGAGAGAGAGAGCAGACGAGAGAGAAGAGAGAGAGAGAGAGAGAGAGAGAGAGAGAGAGAGAGAGAGAGAGAGAGAGAGAGAGAGAGAGAGAGAGAGAGAGAGAGAGAGAGAGAGAGAGAGAGAGAGAGAGAGGTGATTCAGTCCGTACATAAACTAGCTGGCGTCTCACTTTGGCATGAGAGGAACCCTTGGCTCACGGGAAAAACGGATTTTTTTTAGTCAAATAGAGGGAGCGAAAGAGTGGAGGGCGTCGGTAGGCCTACATAGTGAACGTGAAGGATAACAGACTTCCACCTGCCCAGCGTGTTTCAATAGAGATCTCGAGACTGCAGTTCAACTGTGGCACACGAGGACATCGTTTGCATGAAACTGTGGCCAGGTAAACGCATATTTTTGAAATTCAAAGTCGTTATTTGAACAGCACACATACAATTTAATTTCAGTGTGTCATTGTTTTTTACCTATTCGTTATATCAACTAATCATGATTTCTGACGGTGTCGCGTGAAGTCCTGCGGGAAGCTTTCGAGTCTCGCCGACCCCTACTCTAAAATCTCTATATTCCTGAGACTTTACGCCGCACAGCAACGTATTTAGAGTTTTTGAAGAAAACAATGTGCTCTGCTGGATCATTCGGCTTGAAAAGAAGGACAACATAACCTGCAGTAAAAAGTGCTTTGCAATTGCGTTTTAGGACAGGCGAACCAAACTTCTTGCAAATTCTGCCATAGCCTACTGGGCACACTGCATAGCACACTCAAAATAAGAAAGGAGGATCCACCTCTTATTTGACATTTTTCAGTAGGCCTACTGTATTTGTATTTTCCTCACATTTAGAATACATCTAATAATAAACCTGGATAATCTCTTTATGATGATAAACTGTTCTCAGGATTAAGTGTTTAAGGTAAGCAGAAATGTTTTGTCCACTTCCCAGATTAACTTTTTGGACGTGACATGTACTTACTTGTAGCCTATAGATTGAAGGTTGGTTTTAGGCAAATTCATATCACAAGAAGTTCTTTGATGCATCCCGCAAGGCCTTACCTGGAAGTAAATTTTTCAAATCAATCATATTTTGTTTTATTGAGCTTGACCTTGTGGCAGCCAGTTGATGGGGAAAACCAGTTTTGCCAAGTAGCCTTGGTTTAACGCAAATATAGGAAGCTCTGTTGGTGTGTTTCCAAGTTAAAATTGTGTGTCAAATGTCTATGAGTAGTCTTAGTACATGTTTGCAACCCCACACCTGTAACTGTACATGTCCAGGCACTGGCTCAACTAACTTGCATCTCTTTCTCCTGTGATGTGACACTCTCGCCGAGCATTCTATTGTTTTTGCCGGATGAATATTTAGGAGGGGGATGCAAAGCTATTTCCTGAACACCAGGGGTGGACTAACAATGGCCACCAACTTTGGAACAGTCTGCGGTTCTCTCATCGCAAGTCACTTCTGAGGAGGGAGCTAGGATGTTGACAGAAAGGCAGAGGAAAAAGAAAGGGGGGGGGGGGATAAAATGTCTTAACACAATGGCGTACGGGCTGCTCTACAGAGTTTGTAGGATGGAACACAATGGGGGTCCAGAAGTGGAGGTTACATAAGATTTGAGTTAACAAGGTCACAGAGACTTTGAAATGTTCCATTAAGTAATAATACAGTGATATGGGGTGTTGGTAACACTTGGCATGGGGTTGAGCTCAAATAAGGTTATGTACCTGTGATTACATGGCTGTCACTTCACGTGTGTGACCTTTTCATGTATTTTGGCTTGGTCTCAGTTCATCCGTATCATTCTACGCCTCTCTGTGCGGTGACAACAAAGCCAAAGTCACAACTACTTGTAAATATTTAATGGCTTGGCTGGTGTCTGTGGTGAATGAGTGTTCCTCACTGAGTGACCAATCCTATTTGGTTTGCAGTTTCGAAATAATCCATTTCCTAGCTGTAGACTATTTGTCTCTGTTCAAATATTCACGCTCTCGTCTCCAACGCCAATGTCTCTCTATCATTTCAGATAAAAGCAGTGGATGCAGCTATGCTCCAGTTGTAGAAGAAAGTCGGGAGAGAGGGAGAGGTTCAGAAGAGGACCAGCTGACCACCGGCAGATACTCCTCGGCTAAGAATTCCCCTAAACCCGGCCCGAAGCGCACCATGTCCCTGGGCACGTTCCACCTCATGCAGACCCTCAAGAACTCTCCGGCTGCACTGCGTCGGCGCTTTGGCCGTGACCGCACAGAGTCCCTGTCCCACGGCGACCCCCTCTTCAAGGTGCACTACCTGGGCACAGAGAAGATCTTCTCCCTGGACCGAGAGCAGGCCCAGGACGCCATCTCCCGCCTGCTGGAAGGCATGGCCAAAGGGAAGAAGAAGCTGAGTAAAGATCATGCGCTGGTGGTGCGGCCCAGGTACGTGGAGGTCAAGGAGCTGAGCACGGGCCGGCAGCTCACCAAGACGTACCTTCAAGACATAGCGTACTGCGCCGCAGACGCCAACAGGCCCAATGTCTTCCTGTACATCTGCAAGCACCAGGGCCAGCAGCTGCAGTGCCGCGTCTTCTGGTGCAGCCGGGCGGAGCGGGCGCACGACATGACAGCCTGCCTGGCACATTCCTTCCAGCGGGCGCTCAGCGACTGGCAGCAGGAGGGCTCGGCCACGCTGCCATTGGGAGAGGCCAGGGGGGAGATGCCACACTCTCCAGCCCTCACCAAGAGCTCCACCATGCCCGCCAGTCTGGGAAAAGGTGAGACCATAATATTGCTCTGCCAAATGTTATTTAGAGGTGGAGTCAGTGATTCTGGAGAACTCTTGTTGTCAAAATCACTTTGTCAAAATCAATGAAGATCTCCTCACTATTATTTATGCCTATGCTCTGTAAACTGTTGTGTAAACAAAGGGGGCCCACCATAGCTAGTAACATGCCCGTTTTAAAGAGCCTAGACTGGGTATTAACACTGGATTTTTTTTTCAGTGCACACAGTACAAATAGGTAGCTGATAGTGAGGAGATATTAATTGATCTTAACAAAGTGATTTTGACAACAAGCAGTTCCACTAATGAAACACACACATTAACCTCAAGTAAAGGACTAAAGTATGTTAATGTCGTAGTTGTAGTAAATGAAAGGCCTTGTAAGGACCCCGTAGATTTGAGGTTGGTAATCCATTAGGGCTGGTTAGATGTTCATGATTAACATTAAAACACTTCAAGTTTAATTTTCAGCTTTGCTAACACCACCGACTTTTTCCTTTTTCTTTTCCTCAGTTCGTTGGAAGAAGAGGGGCTCTGTGTCCCGCAGCCCACTCTGGGCCATCAGCAGAAGAGGATCGGCCTCCGACAGCTAGAACTGAACCTTTTAACCGTTAACTCCTTTGGAAAAGTGCGGGAACGCATTAACCTGACGACTGGAGCCTGGATGGCCATAGCACTGACTGGGAGGAGGGAGCGATTACAGAAACAGAGGTGGGGGACACTCCACGTTTAGTATGGACACAAGAAGACTCTTTTGTAAGACAGTAATCAGTGGCCATATGGACTTGAAGGTTTTTTGATGCTACTAAGTTGAGCGTCCGTCGTAGCGCATAGTAACTGTGGACTGGTGCCCTTTGTTGACCGGTCAACAGCTACACAAGGACATGGTTCATTTGAGATGGCTTGTTTGTTTTTAAGAAGCCTACTTGATGCTTAAGCTACAAAAGGTTTTGGGATTGTTGGAAAAGTGACTATTAAATCAAGGACAATGATACCAGCTAGTTGGCAAAATGATCCACAGATGATGATACAAAAACTGGAAAAGACGACGATAGTCTTGATTTTGTTTGTTTCAAGGCTGATTTTTATTTAACTTATATTTGTGACTGGCCAGGATAAATCCTTATCTCATTTTTTTAATAACCATGTGGCACTAGCGAGTATTTTACTCTTCCTTATTTTGAAATTTGGATGGACCAAACCACACCATTCGTGTTGAGAGTTTTGGCCCAGATTACATAGATGTCGAGAAACGGAGGGAAAATACAAAATGTTGTGTCATACATAATAGGGTAAAAGTGATTGTAGTCTGTCATACACATGAATGCATTTAGTCATTTGAGCACTTTCTTAATATTCCATCTGTAAAATTTCACATCTGCACAAATAAGGTTTATAAATTACTTAAAGTAGTTACAATCCTCTGATGATCATAAATGACAAACAAGACTATCAAGGCAAATAATTATTTTATTTTATCGGTAGATTCATAGACTATAATATGTATTGAAGTCTGAAATTTCCGAGTTCCCTGTCCAACTGGAACGCACCGTCAAAAGCCGGCTCATGACACACGTGATGCGATTGGTTGGCTAATCCAGAGTGGCACTGGGCAGATCCAATAGTTTTAAACTTCGACAGACACCCGCCTCCAAGTGAGTGAACGTTTGCCAATTACAGCACTTCCAGACCTTCTGTACAAATGAAATGAAGTACGATGGTCTGGTTTGACCAGGCTATTTCTCATGGGTCCCTCTACCTGGAACTATAGCTGGCATAGTAAAAACACTACCGCTTTTGTCCAAAGGGGGTGCAAGAATAAACAAAAACTGAAAGTTCTTGGAGCACCTTTTTTAAAGAGGTCAAAAGCTTCCATGAAAGCCCAGCACCTGCATTATAGATGGACCCAAGCAGAGCCTGCATCCTAAAAAATCCCACTCAAAAAAACAATTTGAACCTTCCACTCATGAATTATTTACATGCTTGTGGAAAAAACACCCTGCCGTGACTAGAAGAGTCTGTTTGTGTCCCAACACTGTGAACACTGTGTTCCCAGTTGGGGGGGGCAAAATGTTTTGGCAAATCTTAAAGGTTCCAAATTCTCCTCCTCTGGTCTGACCGTGACTCTGCATATTGAGCAGCCAGTCTGCGGTGCGTCTAACTCTGAGCCTCTATTCTTTCACATTGCCAAAGCCATAAAAGGTGTCCCAACTAACTTTGGTTCAAGTGACTGTTGTGGGCATTGATACAGTGAGTCCAATATGTATTTGATCCCTTGCTGATTTTGCCGGTTTGCCCACTAATAAAGACATGATCAGTCTATAAATTTATGATAATATGTATTCAAACATGGAGAGACAGAATATCAAAAAAAAAATCCAGAAAATGAACCTAAGGAATATATATTAATTGATTTGTATTTCATTGAGGGAAATAAGTATTTGATCCCTTAGTATTCATTAGGAGTTCTGGCTTTTACAGACCAGGTAGACACTCCCAATCGACTTGTTACCTGAACTGAAGCCACCTGTTCTCACTAATCACTCGTGTGAAAAACACCTGTTCACAGAATCAGACAATCAGACAGATTCCAAACTGTTCACCATGGGGAAGACCAAAGAGCTGTCTCAGGACCTCAGAGTCAGGATTGTTGATCTCCACAAAGCTGGAATGGGGTACAAAAAGATTAGCAAGGTGTTGGATTTGAAGGTAACAACCATTGGTGCAATTGTAAGAAAATTTAAAAAGCATAACATGATCATCAACAGACCTCGGTCCGGTGCTCCTAAGAAGATTCCACCTCGTGGGGTAGCAATGATTCTGAGAACGGTCAAAAATCATCCTGCAACCACTCGGCAGGAGTTGGCAAATGACCTGAAGGCAGCTGGGACCACAGTTTGCAAGGAAACAATAGGCAACACTTTGCGCAGCAATGGGTTAACATCCCGCAGTGCCCGAAAGGTACCCCTTCTCAAGAAGGCACATGTGGACGCGCGCCTTAAGTACGCCAATGATCACCTGAAAGATGAACCAAGTTATTGGGAGAAAGTTATGTGGTCGGACGAGACCAAAATTGAGCTTTTTGGCCTCAATTCTACCCGTCATGTGTGGAGGAAAAAAAATGCTGCTTATGACCCCAAGAACACTGTGCCCACCGTCAAGCATGGAGGTGGAAGCATAATGTTTTGGGGGTGTTTCTCCGCCAAGGGTACAGGGCCACTTCACCGCATCACTGGGAAGATGGATGGAGCCATGTACCGTACAATCCTGAAGGACAACCTCCTCCCCTCTGCCAGGAAGCTGAAAATTGGCCGTGGTTGGGTCTTCCAACATGATAATGACCCGAAGCACACAGCAAAGGCAACAAAGGATTGGCTCAAGAAACATCACATCAAGGTCATGGAATGGCCCAGCCAGTCACCGGACCTCAATCCGATCGAAAATCTATGGAGGGAGCTGAAGGTCAGAGTGGCCAGGCGACAGCCCACCAACCTTCATGATTTAGAGAGGATCTGCAAAGAAGAGTGGGCCAAAATTCCACCTGGTGTGTGTGCTAAACTTGTGGTTAACTACAAAAAACGTCTCACTGCTGTGCTTGCAAACAAAGGCTTTGCCACTAAGTATTGAGTGTGTTTGGCCAGAGGGATCAAATACTTATTTCCCTCAATGATATACAAATTAATTAAAATATATTCTTTAAAGTTATTTTCTGGAATTTCTTTTTGATATTTTGTCTCTCCATGTTTGAATACATATTATCATAAATTTATAGACTGATCATGTCTTTATTAGTGGGCAAACCGGCAAAATCAGCAAGGGATCAAATACATATTGGACTCACTGTATGTGCAGTATTGCATAACATGCTCAAGTTTCTGTCTTAAGGTTTACAAATGAAAGACTTGATGAGTTGTAGCTGCCTGAGGCTTGTCATTATGTGTTTTCTGACCAAAACTAAGCTATAAAATGTTGCCTTTTTTAACCAAAAAGGAGTTTTTGACTGTCGTGCCACAAGGTTTTTATCAAGTTAAAATGTTTGTACTTGTGGTTTATCTTTTCAATTACAACAGCCCCTCTCTCAATGAAGGGGGGTTTAAGTGCCTGCCATAAGATATTTTGATCAATGTGCTGTTTTTAAGTCGTTGTACATATTTAATTAAATTTATTTTATGAAATATTAAAACCTTTTATACAACACTTTGTTTGTCCGTAGATGTTTTGCTCATACTGCTGTGACACATGTATGCATAATGACCATCGATAGTAAATGATAATGACCTATTGTCTGTGTGTCTGGTTATCAAGCTGCACAGTGGCACAGAGGAAAAGGCTCCTGGGGGTCATAAAGGCAGCGCAGACAATCACCAGCTGCCCTATTCCCTCTCTGGACGAACTGCACAGCTCCCACTGCCTTATAAAGACAAACTCCATCCTGCAGGACTCATCACAAACTGTTTGAACTACTGCCATCAGGCAGGAGATACAGGTCCATGAAAACAAGAACAAACAGACTACAACACAGTTTTTACCCAACAGCCATAACCTCACTAAATGTTGCTACCAAAGCAGTTGCGTATCACATTTATGAATGTGAATGTTTCTGTGGGTGATTGAATATAGTTATAGTTAATAATTAATTTATGCATACGTACTACCTGAATGTGATGTTTTTGCACTGAACAAGGACTGCACTTAATTTCGTTTTACTTGTTACAATGACAAAGATATTCTATTAACCAGCTTTTTAACTTCAGTAGCTCTGACCTTGACAAATGATTTTCATGCTTGAATGTTCCAGTTTTAAAATGTCATATTTTGTCGAAAGAATATCGAATTCCTGTGTGTGTGTGTGTGTGTGTGTGTGTGTGTGTGTGTGTGTGTGTGTGTGTGTTTCGTAGAATGGGATTGAACGGTTTTGGGTTTGGGAGGGCGAGCCCGCTCGGAGAGAGGTTTATGTGTCATTTGACTTATTTCCCAGGGCTATTTCAGTGTTTTAACATTTCAAACATAAAAATAAATCTCCTATACATGTGACTACCTTCCTGTGTAGTTAATACGCAGATACAGCTCCAGACTAGACTCTGCAGCTTTGAAACAAATGGATTTGTACAGTATGCAGCCTACCAGAGCTGATTCCAGATATTATGTCTACAGGTTACACAATTTTTTCTTTATTTTATTTTTTTACAAATCTGAATAGTGTGACTTTTTCATATAAATTATTATTGGTTACACATTCAAGCCATCGCCAACAAGTTGACACAAATTAATTAAGCCTATCGGCTCCACAAAAATTCTGTATTTCTCAGTATGGCAGTGTTTACAAACTGGGGTTACCCCCTGACACTAGCGCAGGGAGCTTAGAAAGAGCCCAAGAAATGTGTCAGTTGTTGATTCATTCTTCAGAAAGAACCTGGACATACAGGAATAAAATCCATGTGCCATCACCAAAGGCTTATCTTGTGTAGATGCACCGACAGTGTTGTTGTAATTACTAACAATTCTTCATGGGAGCAACAGAAGCTACGCACTATAGCTTTAAACACACAACATCATTAAATTCCAACCAAAAATACCTAAATGTTGCCCTTTTTAAATCTCAACCTAACTGCTTTGATGTTATTTATTCTACAAGCCAGTCAAAGTGCATGGAGGGAATATCTCATTTTTATTATATATATATATTTATATATATATCGCATAAGAACCCAGACCCATTTCTCCTTTAAGGAAAATTATGGAGGCTATAACACAGACCAAGTGGACCACATAGAAAACATTTCTGATGTTTTTTTTAACCCTAACCCTACTAGAAGAATAAAACAAATAGCATAAACATAAAACTGGGACCAGCATAGGACAGTAACATTGGGTTTGTTTTATTTACAGATATGCAAAAATAGTTTTGTAATATATTTTACACACATTTTTGTTATTGTGACAAATATGCGGATCAGGATTTCCATGACTATTATAAGGCTAAAGGCCAGATGGGACATTATGGGCCGGTTTTGCAGACATGGATTAAGCCTAGTTCTGGACTAAATTGTACTTTCAATGGACAATCTCCATTCAAAATTCCATTTAGTCCAGGACTAGACTTAATCCATGTCTGTGAAACTGGCCCTACATGTCACAGCGATATTTTCCTAACTTGTTCTATATAAATTTGTTCATGAAATATGGTCAGACTAGGTTAAATGTAATACAAGACACACCTTTAGTAACAAAAAACAACCTTTTTAAAATGAGCTTATTCCTTCACTTGTGTGCACCTGTCACACTGCAAATGTTGGGAAGTCCCATCCTGTCAAAGTCACCTTACCACCATACCAGGATGTTGAGTATATGTCACTTAGGGACTTAATGAGTAAAAGTCAATAATAAAGCTGAATAAGGAAGATTGTACGAGATTTAAAGTGTGTGTTAAGTGGGTGGTCACCATGGGTTCTTCTGTGATTCAGGTTGCGTTCCGAATCGCATACTTTCTACTATATAGTATGTAGAAAAAAGATTTAGGATGTCCCGATTCTTGTGGCCAGATTTAGGATGGTTAGAAGTACCCGGATGTCCTACTTCATGCGGCCAAGATTGTTAGTGTTGAAAAGTGCATCCTATTTGGGCGATTCTGACCCACAATCCAGTGCGCACGTGAAGTGACGTAACATGGACGAAGCCTCCATATGAAAACAAACGGGGATGCGACGGATATAAAAGCAAGAGGCAAGATCAAGGCGCAATGTTATGATGAAATAAGAGAGAAAAGTATGTCCCAATAGTATGCCTACTGCATCCTAACTAGATTCTTTTTATCGTCAGATGTAGTATGAGAAAAAAAAGAAAGAGTATGCGATTCGGAACGCAACCATAGTCATTCCAGTCATTCCTCTCCAGAGGGACTACTTGCTGAGTTCTGTCTGTGGCGCTGCATCTTCAGAAGAGCCTGGACATGGAGCCGCCTCAGAGGCTTCACCTCCTCTATCACTATGGAAGAGACAAAAACATTTACAGATACCCTCAACAAAGAGTGTAGAGTAGGAGAAAAGGCGGATTATGTCTGATCCTTTTTGTAATGTAGCTGAATAGCACCACCTGCTGGCTTAAGAAATGCAGCATTCCTGTTTTTTTTCTACCTTTGTCATAATGCAACTCGTCCCGGTTCCCATAGACCACATACATCTCCAGGAAGTTGAGGAGAGCGCCTGTGACAAGGAAGCGCTCCGGGAGGGGAAGGCTTTTAATGTAACGCATGTCCAGGGCGAAAGGGTTAGAGGGAGAGGGAACAGTGCACAGGGACACCAGCTCACTGACAACATCCCATACACAGATACCTGGAGAAAAAAAAAGGCCTCAAAGACAGAAAAGCTTTTCATTCAAAACCTGGAATAAACATTTGTAGAAGTCTGGCAGTTTAGGGGTAATGTTTAGAACTAAAACACCTGGAGTTTTTTCCAGAAACCTTAGAGATGGTTAAACTCCTGAGACATCTGCGTCTGATTTAGCTCATGGAAAACGGTGTAATTATTGAATGGGCGCTGTGAAAGAATAACTTTCTTCTGTTTGGAATGCTGGCATTCTTTCCATACCTCGCGTCTGCCAGTCTGCGATGGACTTGAGCTTTCATAGGCGTGTCCCTGACCATGGAGTCCGTTCCTCCGATGTTGACCAGGCGCTCGTGATTGGAGCGTATCCAGGCGTAGGGCCGGGCGTACCTGACATAGCCAGCCAGTAGGAACAGAGTGCAGTTCACCTCCTAATGAAAGAGGAACAGAGTAGGCGGAGTGAGGGGATTCTAGGGGGGTTAGAGGTGGAAAAGGGCTGTGTCTCAGTGTTAGACAGACACACTTACAGGTACTGCAATCTCTCTTTCACTGGGAGAGGCTGGAAGGAGATGCTCCTCACTGCTGGGCTCCCTAGGGACACAAAGATCAACCACCGTTTCTTTTCAAGGCCCAATTAATTGAGAGTATTGGTGTGTCCCATATAGACAAATGGAAAGAATGGAGGACACAAAAACTAAATTGATATAGAATTCAGTGGATCAACAAATCCTCATATTGTAAAATCAGCAAACACGAAATCTTTGTTTTTTTGCTCGACCAAATGTTAAAAAAAAATTATTTGTATGATCAAAATTGCCCCAACAATTCAAAACTTCTCAAAGATTGTAGTTCAACTAGAAACCATATAAATCAGCTTACCATAAAAACGTATGAGGATGACAGACAACATTTATTTGGACCCCAACCATGTTCTAAACAGTCTGATATATTGGGTTCCACAATTTAACAAGTTTGGACTGAAACACTCTTTTGTGCACTATCCAATCCTCAAAATTAATACAGGTCCAGATCAAATGCATGCTGATGACTCTGAAATGTTCTCTTCTGTTATGTTAAATGAATGGATTATTGTCCTCTCTTGATGTTTTAAGGGTGGAGACAGTGATTCTGGAGAATGATTGTTGTCAAAATCACTTTTTGTCAAAATCAGTGAATATCTCCTCATGATCCACTAGCTGTCCATACTGTGTGATGAAAAAAGATCCAGTGTTAATAATGTTGCTAGCTACGGTGAACCCCCTTGTTTTACATATCCTTTGTTTACACGCTAGTTTACAGAGGAGAGAAAAAAAATAAGTAGCATCAATCAATCACCCTTGGGTCTGTTGTTGCGTCTTGGTGTGTGAGTGGGTCTGGGGGTCCCACAGTGGGCATGGTTCCCCGGGGAGGGGAGAGCTGGACTGGCTGTCCAGGCTCGGGGAGCTGCTGATGGGGGAGACCTCGCTGCTGGAGGAGCAGGAGGAGGCTCTGGACACGGCAAAACCCGGGGAATGCCAACCCTGAAGGTAGGGAAGAGTGGGATGGGTCACTGAGGATAATAATATCACGATAAATACAAGAGGAAATGTGTAGGCTTTGCAAGTCAGTCAGTCAAACCAGTAAGCAGCTGTATTTAGGCTACTCAATTTGGGTGATGGACTGTATGTTGTTTTTCCTGCTACTGACACTAACCAGATCCTCGTTAACAACCGTCAGCAGCAGCTCCTCTTTCCCTCTAAGCCAGCCCTGGAAGTATTTAAAGCCCTGCATACAGACACAAGATCAGTTGCAACACATAATTGTGAGTGTAAACCATATTTCTGCATTTTGCATCTGCCAACCTGCAAAGATCCAAGTAGAGCCAGGTCACTGAGGAAGTGCTGCAGCTTCTTCCTCTGCTCCCTCTCTCGTTTCTATTTGGATTGGGGGGGGGGGGGGGGGCGCGTTCAAGTAAAATGCAAAATACAAATGCCTTATATCTTCCAGCCACCCTCCTGGTCTAGTATCCACATGCAACACATGCAACGCCTCCGTACAGCATCATGCATGTATATCAACAAAGACGGACCCTCGATAAAGGATGCGACAGCACAATGACATTAAACCTGACATACAATATTTTAGACTTAGCATACAATGCATCAGGCCGACTCGCTCTACCACCTGAGCTACAGTCGCCCCAACAGTCATATTAAACCTGACATACAATACATCAGGCCGACCCACCTCAAAAATGATCAGAATTATGATCTCATAAAGAAAAAAACTTACACTGCTCATCTTGTTGCAAATTGCAGATAAAAATCCTCTCCTTGCCAATTGATCATGACGTCTTATAGGCTGTATCCCATTCAGAGGAGGCGGTCTCGCGGTCAAATGAAGGCTATAGCCTATGAAGGGTCACGAACCAGGGCCGAACGAGCGTTGTTAAATGAGACGGTCTCCGCAGGTCTCCGTTTACGAGCATTTCCGGTGTTGCACCGAAAGCTGTGACCTGTCAGAATGTGTGACCCTAGAGGGCGCTGTTCTTATTTCTTAACTGATTTCAATAGACTGTGGACATATAACAACCCAGTCTCACCGTGAAATGTTTTAATGATTATGTTGGTCCACAGCTGAAAACAGTTTCACAAAAACAGCCCTGCAACTGAGATTATTAAGTTATTTGCTTCCAATTTAAAATGATTGCGCAGTGGAAAAAGTATAGCCTACACATTTCACTGTGATGGGTGGGTTATTCACCTAAAAAAAAAATCTGACCATTTCAGTGCCAATTTTGAGAAACTTCTACGATTTGCACAATGGACCAACGTTTTCACAGTAGCTTATGGCTGTGTCTTGATTCAGGGGTTGCAGCCCACGTAGGCTGCATTTGAAGACCGATTGCATCATAGCGGGCGCGCAAAGGCTGTCCCATTTGCAAGGCTCCTTGCAAGGCTCCTCATATGCAGCCGTGAAATGCAGCCTTCGTTTCACGGTTTTGAAGGCTGCATCAGATGTATCCTTCGTGGCCCAACATATCCCAAGATTCATCTCGTTTTTTTCAGAGATTGGGATAAAATAAAATAAAAAATAACAAAACAGCAACGTGTTGCTCCATCTTCTTAACTTTTATCTTCCTTTCTTTTTTTCTTGTACTTTTTTTTCTTTTCGTCTGGTAGCCAACTTCTTTTTCTTTTTTCCTCCATTGACAGGGCTGTCTCCGTTGGCAGCAATCAGGGTTGCTAGGCAGCACAGGAGCGGCGAGTCACAGCTTTTGGTGCAACACCGGTTTGCGTAACAAGCCATTACTTTGCGTGATGACTCGCCGCTCCTGTGCTGCCTAGCAACCCTGATAGCTGCCAACGGAAACAGCCCTGTCAACAGAGGAAAAAAGAAAAAGAATGTAACAAAAAAAAAAAAAGAAAGGGAAGATAAAAGTTAAGAAGATGGAGCAACACGTTGCTGTTTTGTTATTTTTTATTTTATTGTATGCCATATCTGGAAAAAACGCAATGAATCATGGGATATGTTGGGCTGCGAAGGATACATCTGATGCAGCCTTCAAAACCGTGAAACGAAGGCTGCATTTCACAGCTGCATATGAGGAGCCTTGCAAATGGAACAACCTTTGCGCGCTGCTATGACGCAATCGGTCTTCAAATGCAGCCTTCGTAGACCGCAACCCCTGAATCAAGATACAGCCATAGTCTATTCTACATGTCGACACCCACACCTTGTCTGTTTGCACAGGTTTGCTTCTGCTGGAGGCAATAATACAATGTCAGACCGATGTTTTGTTCTAATCGGGTGTTGCCCTTTTTTTTCCATGTTCACTGTTGCAGCGTGAAGTCGGTTTGGTAATGGTGTATGGAAGCCCCTAGCGGTCATGTTGGCGGACCACCGTTTAAAGCCGCAACCCGACATCAGAGATGAAAACCGCTTGTTGGGGCAGTTCATTAAGTATATTGAACTCAAATTAAAAACTTTAAACACTTAAAAAAGCTTTTATTTGTCTTGTCACATTTGTTATTTTCACATATGAATGTCATGTAGCCAGGTTAGTTTGCCTGCAGCCAGGCTAAAGTGCACTTTCTCCTCCGTACTGAACATATAAAAACATATCGTAAGATTATTTTCGAGTCACTGAGGCCAATGTGATCAAAAGAATGGGCAACAGTGTTTGGACATTTCCATCAATAATATAATACAAATCCTCAACATCAGAAAGACCTTTACTTTAGAGGGGATACAGTGATTAAGAAACACTCTTATCAACACATCAGTGCTTTTCAACACATTAGCATGATGTGCAAAGATATCATCAATTAACAGTGTAGTAAAAGGATCATGGTTTTAGAAACAAAAGCATTGTCACATTATAAAGATTGGCTATCTTCACAGAAGACAAAAGATAGCTCAGCCTAAAAGTTCCCGGGCGCAAAGTGAAGGAAAAAGGTCCTGATCTCTTTGGGTGAGATGGTCACAGTGAAGGGATCTTCTCCACAGCTCCTGTTCCTATTCTTGTCTGAGATAAAGAAAAGAAAAAGAATAAAAGAAACTCAGATTTCATAAAATGCAAAACTATGTTTGTTTGAATGTACTATGTTTTTTATTTTCTTTAATTTGAATTTAATTTCTAACTTGTTTCTAAGTAATCTGCAGTCTTCCACTTCCACCTCTGCAGGCTGCTGATATCCCAGGTTCCTGTCAGAGAACGCTCCTCCAGTACTTTTACTTCCCCTATGCCCCGCAGAGCTTCCTGTTTACATCAGCATTCAAACAGAAAAGATGATGTCATTCCTTTTTATAAAAATAATGAAAATCTTTCCTGTTAGAACATTTGTACTTAAAGTTGTATTTCTATGAACACCTTCAGGTTTACGGTGACTGGCATGGAAAGCTCTGGGTCTTGGTCCTCCTCGAAGAGATGCATGATTCTTAACAAGACCCGGTCATAGTCTGGCTCAGGGTGCAAACCCTTACCTAGAAGAATATCATACAAAATTAAAATATATATACACACTCACCAGCCACTTCATTACACCTGAAAGTCAGATGGTAGGGTCAGAATTTGACGCATGGCTCCATCCTGCCGTGCACCATCAACCATGCCACGTTCAAAGTCACTTAAACCCCCTTTCTTCCCCATTCTGATGCTAGGTTTGACTTCAGCATGTTGTCTTGACCACGTCTACATGCCTAAATGCATTGAGTTTCAGCCATGTGATTAGCTATTTGTTTTTATAAGCCATTGAACAGGTGTACCTAATAAAGTGGCCGGTGAGTGTATCCACACACATACATATGTATGCATCACTCTTTTCAGAATTAGTTTAAAAATATTAAAAGCATGCGCCCAGTATTTTTCTAACAGCTGACCTGAGTGTATGTGGCTGAGGTGAACACCGTGGTTAGAGCTGTAATTCCATCCGGGATACTGAGGCTGAGCAGGTGGAGGTTTGGTGGCAGAACTACGGAACGCACAGGAGAACTTCCTCTGGGTTCCTTCTCCTGCCACGGCCTCTCTAGAAGAAGTTACAAGAAGAAAACATTAGAACTGCCAAGATAAACCCTTAGAAAGACGCCTTCATTCCCACTACCATTCAGTCAGACATAAGAACTCCGGCTAGCCCATTAAGCTTCTTCTTCTCTTGCTTGAATGTGTTTGTGCAGAAACGTCATCATTTGTATTTCTTTGGGGGGAAATCAATCGTCCACTAGGTTGCAGGGTTCCCCGCTTCCCTGCCACATGTTGAAGTGTCCCTGGGCAAGACACTGAACTCTAAATTGCTCCTGTTACATATTGAACCTTTAAATAAAAGATAATGATCCACAAATCCTGATAAACACTATTCCACTTTACACACAGTACTACATTTACATTTTTATCCCGTCAAAATATATTATTTTAATATTTCTGTTCTGTTTTTAGGGAGACATATTGTATGTTCATTATCCGAGTTACCGTCATGGCAGACAACAAAGTTTCTGAAACTGAATCTGAAAAAGAAGCCCTATGCATATCTAAAAAATAACATGAAAGCCTCACGTGGTTGGTCTATGGGCATGATGACAGGCCTATGTTGCAGCTCTATTGCCTCCCTCTGGTAAAGCTTGGAGGTGGCGTTGATTGAAGCCAGCATCATCCACAATGTGGGTCTCACCACTGAGCTGTCGTTGAGGGTCAGGTTGTAGTTGAGCGTCCACGGTTGGTCGTTCCAAAGACGGCGATGGAGCATGACCTACAGATGGATTCACAGGATGTTAACATGCGTTACGTTTCTGACTTAAAAAGGTACAGTGTCTAATATCAGAATATTTACCAACATATAGAGGTGAGATTCTACATTGCAACGCTCCCTTGTTAACCCCTTTCTTTGGGAGAATTTAAAGAAGCTGAGGTGACCTTCAAGGATAAGAAGCTAGTTACTAAAGATGGTATCATCCACCACTGATTAAAGTCTTTCAAAAATCTCAGGTGATGAGGTGAAGATGTATTTAGTTATTTATTCTTTAATACTTATTCTTCGACTTCAAACAGGTGCAGTTTCGGCAAACGTCCACTATACAGTGCTGTGTGAAAGTTTGTGAACCCCTCGAGCCTTTTGGAATTTAATTTATTTTAACCATTATTAATTCATTTTTATCAATAGCAGTATTTTTTATATGAAATAACAGATGTTTGTTTATCAATTCAACATTTTTCTTTTCCAGAAATCAACTGTTAAAACAGATTAAACAAATTATTTGACAAATTTTGTGAACCCTGAGCTGCATTGCTTAAATGGAGCAGGTAAACACAATCAGATGGGCCAAATTGAGTGATGAAATGGACCAATGTAGTGAGAGATCTTTAGGGAAGAAATTGAGCGGCACTAGATAAAACAGAGATCAAACCAGGTCAGTTTAGGCTCACCAAAGTGAACCCATACAGGTCAGACATGCTAAAAGCAAAAAAAATCTCAGAGGATCTCAGGAATAGAGTTATGATGCTGCACATTTGTCTGCGGACAGCTATAAATTTATTTAAAAAAAGTTTGAGCTCCATCGGTCCACCGTGAGGCAAATCATCTACAAATGGAGAGCTTTAAGAGTGACTGAATATCTGCCTAGAAGTAGACTTCCTTCAAAAATATCCATAAGCGCCACAAAAAAAGTTATTTTTCAGTTAAAAGCCAACCCAAACATCTAGTGATTTGCAAACCTCTCTTCCAGCATCTGGGACAGATGTGCATGGTTCCACAATAAGAATAAGAATAAGTCAACATGGCTTTCAAGGGAGGGTTGCTGAAGAAGCCTCTACTCTCAAAAAAGAACAAAAGTGCTTGTCACAACTTTGCCAGAGAGCACCTGGAGATACCTGAAGTCTTTTCTGTGGACAGATTTGTCCAAAATTGAACTGTTTGGTCACAACCAAAACCGCCATGTTTGGGCAAAAACGCAACTCTGCCTACCACAAGAGAACCTTCTCCCAAGTGAAGAACGGTGGTGGCAAATGGTCTGCAAATCTCAGATGTAATGTTTGGGTTGGCTTTTACCTGAAAAATCCCTTTTCTTGTGGCGCTTGAGGATATTGTTGAAGGAAGTCCACTTCTAGGCAGATGTTAAGTCACTCTTAAAGCTCTCCATTTGTAGATGATTTGCCTCACGGTGGACCGATGGAGCTCAAACTTTTTCATATGAATTTATAGCTGTCCCCAGACAAATGTGCAACATCAAAACTCTATTCCTGAGATCCCCTGAGATGTTTTCCCCTTTTAGCATGTCTGACCTGTATGGGTTCAGTTTGGTGAGCCTAAACTGACCTGGTTTTATCTTTGTTTTATCTAGTGCCGCCCAATTTCTTCCTGAAGATCTCTCATTACATGGTCTATTTCATCACTCGATTTGGCCCACCTGATTGTGTTTACCTGCTCGATTTAAGCAATGCAGCTCAGGGTTCACAAACTTTTGCACATACAACATTTGTCAAATAATTTGTTTTATCTGTTTTAACAATTGATTTCTGGAAAAGAAAAAAATTGAATTGATAAACAAACATCTGTTATTTCATAGAAAAAATACTGGTATTGATAAAAATGATAAAAATGAAATAAATAAAATTCCAAAAGGCTCAAGGGGTTCACAAACTTTCACACTACACTGTATATAAAAAAGCATAGGGCTGTTAAGTTTGTCCCTTCTGTGCTACTTTAGAAACATGGAGGTGCAACATGTCGGCACATTTAACTCCTATGTAGATATAAAAGCTTATTCTAAGGTAATTTAAAAAAGCAATCAAACACTAATTAAGAGGCACTTACACACACTTATTATTCCATTTCTACCAAGTCTGTTCGAGACATGGAACTTATAACACAAAACTGAAACAGTAGTGAAACACGATCTTTAAAAACAATGATATATACCTCTAGTTGTCCGTCGGCTTGGCTGGACACACCATGAGCTCTGTTGCTTATCAGCACCAGTCTGCTGAGGTCATCCTCAATGTAGGCCGCCCGTACCATGGGGAAATAGTTCTAAATGCATATTGTATACTAGTTATTACATAATACTTTTATAAATGTCCTAAAGCGTCCACTTTATCCAAAGCCTTACTCTTGCCAAAGTGTTCTTAGTGAACTTCCTATGTGTCCTCTTCATCATCTGATAGCCGTTGTCATCCGTGTACAGGGTCTTGTTGTTCTTGAGCGAGGAGCTGCTGCGTAGCACCACCTCTGTGTTGAGCACAAGGGGCCCCAGTGAATAGGTCTGCTCCAGCCTGTGACACCGCGGCCTGCTCCCAAAGCATTCTGGGACACGGGTGGTGATGGAGTAGGCATAGTCTTTATCGCACTCCTCTCTAGAGTGTGTCAATTAGAAAACGTGTAAAAAACATGTTTGTTCAATAACAGAGCAAAACAACTGGTGACTTATGCCCACCTGTAAAAGTGCTGCCTTATCTCAGTCAAAATCTTGCCGGGGAGGATCTCCATTTCCACAGCCTTGTACGCCCGCACAGCCGAACTGTTAGTGCTGAAGATGTAGTTATCAGAGATGGGCCCCGATTTTACATGTCCATTTGCGTGGTACTCCCAAAAATCCTGGCTTATCCTTACTTTCCTTTTTTCTTGACTGCAAAGAGCGACAGATAAGTCAGAGTTACAGTATTATTGTGATACTTTGTATTAACAAAATCTAAACTACTTCCTATGTATGGTGAAAATGCTACTTAAGTTTAGTAGCACAGGGCATGACATTAGTGATAAAGAGGCTTAACATCTTACAGGTGAGTGATGCTGTACAGTAGATTTGTATCCTGGTCAAACAATAGCTTGTAACATTCGTTCAAAACAGGCAGTAGCCTCTTCCGGTTTTCAACACGTCCCGGACATTGCGTCTGTCAAACAGAATCCCTTTGGCCTCATAGGTCCAGCCACACTTGGCCCACACAAAGCAGCGCTTCTCTGAGAATTTCAGTAGGTACTTCCTGTGCTGAAGGCCTCCCAGTTCCACACCATGAAAAGATCGTAGGTTACATTGGACTGTGCTGACATCTGGATCTGGAACAGACAGAGGAGGTGACATTACAGTGAATTATAGTTATTGAGGATGACTGCTTTTGAAACTGGGGAAGTTCTATTTTTAAATGGCTGATTTTCAATACAAAACAGACTTTTTCCCTATTACTATAAAAAATAAATGTAATTACTTTTTTCATGCTTCTAGTTTCTCGTTTCTCTTATAATAATAATAATAATAATAATAATAATAATAATAATAATAATAATAATAATAATACATTTTATTTAAAAAGGCGCCTTTCAAGGCTCTCAAGGACACGGTGCCTACAAATCTGGTATACAATCAGAAACAGATATGAAACAATAGAAATAAAGACATTATAATATGGTGGACAATGGGTGATGATGATGTGGGAAGAGAAGATCAGGAGGGTTATGCAGATTTGAAAAGGTGAGTCTTGAGCTTTGATTTAAACTGGGATATGGAGTCGGTGTTGTGGATGTCATGGGGTAGTGCATTCCAGAGCAGGGGAGCAGAGCGGCTGAAGGCTATGCTCCCCATCGTGGTGAGAAAAAAGGGGACAGTGAGGTGGCAATTTGAATGAGGTCTGTTAGGTATGTGTGGGCAAGATTATGGATGGCTTTGAAGGTGTAGAGGAGGACCTTAAATTGAATCTCATTTCAATACACTCTTATGAAAGTCGATGTTGATATAATTAGAATAAATCTCAATCTTTCTCAATTCAATACACTCAGGGGTTTTGCTGCTAAAGCCTTTCTTGGTCTGGTATATGACCAGTATCTTATAGTGGCTAATGCTAGCAAACTTTAGATAGATACTGTTGTGAGTCCATTTGCTCTAATTATGAGTCCTCTCTACATAATGCTACTGTTACAATATAATATACTTGATCCTGTAACTACCACATTCAACCATAGTTCAGCTAAGGTTACATGGTTTTTCCTTTAGTTGAAACATTTTAAAAAACACACAACCTGTGCAGGCACTGGGTGTCCATCATCATCAAAGACAGCCGCGCTGGGGAAGGTCACAGTGATGTTGATAATAGTGCTGATGTTCCATGCTAACGGGTTGTAAACGATGACATGTTGCTCCAAAGCCTCATGAACACCTGCCATGAGGAGATTTAAGAGAAATGTATTTGAAAAATTGTTGTAATTTTCAAGCTTATGTTGGTATATACAGTAGGTGAAATGACAGTAAGAAAGTATTTGGAAAACTATTCTTTAAAAAAAAAAAAATCTCTCTTCACGAATTAATGGAGAAAGTTCAGACAAAATCAGCGTTTCTGTTGAAAAACAAAAAGGTGATTAGCTTAGCTTAGCATAAAGAAGGATAGCCGAGGGGAACAGTAAGCTACAGTCCCATGTTCACACTTTTTGGGTGGTAGCGGTTGCCTAAGATGCTGGGGATATGAAGGTTGTGGGGCAGCAGGATGAGTGCAGCCTGAAGCTCCTTAGCCCCCATCATAGCCTCTGTGAGATGCTGTAGGTACATATCCATCACCTTTGGAGACTCAGTGCCAGTGATGCCATCATGGTGCTGGACCTAAAAAACAGACACATTGGTAAATTACATTTTGTATTCAAAAATGTAAATGTATTATTTTGTGTTCATTACTTCTGACACAGCCCAGCGAAGTGCCCTCAGTTTGTCCAGAGCCCAGTCGTTAGCCACTGGGCCGTCAGAGAAGCTGATTCTGTATCGGGTGAAAAGAGTCTCCGTCGCATGCAGCTGGGAGCTAGCCTGCCTCGCCAGCCCTTTCAGGACGTTTCTGGAGGCGTAAAACCCTGTCCATGCCTGGTACGCTTCTAGGATATAAAGCCACAGACAGTACAATGATACAAGAAGATTGACTTTGGCTCATTTCCTTGTTTTCCAGTGAATATACAGATAAGTGATACCGATTCTCACCACTGGAATATGGTAGAAAATCTTCACTACCGCGACTCTCCCAGACAAGATTTGATTGGTAGATGGCTTCGAAGTATTCACTAAGTGTGGCATACTGGACCGTTAAGCCAAACTCTTTGCTGTTCTGGTTGATGTAATGCATCAGAGGATCCATGTTGTTGAACTGGACGGAGGAGTTGTAGAACTGTTTGTCACAACCCTGAAACAAATGGAAGATTATTGTTACATTTAATTGCAGGATTCTTAAAGGTGCTGTAAGCGGATTGGTTCTTTTAGCTACCTTCCTGTCAGTTATTGCAGTTAGCTGTCCCCTCGCTCGTCCCTACGTCACCACATTAATGCACTGCGGCCTTCAAGCAGCGAGTTATCTAGCATAATCTCAGATCCATAAGTGTGATAAAACATGATAAAAACCACCAAAACAGAAATTGGGAAGGATTTGTACCTGCTCCGCCATTGTAGGCGCATAAACATTCACCCATCTGTTGCTCTGGCGTGCACCGGCAGTGAGACCATGAGTGAGACGGGTTTCGGTTTGTAGCGTTCTCTCTTGTGATTGGATAAAAATTTTGGAATCCTACAATACGTTTATTTGCCGATTACATGCAGAGCAGCTGACTGAGAGATCGGCTTTATGAAACGTGCACATTATGTAATGCCTCGTTTCCACCGAGTAGAGCGGGTCGGGTCGGAGCGGCTTAGAGCGGGTCAGCTCACTTTTAAGAATCTCGGTGTTGTTTCCACCGCCGACCCTACCCTTACTGGTAGGGCGGGGTTTAGGCTGGACTGCGATAGCCGCCGCCAGAATGTGGGTCAAACTATCGGGCTGTGGGAACAACTGTGGTCAAGCCAGCGGTCTCTTGTTTTTGCTTGGTCAAACCAGCCGCTTCTTTATTTATTCCCCCCGTGTTGTGAACACATAGACGGCTCGGTGCAAATGATAGAGACAGTGAGCGAACAGCACTGGCTGCGGCAGCTACGTGACATCGTAGCAGTGGGACACAGTGTAGCCAACTGATTCATTTAATGACGAGGAAAAACACCACACAATAAACAGTGCCGCGCTCACATTTTCGCCAAAACTCTCTTCACTCTAGCCGAGGTGACAACAAACGGCGGAAATGATTCAAACCAGCCGCTTCTTTATTTATTCCCCCCGTGTTGTTGTGAGCGTGTATTTTACTACTATGGCGTAAACACACAGAGACCGCTCGGAGCAACTCATAGAGACAGTGAGCGAACAAACAGTGCTGGCTGCGGCAGCTAGCCTACGTGACTGTGGGACACAGTGTAACCAACTGATTAATTTATTGACGAGGAAAAACACCACACAATAAACAGAGCTGTGCTCACATTTTCGCCAAAACACAAGACTCTCTTCACTCTTGCCGAGATCTACACATGGCGGAAATGATTCTTTCGACCAATCAAATGACGGCAGTGTGTAGCTCCGCCTTCTCATGCATTTTCGGCCCGCTTTCAGGCGGCCAGTACCCCTACGGAGGAGTACTGAGATCGGGAGCGGCTCAGAGCGGTTAGGTGCGCTTAAACCGTACCCTACCCAACTTTTGGCAAATGAAAAGCCAAACTACCCGGACCGAACCGCTCCGATCCGACCCGCTCTACTCGGTGGAAACGAGGCATAAGTGATCACTGTATGAATATAGAGCGATTTAACACTTATATTAACATAAATAAACCGCTTACTTCACCTTTAACATAAATGATTTAGGCTTTGACACCATATAAGAACAAAACTCACAAGATTCTATCAACTCACCCAGGGCCAGAGCACGTGGCTGGTCCTAAACCACGCAGCCCTCTGCTTGATGTTGGCCACCATAGTCTTGGCGTAGGCGTGAAGTGTCTCCTTGCTGACGGGCAGGCTCATGTTGGGGTAAACTCCATCTTTAGGGGGATTGGGGAACAGGGCAACTCCATTCCAATAGAAACCAGAGCTGAAAAGTAAGAATGTGTAAGAATGATGCGCTGGAACACAGACAGGTCAGAACTCGAAACTACCAAGTCAGAAATTTCCGAGTTCCGAGTTCAGCATTCAACTGAAACTGATGCGCGACTTCGACGTCATCGTTCTCAGTCGCTCCTATCTTCGCTGATTGGACATCCAAAAATCTGGGCGAGCAGGAACAAATGAATGCACCGCAGCCCCAGACTGACAACTGAAGTGAAATGAAAATTGAGCAGAAGTAGGTAGGCGGGCGGTGCCAGGCTAGCAGACATGCAGATAACTGACCCAAATCAGATTGGAACCCAGGTCTGCTGCAAGGCCTGAGCCTCTAGGGGGACGCCCTAACCCCCTCGAACGTGTTTCTGTAGTATGTCTATTGAATCACACTCATTTTAAGAATAATTGATTGATTGGATTTATATAGCGCTTTTCAAGGTACTCAAAGCACTTTACAGGGTTCCAGGTTCAATTCGTTCACACACAATCATACCGGTGGTGGTAAACTACGATAGTAGCCACAGTTGCCCTGGGGCAGACTGACAGAAGCGTGGCTGCCATTCAGCGGCATCGGACCCTCCGACCACCACCTCAAACATACAGCAGTCATACACATTCACACGAGGCAAGGTGGGTGAAGTGTCTTGCCCAGGGACACAACGACCATGACACAAGTGGCCGGGCGGGGATCGAACCGCCAACCCTAGGATCGTTGGCCAACCAGCTTAACCACCTGAGCCACAGTCGCCCCGAAAGAATAAGCATGTGTCTCGAGTAGAATGTAGCTTGCATCTTTGTAGTAGCATGCACTACCACACTAAATATACAGGAGTAGATGCTGAGTTATTGTAGAAATAGGGAACTATACATGAGCCAATAAAGAGTGTGAAGGAGGACTACCTGTTGGAGAATGGCAGGTGTGATGGGGTGCAATAGCTAAACTGGTCCATGGTGTGAGTGAAGATCTGCTGCTTCTCTTTCAGAGAGGGAGAACCTCTCCACACAAACTGGAGTTTCTGTACCAAGATAAGAGATAAACAACGCTTACAGGCATTCTAAAAGGTTAGTTATAAAGATTATGTATTGATAGAGAACGGAAGAGGTAGAGAAGTGTTAATAATGTTAATTGTGTTCATAGTGTTTAAATAGTGTTAATAGCGTTAATAGTAATAGCCTGAGGGAGGACCATGGTCTTGGTTATCTGGGACTGAGTACTGTCCGGCCACTGCATAATTGTCCTGCCGACGCAAACACTGTAACTGATTATAGATTATCTATTCATGCATTTCCCTAACATTACATGCTTCTCTGTCTATCTTCCACGATTGGCCGAGTGATCCTTTGGGGGTCCTCTCCCTCTGTGTACCAAGCACTCTCCATGCTGCTCTACTGACTCACAGTTCTGTCCTAGGAACGGACTCTCCCCTGCTGCTAGTGCCTCACATCAGCATTAACTCATCGCCCAGCAGGATAGTTCTCTTTTTACTCGCATGCCTGTTCATTCTTTATGTTCATTTTGCTTCTAAGGGTGCAAGGGCAAGGTGTTATACTGTATGGAATGTAAAGCCCACTGAGGTAAATGTCTATTTGTGATATTGGGCTTTACAAATAAAACTGATTTGATTTGATTAAATTACGTTATAAGAACAGCTCCAAAGAAAATGTGTTCTTCGGGTTGATCAAAGCTGACAATGGAAACAGTATTTTCCCTTCAACAGCGGCAGGACCATTTGGACTAGCGTCTTAACTGTGGTCATACCTTGTCTTTCTGCATGGTGTCCTTGAGGTCATAGTCGATGCGGGAGATAAGATGGGCATTGAACCCAGCCAGGGCAAAGAGGACTGGTGTGGTGGCAGAGGCTCCAAATGGATCCACCTGCCAGGAATACTGAGGACGCACCCCAAACGTCTGGTACAGGAAGCCATGTCCCTCTTAAACAACACAGAGACACACACTAGAATACATGTCTCTTCTAGCAGACAGGGTCTAGCATTTATAGGCTCGGGACACTACCTGTCATCTGTGATATCTGGTCATCTAGATCAGTAACAGCCTCGTCGTGCATCACTTGGCCCCCGATGATAAACTCCAGTCGGCCCTCTTCTACAAGCTTTCCCACCTAGTAAGCCAACCAAGCCAGAACATGTTCATTATTTGCTGGAGACACTTTTATTATACCTGGAGATCAGTTTACTTTTCAAGGACATAAAACGGCCAACCCAATTACACAAAGGTAATAGGCCCACTGTGTACCGGGGGTTATTTGAAGATGATTTAAAGGTATCAAAAATTGGATACCGCCCAACCATATAGTCTGGTTTGTAAATGAATATGTAAATAGGTATTCCTTTCTAAATAAGTGAATGTCATTGACTCATTGTTTATCAATAAATGGTTCACAAATCTTTGTTCGACTCATTTATTACTGAACCTGCGTCACCATCTGCACCACCACAAGTACATTCTCAACCTGTGGGAAACACTGTTGACTTAGAGGAATGATAAGAAAATACATCTAGGAAATGAGAAGCAAGTCAGATATGTCCATGATACCACATCCACAATATAACAATAGTAGAATAACAAATAACACACAAAGAAATATGTTAAAACATGTAGGCCTACATCATAGCCTACATCGTAACAACAGTGTAATACATGCTGAAAAATTGGATGTGTTAAATGCACAAACCGTAATAGCAAAAAAACAATGCCGTATTCAAGTGTCAAGTTACTTGTGTCTTGTGGGAGTCTGTTGCCTCAGTGTCCCACCAAAGACGGAAGAACTCCTGCTCCACAGCAATGAACCTGCGCTCTTTTGCCTTGGACAGCTCCTCAGTCACACTACTGTACACGTTGGCAGCATAGCAGACCCGGCGCCAAGGGCGGGCCAGACCGGGCCGGGCCCGCTCATTTGGTGTCTTTGCCCCCGCCCATTTGATGTCTTTGCCCTTGTAAAAATAAAATGTATTTTACTTTTTTATTTTATTTTTTATGCAAAGATATATATGATGTCAGATACTATTTAAAATCTCAAAAAAGTATTGTTAAACTAAATAAAAAATGTGTAGAAAATAGAGACTATGTGATTGACATATGTGTAAACCTATCACTATTCAGAATGCGTCACACGGAACGACAGCGTTAACCGGCAAATTCAAATTAGAAGCCTACTGCTCTGGTGTTTGGAAAATGGATATCAGACGCTGGTTAAAAACTAATGGGCCTACTTATCCGGAAAGAAACCCTGCAGTTACAGTAAGTAAAGTTAGCATAAACCCTGACCGGGCTGAGCCCCTTGCTGGAGCAGGATTTGAGTGTGTTAATGTGTATTATTTGCCAGCTGCGTGCGTCTTGCGCTGTCGCAATTGAGTTTTTTGTAGGCTACACCTGTCTGTCATAATATTGATGCGGGCCCTCTTGTGGGAGCAGATAGGCAAACACTTGATTCGCTTTAATTTTTATCTCATTGCATGCGCATCAGCCTACTACTTGCTCCGTGTGTGTTTGCAGGAGCCGCGATAACTCCTCATCCAAACAGAGGATGGTGGAAAGTACCGGTATTCTCCGTTTCATAAGACTACTCATATTAAAATGTAACGATTTTAAAAAGAGAACAGTTGGTCGAAACAGTTGTTTAACCAGTGTTTAACATAGGCAGTGGACAAGATGACGATCAGCTTTTTTTCTCCCCTGCTCACAGCGCTGTGCGCTCAGCAATGCTGTGCGCTCAGCAAGCCGAGCGTCATAATTGCGCAGGTCTGAGCATGCCGATGTCATGGCTCCCGACCGGCGCTTTCATTGGATTAAGCGACAATGTTTTTGCCGAGCACATGATTCACTGTTGCGAATGTTTTGTAGGTTTATGCTTATTTGCGCACACAATGCAAATGTGATTTGTAGTTGGCTGTTTGTGTGTGTTAATGTGTATTATTTGCCAGCTGCGTGCGTCTTAAGGCAATGCTGTTGGCCATGCTGATGTGTTTGCGCTGCTGTGGACTGTCGCAATTGAGTTTTTTGTAGGCTACACCTGTCTGTCATAATATTGATGCGGGCCCTCCCACAAAATCGACGTGCCCCCTGTATAGATTTGCTCTGGCGCCGGGTCTGCAGCATAGGCGTGCATACTATCCTATAGAACAAATATGGACACTTTAATAGGCAAGCCTTTTAATAGATTGTATCCCTTTGATATTTTTTTGGATGTTTTGGATAGTTCATTCATTCGTCTCCTTCTGTAAATTTACTGTTAAATTTCTACTGCTTTTGCTCTTCCTATTTCTGTTTTAATTTCAATGCACTTCATACGGTTTTTGTCTGTCAATCCACTCTTATATATTGTAATTTGTTTTGTATTGTATGTTGCACACATTCATTTTGATGCCTTTTTACACTGTAAAGCACCCTGTAAGGGTCTGTTTTAAGTTTGTAAACATTACTACTAACTAAAATACACAGGTTCAGTCCACAGTTTAGGGGTGACAGTGGTTCATTGAAATAAACCAGGCTTTGCACTCTATGCATTTAAAGTCTAACACCTGATTCAGAATATGTTGACAGAATAAAAACTTACCTGTACTAGTGTACACCCAGCCGACGTCCATGTGACTGTGAGGAATTACAAATGTCTGAATTCGCTCGTCTTCGCCTGTCGCTGCGAGCGTGTCACAACGACAGAGAAAAAACACAAAGACGGCAAAAAACCTCATCTTTCTTTCCAAGAGAAGCGCTTAATTACCTAATTTACTTCTCATCTCAACTCAACTTCCTTATTATTGTTTTGCAGTAGCACGTGACTTCATTTTCTTCTTCTTAATGGCGACTTGCAACCACATGGAGCATTATCGCCACCTATCTTTGTTATATTTTACCTATATGTTGAGATATTGAGTCCAATTTTTTAAAGATAAGTGAAGTTGTGTCTTAACCTGCTCTTACACCATTTTTCCAGAGCTATTTGTTTAAAAAATAAATGTAAACAAGTACTTATGTCCAAGTGCCTCGCATTCATTTAGTACGGGAGCCCAGAAGCACCAAACCAGATGGACAACGACCAACGACCTGAGATGAGTTCCGAATGTCTCCCACCTGTGGCAAAACCAAACCCCTATGGGCAGAACATCGTCTGTTTAAAGATTTGAAGGTGTTGACACCACTTTTATTTCCATCCCATAGATAGTATATAAAATGCCAACCATGCCAACGACGCAGCTGTTTTGTTATCACGTGGTTTGTGGCGACCTTTGAACCGGAAATGATAATTGTATACACTGTATACATTTGGAGGTGAGAGCCTTAAAGGTCCATGGTGTGAGCTGAGAGTCTTGCACTCTGATAAGTCGTTAACATGTCCAAAAATAGAAGAATAGCGCTGGTATTTGGAGGTTTTGTGACGGCGGTGGCGGCTGCGTTCTACCCCATTTTCTTCTACCCGCTGACGCACACAAACGAGTACAGTAAGTCAATAAGAGTAGGCCTATACATGAGCCATTAACTAGCCTGTAGTTTAATGGAGCTTATCGAACTAAGTTTCTAATAGAATATTTAGCGTGTGTACAGTTTTAATTTACTGTGTAATTTCAGTTTCCCAGTCTTGATCTTGTTAATTTAACTTTATTAACCAAGGGCTAGGTGTTGCCAAAAGACAAAGGAAGGTTGTTGCTCCCATGTTTTTTTTTTCTTCTCAAATGTAGGCTACTGCGCTGGAGCCTCAAAGTCGGAGAACGTAATTTTTTCATCATGGATTATATCATGCCAGTCTACTAATGATGGGATGTCTAGTTTTAGCCCTTTCCATATGATTGCCTTCCTAGCAGCTATACTAAGAATTCCAAACGGGTATTTTGTTTGATATTTTGTAGATATTGAATGAAGTAAACCAAAACGTATTCGTCTCAATTAATATTCATTTTAGTCTCAAATACAGATTCTAGCTCTGTGTGGATCTTCTGCCAGAAATGAAGATTTTAGGACATTCCCAAAACAAGTGATAGTGATTGCCTTCCAGAGCCGCATTGCCTCCAGCAGCTGGAAGAGCCTGGGTGATGAGATGACTGGACAGGAGTAATGAAGAATCTACTTAGACTCTTCCAGCCAAACATTCTCCATGAGACTGAGCCTGATATATCTTTAATTGGAAATCACAATATTGTAGCCAAACTTCTTCAGGGATACCTCTTGGTTTCCCTTTCCCATTTCTGTTTTATATAGGTGGTACCTTGCCTGTTTCATATCCTGAATGCCCTTATATAATCTTGAGATTACTTTAAACCCAGAGTCTGACCTTTAAGCACTGATAAAGACTTTCATTAAAGAATGTTTAACTAACAGCAAACTATTTCTGTGATCACGTACCTGTAGAAACATAAAACAATTCCAATTGTTCAACCCGTGCAGTCTTTTTAAGGTTTGAAAGTGGCTCAATGTGCCCTTACTGAGGCGGCTGGGGTAGCAGGCTACTGCCACGTCTCCTAATGAGTTCACTGTAATCTTCTCTTTGCTAGGCGCAGTCCAGAAAGTGAACCGGACAGGAATCAACCAGGCAGATGTTCAACCTGTGGGTAAGAAGCACATAGTAGATTCATGTAGCATGTGTCAGTCTTTTTGTTTTTGTTTTGAGAGAGATTTTGGAGCTTGCTGAACTTTATTGTCAATTTCTGCAATATGTCGCATATGACAGGAATCGAAAATACAACCCAATACAATTGCGAAGAAAGTTGTTACTTTATGTAAAATTGAACAAAAAAGAATGTGATAATTTCCTAATCCTTTTCGACATGTATTCAATATACAAATATTTGTTTAAACTGATAAACTAAACTAAAACAAAAATCATGTTGTTTGGAAATTGTAATTTAAATAATGACGTAAATGTTAAGATTGACGGTGTTAATATGAAAGAGTGTATGTAAATAAATTCCTTGGTGTGACAATTGACCACAAGCTATGCTGGAAACCTCACATAAAACATGTTAAATCTAAACTGTCACAAAGCATCTCAGTCCTGGGTAAAGCAAAGCATATATTGGATCAAAAATCATTGCATATTCTTTACTGCTCAATGATCTTACCTTATTTAAATTACTGTGTGGAGGTCTGGGGGACCACTTACAAAAGCTCACTGCTATCATTAGTCACAATACAAAAACGAGCCATAAGAATAATCAATAAAGCTGGATATTATGATCACACCAACCTCCTCTTTTTACATTCCCGTATCATAAAGTTCAATGACCTGGTTGAATATCAAGTTGCACAAATCATGTTCAAAGCTAGAAATAAACTGCTACCAGGTAACATTCAAAAACTTTTTTTTGACCGAGAGGGGGGTTACAATTTGAGGCAACAGTTAAACTTTAAGACACTGGCTGTTCGCATGACTTTAAAATGTCATTGCATCTCAATTGGGGGTGTGAAACTGTGGAATGGGATGAGCATGGAGCTAAAGCAATGTCCAAACATGATCCAGTTTAAAAAAAGGTTCAAAGCAATGATTTTCAAAAGGTACAGGGATGAGGGTGTGAAGTAAGAAGGAAATTATAAATATATGGATATATATACTGATTGTATAGATATGTATGTAGATATGGGTATATTGATTGTTTATAAATACAAATATAGATATATGCATTGTATAAATATATATAAAAAATTCATAGTATATTAAGTTGTATGTATGTATAGATCGTAAATGGCAAATATAGTATCGCCAATTGTATAGAGATTATATGGATTACAAGAAGCGAATATAATAAATATTTTTATTTTTTTAATTTAATAAATATTTTTATTTTTTTACTATGGAAAAGGGGTAGGATTAAATAAGTGTATACTTCTTCCTGCTCCTTTTCAGGCATATCTCATCAATACAGATAATTTTTTTTCTTTTTGTGAAAACATAATTTGTTTATTGTATTTCCATGCTTTTCATTTTTGTATGTTTGATATGTCTGAAATAAATTGAATCAATCAATCAATAAACGTTATATATTTATATATTTAAAAAAAAAAGAAAAAACTCTTAAAGCGGCTACAAGTAGCATTTAAATATCTTTTAAACAGCCTCATGTTTCCTCTGATAATCATAAATTACATTCAACAGCAAACAAGACCATCAGTGCAAATAAATACGTTTTTATTACTGCATTTGGTCTGGTCGCACACCCAGTCCGATTTTCGGTTCGCTCGTGCAGGCTCTATGGTCACATATCCGTATTGGTTGCAGATTTCAGTGTGGCGCTGCAACGTGATTTGAGAAGCCTATCCCTCCAGGTGAGGGAAGGGGAGCGGGAGCCTTGTTTGAGACAGTTATTTGTCGTCATAATTACTGATAACGGGGCTGAACCATCAAAGAAAAAAAAGAGAATGCAATGAAGAAAAGCTAAAAGGAAGAGTGATAGGCGGGCGGGAGGGCGTTGCCAAGCAACGTGTATACAATTTCACGAGAGCGAAACTACACTGCAGTGTTTACTCCTAAATGAATGAGCGGTTGGTACTAACACAAAGTTTGCTTTGCTTCACCATCATCAGATAACCATTATCTGAAATAGTCATTATTTACATCAACAACACAAACACATTACCTCATCGTGATCCATACTAACTGCCGTCTCTCGTTCATTCGCTTTCTGTGAGGACACGTAATCTTTCAGCTCCGTGAGAGAGAGTAGTTAGGTGACGCTGCTGCATCAACTCATTGCAATCAGGTGTGTGTACTGACTGGCATTAGTTGATGCAGTGTCAAAACCACTCTCACGGAGCCGAAAAGAGTCCTCACACTTTCAACACACGGACATGCACTAATTGCGCCCTTCTCAGTTGACACTCGCACGCCTGGCACGAGATAGAAAACAGCTTTGCGACAGCGGGCGTCGTAAAAATACTACCGCTTTTGTCCAAAGGGGACGCCAACGTGCCATCTTACTCGTAGTGGCTTTAAGTCTTTATATCCAATCAGTGCAATTCTGCTTCCCTTCGTTTTTGTACATTTGCAGCCGTACTTACCAACATAACTTAATTTTTTTTATTAGGGGAGCACCAAATGTAGAGTTTATCAAAATGGAACACTTCTGACAGTCATTCCCTCCAAATATACAAAAGTCTTCCTGAAATGAACCTGTTACGGCTAAGGCCACCCAAAATAAACTTCCTCTAAAACCTGAGCATTTTTTAAAAACAACCTCACAAAACCTGAGGTTTTTCTGAAAAACTGCACAGAATGTCAACGTTTACTAAATGATTTTTCTCTCAGCCTCTGTAGCAGATAGAGACATGAAATAAAAACAATTTAAAAGCTTAAACCCTTGATCTTAACTGTAAATCACTATGTCCGCCCTATAATTCATGGGGATTTTAAATAAATCAATAAAGATCATAAGAACATACAGTATATGAAGAATTATAAAATGTCTTAGCCTCTATAGCAGATGGAGACATGAAATGAAAACCAGTCTCTTCCATTGGCAATAAATAATTCTTATTTGTCACTATGGTCGTCCGTCAACTTTATTAGCGGTTCATTTTTCCGTGTTTTTTTTTCCCTCACCTGAATCGCACACTTGTACTTTAGTGAATCAAGTTACATTTCATAAGTTACGTGTCTTAAAAAGAGATCTGATTGATGAGACTTCTCATCACGTCTGAAAGGTAAGAACACGCGAACGTCTCATCAGGTCTTAATGGGTTGAACCTGTTTGGACTTTACTTATTGTCTTGTAAGTGTGCCACAATCAGCTTGTACTTCAAGTATGGTAAATGGGAATTTGATTTAATTGCTTGTAATTCAGTACCTTAACACTGATGTAAGGCACATTTACGTCCACATTTACAGTTTATTTTGTTGTATTTCTTTCTTTCTTAAAGGTGTGAAGATATGGTCTGATCCATTCAAGCCTGCAGACAAATGAAGAGCAGTGACGGCTAAACCTTCACTATAGCTGATGAAGACTTTGAACAGAGAACTCCCTTTTTTTGATGAGTGCTTGGTGTGTGCGTGAGTGAATGCTTCCTGGAAAGTGTTTTTCTTTTCTTTTTTTGGTTAGTTGTAAAGTTTAAAATCCTGTGAATAAAACCAAATGCTCTTATAACTTAAATGTCATTCTTTAAATGACTTCTTAATGTGTTATGTATTGTGAAGAATGTGGTAGAAAGAAAGGATTTTCTACTCATCAGCTCCCAAATTGCCATATATGTATGACGACATGCTGCTAGTTCTGTCTTGTCCACAAGGGGGAGCTCTTTGCCCGTTGATTTTAAAATGCACTGCTCTGTGTAATGTTTGCTTGTGCATATTCAATATTTTGGAAAACATTTTGCATTTCCAAAAGCTCTGCCCTGGTATGCAGCCTGTAGGAAATTATATCAAAAATACGCTGGTTTGTTTAGCCATCCTATTCACTAGAATCTCTCAGGATATTTTATTTTGATTATGTCACTATGAGAGTCATAAAAAGGGTTCAGTAGACAAGGGACAATGTCCAGATATGTGCACTATCATCTTCCATGATGGAAGAGGGAAGAGACAGAGTTGTTCCAGGAAACATCCTTCTGTGTTTATCATTTTCCCTGTCATAGACAGAGGCTTTAGTTGTTGCTTAGCTGTTTAATGGCATGTGACTCGGGCTGTGTTTTGCCCATAGGCTGAAAGGACGGGAGCAGAGCTCCACGGTTTTCTTGTTCAAAACCTCACTCAATGCAATCCAGACTCCATGGTTGCTGTAAAAGCAGGGAATTCCAAAACTAAAAATTTTTCCCCCTGTACTTTTGTGGTTTCCTGACATTGACCAGCACTCTCCTTCCAGAGTTCTGTGCCATCAAAGTCCTTTTGGAGGAAAGCAAAAAACCCACTGCACGGGCCATCAACAGCCACTTTCCTTCTTATCCCCCACCCCCCAATCAACAAGCCCCATTGTTTATGAGAGCTTGTTATTGTTGGGCTACGTTCAGAAACAAGAGAAAAGTCAAGAGCCCCGGGCAGTGCAGAGGCTTCCAAAGTCAAGAGAGCTAGGGGGTGAGGAGGAGGGGTTGCTTGGTTTGAGGTGGAGGAGAAAAAAAACCAAAAGCAGAATTCCTCTCATACCCCGCTGGTGTTTTCCAGATTCCTCAAGCGACAGCGCCTCTGCCGCGCAACAAGTGAAGTAAGCAAGTAGAGGGGAAGAGAACCGCATTCTTGAGGGGACACGTCACCTACACACAGAATAGAACAATACTCAGTCTCTGTTAACTTTTTCCTGACAGAGTATGTAACAGGTTGTGCAGCAACGGCCTACGGCTTGCTTCACCTTGCCTCCGATGCTCCTCACATCTTAAAATCTGAACCAGGCTTTTATGGGTCAGTGTGTTCCAGTCCTCTTTATGTGCCCCTTGTCCCATTCAGCTGAATTGGTAGATATACACACATCTCCATAAAACATTAAACATTCAACATGGGTCACGGCACACTATACACCAACATTGGGTCAACAATGTAGCCCTCCGGAACACTTCCTAGACTGACGAACGTGGCTGCATTCACGCCAACGCCCTCGAACCCACTCAAACATAAGCAATCATACACATTCAACGAGGCAAGGTGGTGAGTGTTTGCAGACACAAACATGACACTATTGCAGAGCGGATCGAACCGCACCTGATCATGGCCAACCCGCTTACCCCCTGAGCACATCGTCAGTGGTCGTTTTGTTTGGCATGTGTTGAAGAGCGGCATTTAATTGGCCAAGGTTTCTCACTAATTGTCATGGGGACAAGGGGTTGACAGACCAGTCACAGGGGTTGGAGTGACACAGCAGAGCTCATGTGGAAAAAGGATGGAATGTACAAACCCGTTCTGTGTCAAGTAAGGTAAACAGCCACAGATGAAGGTGAAGGAACAGGAGATTTAGCAAGCTCCAGAGAGGTTTCTCCATGACACAGCGTCTGGACTTGAATGAAGAGACTTGGCATTCATCTCTATTCATTTTGTGTTATTTTTTTGTTTATTTGCTAAGTGCACATTTAATTTATGCTCACATGTTAACACCCCACTCATGTAAACATCCAACATCAAAGCATGCTATTCAAACATTCATCAAATGTTTATGGATTATTGCTTTGTTACACATTGCCAAAGTGTATGAGACTTTGGGCAGCTGCTGTTTCTGGACAAAAAAGTACGACTTTCTAAAGTAAAAGACAGTATTCTGTGTCTGAATGATGCTACACATTTACTGTACTAAAACACTTAGTTTTCTCCCATAAAATAAGCAAGAGTCTTTGTTTACTATGAGAGACCGTATAGCTCATGTTTTACCTTACACATACACAAAAACGTATAAAGTTTGTTTTTGAAGATACAAAAAAAGTGTGTGTGATAGCAGAAGGCCTTTCGGTGTTTTGCTGTATTTAGCACCCCTGCCGAGTAGAGTCCAGCAGCAGCCGCAGAGAAAGCAACCCAGACGTGACGTGCTTCTGGTGTGACGGAAATAGTATTTAAAGAAGAACCACACAGCACAACACCAGAAGGTTTTCTGCTCTCGCACACTTTTTTTTTCTTTTTTTTACTGTTAAAGAAATATAGATTTAAGAAAACGTCAGAGGAAAGGGTATGAAAGTGTATGTGTTGCGTCATTCAGGAAAGAAAGCAAAGAGGTTCAGCTTAGAGGAACCCAGCGTCCCCACGACACTCCAATGTGGTTGTGGAACTTACTGGAACTCCAAACATCGTGTGTGTGCTTTTGTATTATGGTCATATTCGCCCGAAGCGGGACCACAAATAGATGATTATGGTTTATTCTAGGTTGCATCTCCGTTGCCCAGTCGTGAAGGCATTAGTGTGGTGTGTTGGTTCTTAGCTGACGCTGAGTGCACAGAGAGCGAATGTTGAAGGGCAGATGATGCAATGAGGGTTTGTCTGCTCTCTCCCTCCCTTTGGCTGGTCAGCTAGACCCTTACCAGGACATTCAGTTAGAAACTGTCTGTGTACTACCTATATTGTATTATTATATATTATATTATTTTAAATTAACCGAAATGATTTCTTTGAACGCTTTTAAATCTAAGCTGAGAGCATTTCAGACCACCTCTTTTACTTGTAGTTGTTTTTTATGATTTTTAATTTACTTGGGACTGTTTTTATTATTTTAATTAAACTGTTTTTTCTGATTTTATTTGATAACAGCTTTTTTATTATTTTAATTTGTCTATATGTTGTGAGTGTATTATTGTGAGTGAACCATGTGATACACACTTGTTGCTGCCCCTTGGCCAGGACTCCCTTGAAAAAGAGGTTTTTAATCTCAATGGGACTTTCCTGGTTAAATAAATAAAATAAAATTGTACTAAGTGTAGGAGAAAGTTTAAAGGCTTCGCTATTTTAAAGCTCCCCAAAACTGACGTCCGCCTGTAAATAAAAAAATAAACTGTGAAAAAAGACCCTTTCTTTCGTCTGGCTCTTCAAGCAGCCAGTGGATGTGATAAACAACACCTCTGAATGAGGTGAGTAGGAAATTCTCACATGTGGCTTGAAGAGTGCCAAAATCCTGTTCGCTGCTCGTGTCCACATATGGATCTGTAGAAGAAATGTTTAGGCAATTAGTATGGAGTTTAAGGTTGGAAAAAGTTAATAATTCCTCCATCCTCCTAACCCTTTTTTTATTTTTATAATGGGGAGGAAAATCTTTGTTATGGACAGACCTCATCATGACCATCTTTTCCTTTTGTCGTCCTGTGTTCCACTGATTCTGTGGAATCAAAATGTTAAAACCACAATTACATTACCGATTTGATTAACGGAGTCCTACGAAACCACAGACACACACACACGTGCAAACACATTGATTGAAATATCATTGTCATCCATGCTGAACACATAGCATTACAGCACTGCTTGTGCACCATAAGCCTCGGCCGTCAATCATGTAATATAGCAGGTTTCCGTTTTACTGTTCCATTAAATTCTTTAAAATGTCTTACTGCACTTAAATAGCAGGGCGGCTGTTGGTTTAGGCCGGGTAAATGACAAAGCGGGCCAGAGCTGTAAGCAATCATGCTTCTCTCCCAAACCTCTCAGAAAAGGCAAAGAACAGAGCGGAGCAGAAAGCGAGGGAGATTGATTTATAATGCACCTTAATACGATCTTTTAAACAGCTCTTTTTTTGTATCGATGGGCCAGTTTTCATTCATATTTTTCTTGCTCTGCCCTGAACTCCCCCTCAGTCCGAGGGACTATATCAAAATAAACAGTTCAACCCCACGACGCCGTTTAAAAATTATATTGTAGTGAACAATACAAAAGGAGGGGCGCCCTTAGCTCAGTTGGTAGGGCGTCCCCCCCATGGGCCTCGGCCAGCAGCGGACCCGGGTTCGATTCCAGCCCGCGTTCGTTCTCTGCATGTCACTCCCCTCTCTGCCCCATTTCAACTCTGTCTCTACACTATCAATAAGCATAAAAATGCCAAAAAACAATACAAAAGGTATGCAGTTTCACAGAGCTGCTCAACAGCAGGTCATTCGATAAAGATTGATAACAAAAATTTGTAATATGATGATCTGAATTTGACATACTGAGGCTTGTTTCAGTTGGACTCAATAACAATGGGCTGAATGATTCACCGTGTTGAAAATACTCACAATAACCTGCTATTTTCAAGCAGCAAGATGCATCCTATTATCAGTGATAGACACCCAGAGCAAATTAAAGTCAAACCTACATCCTACGGTGGGTGAGCTGCAGTAAAGAATTAAATACTTTTTGAGAGATATTTAGCATCCACCACGGTGCTTGTGATGAGTCATATTCAGTGTGTGTGGGTTTTATTTTAGTGTGAATGGCGTGTGGGTGAAAGGACACTGTCTGCCTATTCGTTCTTCGAAGGTTTACATTAGGGCCTTGTGGATGACAACAGAATATATGACTTGGCCGGGTTGGGAATTTTGGGAAAGTCATGGAATTTTGGATGCCTTGACAGAACACAGGCTGTCCGCTATTTGCCAGTTCCTGACACAGAAGGAGGAGGAGGAGGAATTCTGCTCAAGTGTGTGGTTGGTTGGTGTGCGTGTGTGTGTGTGTGTGTGCTGGTGGTGGGCCTTTGGGACCTCCATAGGGAGGTGACCCAGAACAATGATAGGTTTACAGCACAGCACTAAGCCATGGAGTCATGTGGCTGAAATCAAACAGAGACCATGGTTTGCTCTGAGCGCTGGAGCAGATTTGATCAGATGGTGCAGAATGATTATAAAGGGTTATCTGTATTTCCGCTAAGGCAAGGGAGAGTCTACTGTATCTGTTCAATGTATTTGCCTTCCTCATGTATTCTCTCAAGGCTCTTAAAAAGAAAAACTGAGAGAAATCAATCACTCTCTTGTATTTTTGGAACCGCTACCTTTTTAGATTTTTGGCAGAGAACAATGCAAACTGTTTCAAGAACTCCAGTCATATTTCTCCTGACAAGCCTTACCGATATGATTCACATGATTGATTTCAGAGTTGGAGACTTATAGTTGACAATGATTTTCTCAGTATTTTTGAAGTAAGGTTATATGGGCTACTTAGGCATAAAGTTCTCCTTGAAACTATGTGAAACTTTGAGCATTTTAGCATTATTAATTAATTTGATCAATACCAGTATTTTTTGTTAATATAAATTACACGTTTGTCTTTATCAATTCCACATACTTTTTTTGAGGAAATCAATTTTGTAGTCAAAAGACTAAAATAAAAAAAATATATATATATAATATAAATATATATATATATGTATATATATATATATATATATATATATATTTTGGCATTTTTATGCTTTATTGATAGTGTAGAGACAGAGTTGAAATGGGGCAGAGAGGGGAGTGACATGCAGAGAACGACCGCGGGCTTGAACCCGGGTCCGCTGCTGGCCGAGGCCCATGGGGGGGACGCCCTACCAACTGACGCCCTACCAACTGAGCTAAGGGCGCCCCCCATAAAATAAATTTTTTGCCAACTTTTGCACGAGCAAAAGTTAGTGAACCCTATACTCCATTGCGGAAATGGAGCAGGTAAAGACAATTAGGTGGGACAAATTGAGTGATGAAGAGCACCAATGAGAGATCTTTAAGGAAGAAATTGGGCGGCACTAATAGGAACCGGGGGAACATAGGTACGCTCCCATCTGGACCATAATCTATGGTGGACTTGTCTTGAAAAACTTGCAACTTGACTGGGATTTGACCTCAAAAGACTCAATATTAGCTCTTGCTTGTCTGGTTTTCACAATATCCAAGCTGCTAGGGACTTTATCGTATACATTAAGGTTAAGATTGTGAAAATTGTATTATTTTATTTTGTTTTGCAGCTCTATAAGCCTGGGAAAATGTAGTTTTTTCTAGGGCTGTCAAACGATTAAAATTTTGAATCAGATTAATCACAGGATTCTGTGGATCAATCACGATTAATCATGAATCATGATTAATTTTACCATTCGAAATATGCCCGAAAAATTCGAATTTTCTCTGTATATTGTTGTACAAATGGAAAGATAAAGGACATAAGGTGGATATGTACATTTAAAATTATAATTTTTATTAATTGAAAATCCAAATTATGTTTTTAATACTGAAAATAAATTTAAATCAAACTAAAATATATACCTAGCAGTGCTATATATTTTAGTTTGATTTAAATTTATTTACGGTAACGCGTTACCGGCATCACTGCCTAGCACACCATAATTCAATTGGGCTGTCTCTTTACTATGTCTTTGGGCAAATATAGGCTATATAATGGCATTTAGTTGGTGAATCTATAGGTTGTGCATTCTTGAATACAACTTGATTACAGTCCGCGGTGTGTGTGTACGCGCGAACACTTCCTAGGGGACTGTTCATTTGTGCCAGCAAGCCAACGTTATGTTGATGTCTACTCACACACACCTCAGAAAACTGCAGATGTTTGTGTCCTCGCGGGCTCTCCTCCTGTTGCTCCCGACATCAACTGTCACCCGCGCAGTTGATTTTATATACTATATCTATGCCCCCGACACAGACGTGACCGTTAGCAGTTTAAAACACGGCATGGGCTAGCGTGCTGTGATGTTTGGCTGTGCGCAGCTACTGATCCTGGGTCAGCCGCAACGTTTGAGTGGCTTTAGTATAGAGCTGGTGGTTTGAACGGGGCGGATCATTCTGCACATGCGTTAATTGCGATTGTAGCCGGTCTGCTGCTACCTCTGCGTTGTGTCTTAAATTTGAGTCGGGACAACTGCTCATGGACATATAAAGAAATGGACACCGTATTGAAACATGGCGCCCATTCATTCCTATGAAAGCTGCTCATAGGCGCAGAGAAGCAACAAGGAAGTATAATCCGGAAATTCCATACGGCCCAAAGCATGACGTAGCATGGACGTAGCTGCATTATGGACCTATCAAGAAAGAGGGCGGCAAGCGTAGCGGACTGGAGGCGGGAGTAGAATCATTCTCGTTCTGTAGCATCTAGCCTGGCGAAAACAAACTGAAAGCCGTTAAAAGCCGTTGGGCTAATAAAACGCTTGAGGTGGCGTTTTGAAATGAGAAAACTTAACTAAAGATAAGTATGAGCCTATGATTGATATCCAGAAAAATTTTGCAGAGACACAATCTTGTTCGCCGCTTGTACTGTGTGGACAGGGAAATCTGCCTACGGGCCGTATGAAAATAAGCTCCACCCCTCACCATGCAATACTAATGGTTGGCCACATGTCCATGCTGGTTGCTCGGAGAAGGCAGCATCCTGGGGGCCTGCAACTGCTGCTTCGGCAACGTCTTTATTTTCTGGGATGAGACAAACATATACAGCACGGCCATTAAAGATGTGCGACACACGTGCACTCCTCTATCTTCTTTATGGCATACTGCCGACTCAAGAACACATCACAAACATGACTTGATCCAATAAACAATTGTGCCAAAGTGCTTACAAATGAATTAAAAGTACACCAAAATAAACACACAGAGAGCTCACATACCTGGGATGAGACAAACATATACAGCACGGCCATTAAAGATGTGCGACACACGTGCACTCCTCTAAAAAACAAGGAGACACGAGCACATGAGACTCACTACACAAAAACTGCCATACTGGATATAACAACATTTACACACTAAAATGAGCGTCTAACATAACTAAACAGCAACTGCAACTTCCTGGTAACATTATTTACAAATCGGTTACAGGTTTTACCGTGTTTAATCACTTATACACATTAATTTAGAGGAGCACCGTATATTCTTACCAATCTTCTTTATGGCATACTGCCGACTGAAGAAGCTAGCGCGAAATAACAGGAAGTGACCTCACGGGTAACAACAAAATCACACATCCCAAGGTATCAAAATAAAAGCTCTCAAAACAAACATTCATTAATACAGAAGTGTATTAAGGAAAAATAATAAATTAAAGGCATAAAAGGATTATTGGTGAAATATAATTATACACCGGTTACACGATAAAAAAATTTACGCATTAATTCCAGAAATGAATCACCCTGCGTTAACGCGATAATTTTGACAGCCCTAGTTTTTTCACAACTGCTCAGGATGTTAATTATTTCCTATTTGTTTGCCTCAGCTGTACGTACGTGCAATGGAGGGTCTAAAATAAACCATATTCATGTCATGTGCATAACTCTAAACCTAACCACAGGATTAAATAGTGCCCATACGCACTGATGTCAGTAGGAAAAATGCAAAAACGATTGAATTGCATGCATTAACCTCATCCTCACATTCTGTCTTTGAAAGCCACCCTGACATGAACGCAGAATCATATCCACCTGAGCTGCAGATGATCCCACCCTTTGGGCTACAAGCTTACTTTGTGGTCTCCCCTCTTTCCTGCTACCCTGCGCTCCTCATCCATCCATCCACCCCCTACTGTTGCAGCTCCATTCAGAGAGAGAGAGAGAGAGAACAAACCACATGTTTTGGGGAGGAATCCTTAACAGGGCAGCATCCCAGACCAAAGTACCTCCAGCTCTCCTGCTAACCCCCCCCCCCCCCCCCCCCCCCCCCCCCCCGCCCTACCCCCCCGCCAACACTTAGCTCTACCCTGTCATTAGGGATAGGCTTGGATGATTTGTGTTGGAACGCAGTCCTTTGTTCGAGTGGGATGGCTGAAGAAGGAGAGCGAGCAGGGATAAAGGGATGATGTCATCTCAGGTCGGCACTGGAAGCAGGCCGGGGACCTGCGGTGGCAGCATTGGTGTTGCCTTTGGGCTTTAGTGCAGGAAAAGGTGAATGGAGATGGAATGATGTGGAATATGGTGAACAAGAGTGTGTGTACTTTGGTGTGTGTGTGTGTATTCAATGTGTATCTGGATGAGTAAATGTCTGTCTTTTATTGTTTTGTACTGTGTGTACCACACATGCAAGCGCACAAAACCTTCAGTGTGTGTGTGTGTGTGTGTGTGTGTGTGTGTGTGTGTGTGTGTGTGTGTGTGTGTGTGTGTGTGTGTGTGTGTGTGTGTGTGTGAGCGCACAAAGGCATGTGGTCGGAAAAATGTAGGCTGTTTTATGTTGCATTTGCTCTTTGTGTTAGGGTTTCTTTAGTGGGTGGATGATTAATTTGGACAGAGGCTGAGGTATCAGAAAGAGTGGTTTGGCTTGGGTTTGAAGGGGCAGGGGGACAAAAGAGAAGGAAAACCAACTTGTATTTGTGGTTTCTGGATTCCTAATGCACCCTACTGCACAGTGACTGTCTCCCTCCCGTTATCTACAGTATGCAGTAGGGATGTAACAATATACCGCAAAACGGTCGTTCGCGATATGAAAAGGCCACGAATGTCAACCGTACGTTTTTTTCTTGTTATACCGTGTCACGGTATTGAGGCGAGCGTGCATGGTAAATGCGCTCCGTCATTGTGGAGACCCTGGTAAGCAACGTTGTCATAAACGTAGCACTCTAACACTGTATGGGTCACACCAACATTGGAAACCAAACAATAACACATTGACACAACATCTTATCACTGAAACATGACTTCTAACTTTAAACTGAACAGTCACGTCTCACGTGGGCCGTTGTTTACACTACGCAGACCAGCATGTGCAGCTTCACAACATTGAGTCACGCAGCAGCAAAGAAGAATAGAGAGAAAAAGATCGGAATAGTAGCTTACCAGACTGAAGAGAAAGTTGCTCGCGGGTGAGTTATATCATTATGAATCCAGGTGAACGTGAGGAAATGAGATACAAAAAAAACATCCACCGCGACCGCGCATTAAATCCCAGGTAAAGTCGGCGAACTTCGGTGAAAGGCAGATGAAGGAAATAAGTCCAAAGATCCTTGATATGTTCATCACAACTTCATGTGAACTAGCATAGGAACTCGGCTATACGGGCTATACCGGTGTTGCGCCGAAAGCTGTGACCTGCCAGAATATCACACATTCTGGTAGGTCACAGCTTTCGGCGTAACGTTGCGAAAGTGTGAGGAAGGGAGAGGGAGAAGAGTGCACTGCAAAAACATTGATTTTGAGACTGCAGTTTTAATTAATAACAAATAAAAATCATAATTTAATATTTTACTGAGTTCATTGTGCCTGTCATAATGTAGGCCTATTAAGGTAAAAGCATGGCTTGCAAAAATAGTGTTGAATAAAATAACGAGTTGATAAGCAAATAAGACATGGGAAAATTATCACACTATTGTTAAATTATTTTATTTTATGCATACTTTTACAGTTACAGACAAGTGCCTAAAGTTTAGATTTAAAATTCCTATTTAATTTTAAAATTATAGGTGTAATGGTTCTTTAAAAAAATAGTAGAGAAGCAGTGTCTTTGTTTTGGTGATAAGTTGTTTAAATCTCTCAGAAATCTCTTCATAATAAGATATACAAATTTTAATTATTCGTTTGTGTTTTATTTAAATCAGCGGTACAACATTTAATTTGAGGGGGTAGAAATGAATTCCGCGCTTAATATTGTATCGTGATATTGTGATATCAATCGCAATATCGTATCGTATCGTACTCAAAATTTCATATCGTTACATCCCTAGTATGCAGCGTGGAACATATCTGATACACCACAGACTTATTATCCAAGCCTTTTTGTTCAAGTACAGTTATGCGCATGGACGTCGATTTGGCTAAACAAGTGGGGGGGACAAACAGGCATTCTGGAGTGCATTTTCAAAAGTGGGGGGACAATGAGGAAACATCTTTTTTTTTCTCTTTAGTGCAGGTAATGAACGGTTCTGAAAGACGGCATACCCGCTCACTAATGAATAAAATGTATACAAAACACTGATGTCTGACACATTTGATGAAAAAAGCATTTTCAAAAAGCAGCGGACATATGAGCCACTAGCTGCTCCCCGTAGCCCAACCAAACATGACGTAAACAAAAGGAGCTTGGGAAGGTAGTTCCGACTGAGCAATCTGATTGGTCGAAGGCATTTTGACCGTGCTCAAATCGAGCCGAAGCACGGCTGGACTGTCGCACAACAATATTACTCCGCCTCGGTCTCCATGGCAACCTAGCTAGTAGCATAGCCATGATCAGCTTCAATTACTTCTTGATAAACAACATCGTCAGTATCCATGTGCCGCGACACAAGCTGCTGTTAGTGTCCGCTACATTTACAGTCATTAGTGGGCATAGAGGATGGTAATCCCTACAGTTTACACTTCACAACGGGACACTTAAAGCCACTCGCCGTTGTCTCCAGTGACGTGCGGTGAGGTCAGTGAGTGGGTAGGCACTGAGTTCTGAAAGCCAGATTTCTCTAAACCTATATATTGTTAAATCAAAAACAATAAACAACAAACAGGCACGCACGGCCGATTTCAAATAAGTTCCTCCCTTTCTTTCTTTCTCTCTCTCTCACTCACACACACACACACACACACACACACAGACGGGACGTAGCCTATATGAAATGTCACGACGGTGACTTCAGGTTTGCCCGTAGCCTACTGTAGTTTGGTCTAAATGATTAAACATCGCATCCATCGACTTAACGGACCCGTCCCTCACACCGAGGGCCGAAAAAACGTAAGGCAACAAGTCAAACCTTCGCCGATTCAAACTACCGGTACTACTTCTATTCAACTTAAAAATAAAAGACAGCATTCATCATTATGTAGGACTACAGCATAACTGATGGCAACTCCACTCCATAAACTTTATCTTAATAGATAAAGTACCAGTAGTGTATGCCCCATGGACCTGTCCAGCATCAGAATGTAACCATTTATCCACATTGCAGAGCTTAGGTTTGTCCGTCAGTAACAATGAAAACACAACTGTTCAATTGAATATAAAATGCAGAATGGATTGCACTCGGTATCAATTCATCCAACTTTATTATTAAATAAACCCCAAAACAGTTTCTGACTCACCAATCTGACTCCCTGGCTGTAGAAATAAGCAAGACGACAGTAATCCAGTGACAGTCTGACTGACAGCACAGCTAGCTAGCATCCTTCAGTTCATGTAGGCTACCTGTCCGTTTGAAATGCTCGAACATTGTTTGTCCCTGTTGCTGCTGTACACCGTCCAAGGCTGGCGCAGGCCTTTCTCTTGCTATTCATTCTGTTCCTTTTAAAATTATAATCCAATTTGTTAAAATTCCTCCAGTCTGAAATATCTGCGGGCACGGACAGGGCAGCTGCAATGTTGACTTAAAAATCCGCGGGGGTAACGCGACGTGAATGAGCATTGCCAACGTAATGACGTTGGCCTAAGCTGCGTAAATGTCTAGTAATATCTCGATTTTAATTGGTCCATGAATGATATGTAACGTAAAGGCTTATGTGGCATACCATTTACGTAAAAAAGGCACAAAGAATTATGCTTATTTGCGTACATGTTAAATAATACAGAATCAAGTGCGCATGCGCGAAAACTTTTTCTTGCCGTCCACAATGAATAGGCGCAAAGGCACTGATTCTTTGCCATACACAATGAATGGGAAACAGCAAAGGCACAATATTTTTTTGGCGTAACTTACAAACTGCCACGTTTCTAATCAAAACGTCTACACTTTTTTAAAGTAATCGCGGAGAGAGAGAGAGAGAGAGAGAGAGAGAGAGAGAGAGAGAGAGAGAGACCTTGACGCTGTGTTTTAATACGGCTGGACGCACTCCATGTCCGGCTTAAAAAGTGGGGGGGACAAAATGAGTCTTGACGAAAAGTGGGGGGTACATGTACCCCCCATACCCCCCGTAATCGACGTCTATGGTTATGCGTATTTAATATGACAAATACCATTATTTGTGCGTTCACTCAGTATTCCTGTCCAGTTTAGGATTATTTCCAGTATTTCAGGTTTGCCCACTTTCTGTTTTTCCTCTAAATAAAGTGGTCTAGATAAGATAGATTGTTGGCTTGTTTTTCTTTTCTTTTCTTTTTTTTACAACATTTGACATTCGTACATAAAATATTACTAATTTTTGCCACAATATTTTCACAAATAAAAGGGTAATATTCACATAATGAGCAAAGATACCTTCCCCCCCAAACCAAACCAAACCACCCCAACCCAGCTTGTCCCTTTAAGTCCAGATCTTCACAAGAATGACTGTCTATTGAAGTTTATGCCAAAACAAGGGTAACACAAGGAGCATATACAGTTTAGTACACTTTACATAGCTTACTGCCACATCCTTTTTTAATTTAAAATGCTACTGAGATGGACTTGCTGTGCTACTCTAGGAATTATTTCACATATTTATTGCAATTTTTATTGTCTCTGCCTCCAATAATATTTGTATGGAAGGGGGCTGATAGGAGCAGAGTTCCAATAACAGAGATTAAGTGCACTGGGGGTGATTATGCAGAGTTTTTGAGGAGAGAGGCGTCTGCCTAAGTAAACTCGGCCCAACACTGAGGAATTGGGCTCTGGAATGTGGTGGTGTAACTGGAGCGCGGGTTTGGGAATAGCCCAGGGGAACTGGGCTCAGTTTTCCAAAAGCCTCTATCTCCTGCGATATGTAATGTGATTTGAGGAGAGGCGAGGATTGTGTGTGTGTGTGTGTGTGTGTGTGTGTGTGTGTGTGTGTGTGTGTGTGTGTGTGTGTGTGTGTGTGTGTGTGTGTGTGTGTGTGTGTGTGCGTGCGTGCGCGTGCGTGCGTGTGTGTGTTGGTGTGTGTGTATGTGTGTGTCTATAACAGGGGAAGTGGATGCAGGGCTTACAGAATGGCTAAGTCAGGAAAACAAGTCTCAGGAAACCCTATACCTCACTGTGGCACCGACACAGACGTTCTTTCTTTTTCTCTTCTTTCGTCTCACTCTCTTTCTGTCTGACTCTCTCTTGCAGCAATCCTGTCTTACTGTATATCTCTTTCTATTCCCTCTCTGCCTGCTTGTACTTGGAGAGAAAAGAGGAGTGAAAGCAACAGCGGACAGAGCAACAGCAACACAAGCTGACCTTGATACTCCATAACAGCAATGACCTCTCTTCTTTGCTGATATCTACATTTTCAGTTTCAAGACATAACAATATTATCAGGCACATCCTCAGAAAATCATAAAAAATGAAACAAAGGAAAAAAAATACACCGCAAGTTCAAGAAAAGAGCAGAGAAATTGTACATTTTCCAAACCTAATGGCGTATGTCTTCAAACTGCTCATGCACATCATATTAGCTCTTATATTTTCCTTTTCTTGCCTTGCCCCCCACCCTCCTGCCTGCATTCCCTTTATCTTGACCCTTTTCCTCTTTCCCAACTTTCCACTTTGCCCTTGTCTGTCTCTGTCACCCTCTTTCCTTTTAAAAACAAAAACTTAACAATTTTCCACTAATTTTTCTATCCTTTTCTCCATAATTCTGCCCTCAGCCCTCTCTCCACATCTCTGGACCCCTAGCCCCACCTCCCATAACAAAAGGCACACCTACATACAACACACATGCCAATCATCTTCAACTCAATTCAACTTCAACTTTATTTGTCCCTGAAGGGAAATTGGTTTTGGAGCAGGTAAACAGAAACACAGATAAACGAGAAACATACGAAAACACCCTTAAATGCAGCAATTATGGCTATCTTTTAGTTTGTGTGTTGCCATCTCCCCCCCCCCCCTCACCTTCCCAGTCCTTCTCTTTCTGTTTTCCTCCATCTATCATTATCAGCCTTTTTCTGTGTCTCTCTTAGCCCCCCCCCCCCCCCCCCATTCTTATCAGCTTGTCCGCTCTCCCCTGCAGTCCTTCCTTCTCTCTCCTGGGTTGCGTTCCGAATCGCATACTCTTTCTTTTTTCTATTCTACATACTACATCCAACGATAAAAAGAATCTAGTTAGGATACAGTAGGCATACTATTGGGACATACTTTACTCTCTTACTTCATCATAACATTGCGCCTTGATCTTGCCTCTTGCTTTTATATCCGTCGCATCCCCGTTTGTTTTCATATGGAGGCTTCACCGATGTGACGTCACTTCACGTGCACACTGGATTGTGGGTCAGAATCGCCCAAATAGGATGCAGTTTTCAACACTAACAATCTTGGCCGCATGGAGTAGGACATCCGGGTACTTCTAACCATCCTAAATCTGGCCACAATAATCGGGTCATCCTAAATCTTTTTTCTACATACTATATAGTAGAAAGTATGCGATTCGGAACGCATCCCTGCTTTTGCTCCTATTCCCTTTTCCATCTCTCTCTCTCTCTCTCTCTCTCTCTCTCTCTCTCTCTCTGCATCCTCGGTGTGTCTGTGAGGGCAGCGGTTGGTCAGGCCCCATGTGTGTTTTTTGCTAAATGTGTATGTGTCTGTGTGTGTGTGTGTGTTTGTGCTAAATGCGTATGTGTGTTTTTGTTTGTGTGTGTGTGCGTGCGTGTGTGTTTGTGTGCGTGTATGTTTGTACTTGAGCGAGGCAATGATTGGCACAGTGCCCATATCCACCTCCTGTGGTGAAACCCACTCTTTTGAGCAGTCTGGCCTACTGCCCGGACTGACCGGCACACACTCGCACGCACACACACACACACACACACACACACACACACACACACACACACACACACACACACACACACACACACACACACACACACACACAGAGATACATCTACTGTGTATCTTTCAATTGGCCTATATGAACAATATTGTTATATAGTTATAATTCCGGTGCCTCTGAATATTTCCAAGAAATATGTAGCAACCTAAATCTAACACAATTAGGCTAATAACTGAGCCCACGAGACCCAATCTAAAAAAAAAAAAAAAAATCAACTTTAATTGATTTAATCTTATCAAATAAAATCAATAAAATAGTTTCTGCTGGTGTCTTTGAGCTTGGGGTCAGTGATCACTGGCCTAAACATCATTATTAAGCGTAATTTAAAAGGTTTTAATCAGCAAGCATTTTTAAATGATCTCTGTCACAGTGACATTCATCTCACAACTCAAATTTCGATGTTGAGTTAGCCTTAGAATATTTTATCAATACTTTCACCTCAATTATAAACAAGAATGCACCACTTAAAAATAGATCAAATACATGGTTCACAAATTAATTACCCGACTTATTTTCTGAGAGAAACAAAGCCTGGTCTCTAGCTAGACGCTCTGGAATAAATTCAAATTGGACTGTTTTTAGACAACACAGAAATAGATTCACAACCATGAATGGAAAGCTAAATCTGACTATTATCTTGATTTAATCTCCTAGTGCTATTTAAACCCTGCACTATTTTGGAAGGCTGTGAATTATAATAAAAACAATTCAAGCACAGTCCCCATTCAGATCAAACTTAATAATCAGACACTCAATGATCAAAAAGAGATTGGCTTAGCTTTTAATAAGCATTTTGTAGCTGCTGGTCAACTCTTTCAGAATGGAGGATGTACGCCTTCTACCACCAGTAATAACCATAGATAGTAAATAATATGGATGTAGCATCCGGGCTGACCTCAGTTATTCACACAGCATCCAATAATCCTGGTTTGTGCGCGTCACCATTTTGTGAGATTTTTACTCCGCCTCACTCCTCTTGCCGAAAAGGGGAATCGACATCATGTCGGGGGAGGGAGATAGCTGACGTATACCTCCGAGGCAAAGTGAGGGACAACGGGCGGAGAGCTGTCACTCAAGAGATCGCGCCAATACATTTTAACCTCCAAAAGAATAAAAAGCGTGGGCCAAAAAAATTCACCCCCCTTAGTGTTGTCTTGGAGATATGACCTAAACATACAGACTAAAATTGTTTTGTGGCCCAGGCTGTAAATAGGTTTAATAAGACTTTGAAAACTGCCTTTTTGAGTTTTTAACAGTTACAAATGGTGTCCCACAGGGCTCAATTTTGGGTCCAGTTCTATTCACAATTTATATCAATAACATTGTTTCATCGCTAAAAAACTGTCCCGCCCATCTGGACGCTGACGACACAGTACTGTATTGCATTTCTGACTCGGTGAACCAATCTATTCAGAACCTTCAATCTCCACCAGTATTATGGTTTAAGCTTGAGACCCAGTCGTGTTTCTCTTCTACACTCGCAACTTTTCTCACATCTTCATTGCCCATTCTAGTTTCACTAAGAATCCTATTCTGAGGATTTGGTTCCAATTTATGCTGGGCTTACACTAGAGGACTTTTAAAAGACTTTGAAAAGACTGAAGACTGACACCCTCTTACATCTAAAGACAATCAACTCACACCCGAAGACAACTAGTCATTAGTTTTCAGTCACAGAGTGTGATTTTGAAAAGACAGGGGTCTCATATTGCAAGATTACAACTAGATTCCTTTTGAGATTAATATCATTTCCGCAAACGCGATTGTGATTATTTAATTAAAACAAGTTAATTCAATATTCTGAGCGGGAGACTTCCTTTAGTTATTTGACCAGCTTTATTTGCTGATCTCATACCCCAATAACTTTAACTCCTAACCCTGTATTTTACGGTAGAGTGTTCAGGTTGCGCGGCTGTCAGCCTGGTTCTCCACCGAGGCTTTTATGAAAAAGTATCCGAAATAAGTGCCTCACCAGGCGGACACAGGTCGCGACTAATGCCGCTCCTCCTGTGTCGTGCTTGGTGCATGCGAGAGTGTGACAGTGCTTACGTCATTTTGCTTGAGCCAACCCCCTAAGACTAGCGATAATATCAAACATGTTTGATAATCAAGACGGGAAGAAGACTGGCTGAAATCGGGTCAGAAGACCACCATACACCAAACGACTGAGATAACGTGCGCGCGCCACAACTCCAGCACGACTTCTGTGATTTCAGTCCGACATTGGAAGATTGTCTGCGACTGTCAAATCGCGTGAAAAGTCGTGTAGTGTAAGCCCAGCATTAGGCGCCATTTTAAGTTTTCCTCTGCATCCACTCTGATGCCCATAGTGAACAATCACCTATTCCCCCATCTGTTGGGAATATCTTCTACATGTTATGGCAAGATCAAGGCATTTAAGTTTTTAGAGACCTTTATAAAGTTGGCATTTTAGCTACTTTTTCAGACTTGTCTAAGGATTTAAATTTACCTACATCCCATTTATTTATGTACTTTCAAATTAGGCATTGTGCCTCTTCCCTTTTTTCACGTTATCCTTCCCTCTCTATTAACCAACCATGGGAAGACCTTCTGACCTTAACTCTTTTTCTATTCTTTCTATTTTTATTTATTTTTTTATTTTGCTCTCTCTTTAATTTCTATTAACTATTTATTTTGTACTCAAACAAAGTGTTAACAACTTAACGTCACATGTGAAACTGCTGTGTGTATGTGGTTTGAACAGTGGAAGTCCTTGGAAGCATGTGGAGTGGAGTGCAATGTTTGTTGTTTATTTTATTTTGTAATTTGTTTTTGTCTTTTATTTTTTTGTGTGTGTTTGTTCAAAAAAGAAAAAACCCATAAATAAAGTACTTAAAAAAATGTTTAACTGAAACTGCCTTGTCTTAACGGATTGCTGTTAGGAGTGAAGCTTTCATTTAGTAAAAGCCTTTTTTATATACAGTCTATTGTAAAAATATGCTGTATTTTGGATATTCTGTTGGGAGCAATTTTTAATAAGCAAAATAGTTTCATTTTACAGATTGATCAAGGAAATTTTTATTTTTTTTATCCCTACTTTAAACTGAATTCATGCGAGGAGCAGTTGGTTGTTTTACTAGTCTTCTTCTGGCACAGCCATGTCACTCTCTCCATGTACCACTCAACTAGCATGTGGCTGCTGGCCCTCAGAGTCTCGCATCTGCTCCTTGAGGCCTTTGCGCTAGACTCTAAAATGCAAAAAGCATTTGATAGACTTTTCTCACTGTCTGTTTGGGTCTTGTTGATTGCTGTATCTCATTTTCTTTTTCTTGTGTCTTCATCTTTTAATAACTGTATTTGTCTCTTAAAAACTCCCTGCTCATTTATAACTCCTTAGGGTAATACATAGAAGATGGATAGATGGATCGAAAGACAGATATAAATGTTGGGTGGTGGTGTTACCACAATTTGTCCCAGATCCTTTCTCCAGATGTAATGCAAATGAAGGCCAGCGCCAGGCCAGCCACTTGTTCCCTGACACTTGGATGCCAGCTCCTCTGTGGTTTAATCTGATGAGCTCACCCTAGTGAAAATAACAGTGACATCACTGTCTTGGCCCATCACTGCACCCACCCAGTCAGGACTCAGAGGTAGCGAATGCAGAACCAGGCTAGAAATGAACGGATAGAAAAGGAGAAATGGGGGAAAGACCAGAAGATGTTTTTGTAGGCTATTTAAAGGTAATAAGGTTGGCTTATAGGCAGAGGACGGGGAAGGAGAGGGTAAGGCATCAGGGTACACTGTGTGCAAAATGTTTAGGCAAGTTGTATTTTTGAGGATTAATTTTATTATTGAACAACTACAGAGCTCTCGGTCAATCCAAAATGTTAAAGAAACTAAACCTGAATGTTTACGAAAGTAAAAGTGAGGGTTTGTCTTTCTTATGAGAAATATATATATATATATATAATATATATAATATATATTTTGTTTGCTATTATTAGGCAACTATTAGTATGCAGAATTATTCTGCAACTAAATAAAAAAAACGAAAATTTTCCCATCACACTTGTTTATTTTCATCTGTTAAAGTGAGAATAATAAAACAACTCAAAATTTACAAATAAAAATTTCCGACATGTCAAAAAAAGAATCAGTGACCAATATAGCCACCCTTCTTTTCAATAACTGTCAAAAGCCTTCCATTCATGGAGTCTGTCAGTTTCTTGATCTGTTGACGATCAACTTTTTGTGCAGCAGCAACAAAAAGCCTAATAATAATAATAGCAAAACATATATATATTCTCGTAAGAAAGACAAAACCTCACTTTTACTTTCGTAAACATTCAGGTTTAGGTTCTTTAACATTTTGGATTGACCGAGAGCACTGTAGTTGTTCAATAATAAAGTTAATCCTCAAAAATACAACTTGCCTAAACGTTTAGCATACAGTGTATATATAAATAGATACAAAGTGGGGCCTGGCCTCGATCTTCATATATGTTTTTACTGACATATAACTTCTCTTGTATAGGTTTCAGTTAAGCCAATGGTTCTCTTGACCTTCATCCACAACTTCTGTCTTTCCCCCGCTTCCCTTTTCCCTCGAGGTCACGCTGCTGATGTACCAGCTGATGTTGCAGGTACATCAGCTGAAACTGCAATATGCAGATGATTTCACATTTGTTGCTAACTCTCCAGAAGAGCTTCAGTATGTCCTTAATGCTGCAGCCAGAGCATACAGCAGGATGGGTTTAATCATCAACACCACCAAAACAGAGGTTATTTGTCAATGGAGTGCCAGCCCCCCTTCCACTTTGCCTGTCGTTACTGTTGCTGATGAACAGCTATCAGTAGTTCCGTCATTTGAATACCTGGTGAGTATGCTCTCCGATGACTGCAGCATTGATGAAGAGGTCCAGAACTGCATTAGGCAAGCGTCTGCTGCCTTTGGTAGACTGCGACACCTAACGGCCTCTGCACACATTCTACCTCTACTGCGCGTCTACCTCGCGTCTGCGTCTGACTTTTTGTCACTGACCGTGTAATCAACCTAGAGCGGCACACATCCAACCTCAGACGCACTGCTGATGCACGTCAGAGGCACGTCTGCAGCGACGCTCCCCTTTACCTCAGGAGGCTAGCCTATTTTTTTCTGAGAGCCGCACGTCTCTCACGGGTCTCTCTGCTTTAACTGATAGAGAAATACTCTGCTGAGAGTCCTATTGACTTCATACCGGCAGCTTTCGCTGTAGTTTCACCATTTCCCGGTGTGTCCCTTTCAAAATAAAACTTCCAACAAGCGAAAATGTGGCAAAAAAAAAAAAAAAAAAAGGCAATGGGGCGCACGGATTACTGTCCAGACTCAATATTAGACTCAATATAAATCATATGCATCATAAATGACACGAAATAACTTCATTTTTAATGGGAATTATCTATGAAAACTCTATGTAGAAAGATAGGGCATTTAGAAGCAGCGCTGCAGCAGCAGCAGCTGCTGAGACGTTCCATGTGTGTCCGAGAAAAGTCCGAGAGACGCAGCAGTAAGGTAAGGCGACGCGCTCCAGAGGTAGAGAGATGTGTCAGAGCGTAGGCAGAGACTTAGGCTGTTCTCCGCACGAAACGGTGCAAACGCAAAAAATTACTGCAGTGCCTAATCTGTCCATGAAAACAGCAACGCAGGCATGAACCGCAAGTTTGGATCTACTCCAGGGGTTTGGAACACAACGTTTTGGTTTCTTGGACACGAAACCATTCCCTGATAACGCTGACGTCACGGCTCACTTCACGTATGCTAGTCTATAACATTTGCTGTCAAAATACCCACACGCGAGTTATAAAGTTAGAAGACAACATAACATGCACTGTGTCTCCGCGGCACCATCACTGTGATTTTTTTTAAACCAAAAATGGGAAAACGGTCACGTTTTCACCGTGAGAACAGGCCCTTAGGTGTCGCAAAACAAGGACTTAAACCTCCACACTAACGGCCTCTGCACACATCCTACCTCTACTGCACGTCTACCTCGCGTCTGACTTTTTGTCACTGATCGTGTAATCAACCTAGAGCGGACACACTCTATTTTCTTCTGAGACCCGCGCGTCTCTCTCGGGTCTCTCTGCTTTAACTGAGAAATACTCTGCTGAGAGTCATATTGACTTCATACCGGCAGCTTTCGCTGTAGTTTCTGGTGTTTTCCTGGTGTGTCCCTTTCAAAATAAAACTACAAACAAGCGAAAATGTGACAAAAAAAAAAAAAAGGCAATGGGGCTCACGGATTACTGTCCAGACTCAATATTAGACTCAAAATAAATCATATGCATCTTAAATGACACGATAGAAATTAATTTTTAATGGGAATTATCTATGAAAACTCTATGTAGAAAGATAGGGCTTTTAGAAGCAGCGCTGCAGCAGGCACAAGCGTCTGGAGTCCCAGCAAGCCCCTAAGTACCTTGGTGAGCGTCTGGATCGGACACTGTCCTTCAAACAACACCTCGAAGACGTCCAGGCAAAGACAACATCAAGGGTTGCGCTGATCCGTTGCCTTGCTGGCACAACCTGGGGAGCCACTGCTAAGACACTACGGGTATCAACCCAAGCCCTGGTCTTCTCAGCAGCAGAGTACTGTGCCCCAGTCTGGAGCAGAAGTACACACGTTAAAAAGGTGGATGTGGCCATCAACAACGCCCTCCGGATCATCACTGGGTGCCTGAAGCCTACCCCTGTCGTTCTGCTGCCAGTCTTTGCAGGAATCGCACCGGCTGGCCTACGACGAGAGGCTGCCACTCTCGCCCTGGCAAGGAAAGCACAGAAGCACGATTGGCACATCCTCTATAACACCACAAAGACAGCAGCTCCTCCGAACAGACTCAAGTCCCACCAGCCCTACAACAAGGCGGCACAAGAGATGCTCCGTGCCACCACTGAGGACCTGTCCAAAGATGGATGGCTGGCGTCAGCTTGGAAGCAGGAGTGGGAGAGGGCTGGGCCAACCAACATCCACCACTACATCCAGGATCCAGGAGATGGCGCCACAGGAGACGATCTCCCACGCCGGCAATGGACTCTTCTGAACCAGCTACGAACTGGGGTCGGCCGGTTCAAATCCTCAATGAAGCAGTGGGGCCTGGCAGACAGCGCTGCATGCGAGTGTGGTGCCCCTGATCAAACAGTTGAGCATATCACGAACCACCTGCCCCCTGTACAGACCACCCTCGGAAGCCAGCCTGTTTGACGTGGGACCAGAGACAAGGGCATGGCTACAAATCACTGAGTTGGACCTCTGATGTTACACGAAAGAAGAAGAAGAAGAAGCAGCAGCTGCTGAGACGTTCCATGTGTGTCCGAGAAAAGTCCGAGAGACGCAGCAGTAAGGTAAGGCGACGCGCTCCAGAGGTAGACGCAGGATGTGTGCAGAGGCCGTAAGGCTGGAGAACATGCGCTGCCTGCAGCGTATCCTTGGCATCACTTGGCGTGATCATATTCCTCATTCTGAAATCTTTGCAAAGACCAACTGTAGAAGTATTGAGGCTCTGGTCACCCAGCACCAGCTGAGATGGCTTGGACATGTGGTGAGTATGCCCCAGGACCAGCTGCCTCGCAGAGTGTTGTACGGCCAGTTAAGATTAGGCCAACGCTCGGCTGGGGGGCAGAAGAAAGCTACAAGGACCAGATGAAGACAGAGTGTCTAATTTGTAATGTGTTAATGCTGCCATAGTGTATTCCGAGAGACTAAAGCAGGGGTGTCAAACATACGGCCCGGGGCTGGAGATGATTTGCGACTAGTAGAGCAAAATGTCCGGGTATGTCAAAAAAAAGTAAGTCTAGCCCATTCCTGTGATCTCTCACCGATTTTGTAAGTTTGCCCACTTACAAAGAAATGAGCAGTCTATAATTGTAAAGCTAGGTTTATTTTAACAGTGATAAAATCCAGAAAATCACATGAAAAAAAATTAGGGCTGTCAAACGATTAAAAAAATTAATCTAATTAATTACAGGCTCTGTGATTAATTAATCTAAATTAATCGCATACTTATATGACACTTTTATACCTGTTTATAAATAGCTGTATAGCCTACTACAGTCTCTCTCTCTCTCTCTCTCTTCTCTCTCTCTCTCTCTCTCTCTTCTCTCTCTCTCTCTCTTCTCTCTCTTCTCTCCTCTCTCTCTCTTTCCGTCTCTCGTAACTTCTGTCTCCTCCCTCAGCAGCTTTAACTAGGATGTGAAAATGTGTCGATTCTCGGCTCGATTGTCGACTCGTGCTCAAGACGACTCTAAAAATAGAAATCGGTAAATCGGGGGTTTTACTTTATTAGATGTTTGGGGACATGGGAGACATCCGTTATGAGAGTTGACGTGTGGTCACGAGCGCGCTGCAGGCTATGTGCATTAAATGTCCAGTGTGGGTCAACAGTGCAGTGCAACAAATGCAGCATAAAGTTATAGCATTCGTCTACGACCGTGATGTTAAATCACCTTCACACAAAGCCTCCGCCCGGACAAAGCAGCGAGTAGCCGGGAGACCTGGCAAGTATGACCTGAGTCGCCGCTCAGAAAAAGCTCTCTGTGGTTTGATGGATAAAATGATAACCGGGGCTATCCTGCCCGTTAACGTTGTCTACAGGAACGGCTTCCGCGATCTGTTTGTATGTCTCAAGTCTAAATAGGCTACACAGAGGCATGTCGGCAAGCTGACAGCGCGACTGAAGGGACTGTACAGTGAGCCGCTCTCCTCCGTTAGTTTCTGTTTTCAGCCGAGTAAGTTACATTCACCTCCGACGCATGTTAATGGCTCTCATTTTATTATCAAAAAGGCTTTGATGCAGATGAAGTCTGAACACACACAGCGAGCGGCACCAGTGTTTTTTTAAAGGAAAGCGCAGTTTATCAGCACCACAACTTCGTGCTGCTGCCGCAAAAAAAAGGCACACTGCCTTTTCTTTTTTTTCTTTTTTTTAATGGCACAGTAAATCGATCGATTTGTCGATTCATGCCTCCGACACGTCGACACGCAAATAATGAGTCGTTTAACATCCCTACTTTAAACATGAACTAGCGCCGAATTTTCTCAAAAAAACAAGCAGACTAAATGACGACTTTCCATCTCCCACAACAGACAGCGCTGCACTGCCACCATTTCGTAGCCTACTCATAGGCAAAAATATTGACACATACACACACACACACACGGGGCGGGTCTCCGTTTATGCGAGACAGCTAGCAAACAAAATTGGAGGAAGATTGAGAGATAGGCCTACTGTTTTGAACCTAGCCTACATTGTTGCACCCACTAAATCAATAATGCACGGACACTGCGGAGAATTAAGTAAGATGTCTTCCTACCTTCATGCTTATTTGCCGAAGCATCCCATAAACCGTCCATAGAGCCCTCGGACCCTTTCCCCTGCTTCTCTCTTTACTTTTACTTTCTCCCTTTTACCCGCGCGCCCGGCCCGGCGAGCTACAGATGCAGCTCCGCACCACTTTTGCACCGGGTCAAAGGGCATTATAGAAGTGCGATTAATCTGCGTTCATTTTTCTAATCGCTTTAATTTTTCTGTGATTAATTAATCGAAATTAACGCGTTAATTTGACAGCCCTAAAAAATATATATAAATTATTTTGAATTTCATTGAGTAAAAATAAGTCTTTGATCCCCTACCAACCACAAAACATTCTGGCTCCCACAGATTAATCCTTGTGCTTTAAAAGAGTATTCCTAATCTCAACTAGTTTCCTGTATAAAACACACCTGTCTCAATTTGTTACCTGTATAAAAGACACCTGTCCACATGATCAATAAATCAACTCCAACATCTCCATCATGTGCAAGACCAAAGAGCTGTCTAAGGACATCAGGGACAAGATTGTAGACCTGCACAAGGCCAGAATAGACAAGAAGACCATTGGCGAGAAGCTGGGTGAGAAGGAGACAACTGTTGGTGCGATTTTTCAAAAATGAAAGAAACACAAAATGACCATCAATCTCCTTCGGTCTGGGGCTCTATGCAAGATCTCACCTCATGGTATCAATGATCATGAGAAAGGTGCGGGATCAGCCCAGATATACACGGAAGGAGCTTGTTTATGATCCCAAGGCAGCTGGGACCATAGTCACCAAGAAAACCATTGGTAACACACTATGCCGTAATGGATTGAAATCCTGTAGTGCCCGTAAGGTCCCCCTGCTCAAGAAGGGACATGTACAGAACCGTCTGAAGTTTGCCAATGAACACCTGAACGACTCAGAGAATGCTTGGGAGAAGGTGATGTGGTCAGATTAGCACAAAATCAAGTTCTTTGGTATCACAGCCACTGGCCATGCTTGGAGGAAGAGGAATTCTGACTATGACCCCAAGAACACTATCCACAGTCAAGCATGGAGGTTGAAGCATTATGCTTAGGGGGTGTTTCTCTTCTAAGGGGACGGGTGGACTTCACTGCATCGAGGGAACTATGGATGGGGCCATGTACCATGACATACTGGGTGACAACCTCTTTCTCTCAGCCAGGTCCGTAAAAATGGGTCGTGGATGGGTCTTCCAGCAAGTCAATGACCCTAAAAATACAGCAAATGCAACAAAGGAGTGGCTCAAGAAGAAGCACATTAAGGTCATGGAGTGGCCTAGCCAGTCTCCGGACCTTAATCCAATAGATCTGTGGAGGGAACTGAAACTCAAGCGACAGCCTTGAAACCTTAAAGATTAGGAGAGGATCTGCAAAGAGGAGTGGTCCAAATATCCTCCTGAGCTGTGTGCAAACCTGGTCATCAACTACAAGCAAGGCGTAGGATTATATAGGGACGGTAAAAAATTTTGGACGGGTCCCGACCCTACCGAAATCCAGCCTCTACTGTGTAGTCCCTACCAATAATACACCCGCTGTCCATATTGTTTAGGCAATAATTTTAGTACACAAAGGGTTAAAAATCAGTCTCTGCTAGAAGTCCCGCCTCTAAACAAATATTGCGCTTTGATTGGCTGTAGCGGTTTCCCGCAAACCTATATTCAACCTGATTGGCCGTCCCCGCTGCCACTCCATCTGCTTGTTAAAAAAAAAAAAAAAGCTACCGGCAATTTGCTAGTCCCAGACAGGAGGAGCAACAGGACGCCTCAGTGCATAGCTAATATCTGCATCTGCGAGTGTAAGTTCTGCCTTCGGTCACGTCAGCGAGACGGATTTTAATATCAGTGATGTCATTTGCAGTAACAATATTTGTGTGTGTTTTATGCTTGTGCGTGCGCGCGGTGTGTGTGTGTGTGTGTAGGATGTCGAAGAAACGAAAACTGGACATAAGAGACTTCTTTAGAAGTCAACGTGTAAGTTAATTAAAAGGTTATATTTTAGAGCCATAACAATACTGATATTGATTATTAGTCAGCATAGGCTATAATGCCAAAGAGATCCGCATTTTAAGGTATAGGCCTACCATTATTTTCATGTTTTATTTGTGTGGAAAGGGAGCAATGGTTTAAAAAAAAAATTGGGATAAATAAACATTCATTAAATTCAATAACCTTTATTTTCCTTCAAGGTTTCCCTCTCATTTACAGTAACAACAAGCACATTGCAGATGCTCATGTGATTTTATACATATATATTTTGGGGGAATAAAACATAATAATTGTGTGAACATTTTGTCTACCCATGTATGTACCCTAATATATCTGTTCATATGTCATGCATCAACATACTTCTGTCAGGTGACAGACAGTGGAGAGACTGGAGGAGATGGGGAGAAGGAGGAGAACTGGAGGAGAGATAGAGGAGGAGAGACTGAGGAGAGGATAGAGAAGGAGACAGAGGAGGAGATGCTGTAGAAGATGAAGGAGAGGCTAGAGAAGGAGAGGCTGGAGGAGATGGAAGAGAGGCTGGAAATTCACAGGTGAGGTTCAATAATGATTAATATGTTAGTCATGAGATTCAGCATTGTGTCAAATATTAGTCTGATTATGACCTGAATAACAATAGGCCTATATTAATAGTGTGTTTGCAGTAGTTGCTACAGCGTGGACCTGTACATTTAGTGATACACCTGTTGTTGTATTATTTCAAAAATATTTATTTACAATGTTGTTGATGTTGTTTACAGTTGCACCAGAGTAAAGTTGAAAACTCTTCTAAGTTGACTCATTTCTTTCATTAGTTGCTTTAACCTATAACATTACAGAATGCATATTCTCTTTTGATATTCAGATATGCATCATAAACATGTTAATTAAGCAGATTTATTGATTTTTTTTCAATTATCATTGCGAATACAAAAAAAACATATCAACTTTAGGAAGCACTTTCATATCCCACGGACCCCACCAATGTCCAAATCAAACCTACTCCCTTGACTACAAGACACGTCTGACCTCTGTACTTGCCAACAAGGGTTTCTCCACCAAGTACTAAGCAATGTTTTGATAGGGGATCAAATACTTATTTCACTCAATGAAAGGCTAAATAATTTCTATCTTTTTTTTGATGTGATATTCTGTCACTGTTAAAATAAACCTGGCATTACAATTATAGACCCTTCATTTCATTGTAAATGGGCAAACTTACAAAATCAATGAGGGATCAAATACGGTAACGCTTTATATTAAGGTTCTTGTAGTAAGCCTTAGTTAATAGGTAATAAGGACCTTATTAGATGCTTATTGACATTAATTTGTGTTAATAAGACTATATATAAGTGTTAATAATAACATAATAAACACGTTGACAGTGTGATTATAAGACTTTTATAAGCACTTATAAGAAACTTCTTAACTATTGATTGCTTAATAGCATTAATAAAAGTCTTATGAGTTTCTGATAGCTGTTAATAAAAGCATTACAAACCTATTTATTGAGTCTTACTAACTTGCCTAGTATGTCATTGTTAAACCTTTACTAAGCATTGTTTGTTGCTTTATGAAGATAAACACATCTTTATTAATCAATTATTAGCAGTTAACTATGCTCTATGAACAATGCTTGTAGCGGCTCCCCATTAGCCACTAGGCTGCAATGCTTATTAAGGTTAATAAGTCCTTTTTAACAGTTACTAAGTACTATATCTTGTCAAGGTGGATACAATGAGAATTAGAAAAACGACATATACAATGATAGAGCGGTGAAGGTATTTGATTAGCTTTAATGTTTTTCTAGTTGAAGTACCTTCAAAAATTAGTTTTCTGAGTTTGGTTTGCAGCGCCATATCTTAGTAAAGTCACTGATTTTTATCCCTCTTTCCAAAATGTTGTCTTTTGGCATCTAGCATAATGAGCATAATATATTTGTTTTTGCTCTGAAGTGTTTATTTCACCTCTTTGTGTGCGCGCACATGTTGAGTGAGTGTTAAAATGAGATGCCCCGAGAACGTTGTACATTTTTCACAATCTATGATGTATATATGATCGGTTTTGTGCCTCATATCAGATCATTAAAGGCTTTTATTTTGAAGGTAGTTGTAAAACCGGAAGTTCCGTTATGCAAGTCCGATTGATTGAGCAGCTTGACGCCAATGCTTGACAAAGTGTTTCACGAACATAAGGAGAACATGTCGGAGTCGTCAGCACCCCAAACCAGGTCTCTGAAAAATAAGAGGGTGAGGTCCTGGAGGATGGCTCTTCTGGTAAGTTTAAGAATGTATGCTATAGTAACGTTAGCTGGTTCTAGCTAGCTAGTTGTTTGCCTGGCTTACATTACTTTCTTTCAGAAGCTTTGGTGAGCTTCCTTTTTGAGCTAAGTTTAGCTTACGCTATCATATAAAACTGAAACCAAACGTATCTGTTCTGCCCCCACAATTTGTTTTTGCTTCAGACAACTGGTGGTTGCATGTGTGATTTTTTTTTTTTTTACCCTCCTGGTTTACCTTTAGTTTGATGCAACCAGCAAGAGAGCACAGCATGTCAGTTAATTCTCAGCTTTGTTGTCCTGAGAAAGTCTCAGTCTGTGAGTATTTATGTTTAAAGCTTCTTAATCACTTGTGTTGCAATCTAAGCCTCCCCTTGGCGGTTTGCTGGAAAATATGTTGGGCATGTGTGACTAGTGTGGCAGGTGTGTTGTGGGTAGTCAAGAAAATAAATGATAACGTGGTGGTATCAGCCGAGCAACTGTGCGACTAGTCCTTTTCTTTTTATACTAGTAAGATATACCAGCTGCTCCCAACTACAGTTCGGAGCACGTAAACTGAGAAAGTAACATGGGGGCTCGTCCGGGATTAAACAAAACAAGAAGAAAAGTGAAAAGAAAAAGTTACGTCGGACGGTCGGACGCAGTATGAAGGCGCTCGGAGCTAGAGCTAAAGGTACCACTAATGCTAATGCGTGGAATAAGAGGCCTGTCGAGATGGACACGCCAAACGTCAGCACCAACCCATTTTTAATGGATATTAGAGACACTAATATGGACGCAGTTAACAACATGGACGGCCGATACGCCGACTGCACTAACCCCTTCGCGGCTAGCATGGAGCTAACGGCAGCCGCGGACGGAGGGACGGTTCACGGCCAGACGCCGCCGCTCAACCTAGCTTTCCCCCCCAGCCACCGCCATCACGGTTGACTAACCCGTTCCTAACGCCCGTGGATTATAATGCAAATGGTGAGTCCGAGCACTTTATTCAGCAAACCTGTGACTGTTCAAAACATATGGCAGCCAACCCAGTTGCAGCTTTACCTTACGGGTCGGAAAATAGCCCTGCTCAAACGTTTGCCCTACATGCCGCTAATCAGCAAGCTAACCCATTCACCACCATGAACTATACGGCACAAAACCCTTTTGCCCCGGCCCACGCACTGTTCCCCCAGTTCACATCGACGCCTTTTCCTCCCTCTATGCCCCAGCCCGTTGAACGTTGTGGAGTAATAAGCTATGATGATAATGACTATTCCCCACACCGCAACACCTACCAATATGGCCAGTCAGCTGCGAGAAGGGCCAGGTCGGCGCCACGGTCATCACACACGGCGCCAGAAGTTGAAACAATGGACACTAGCGACGATGAACATTATGGATATAAAGAGAGAATCCCAATATTGAAGCCAGGCCATTTTGATGGAACAGGCTCCTGGAAAGACTTTATTCACCGGTTCGAAAGCTGTGCAAAAGCAAACCATTGGTCAGAGGCAACAATGGCGGTTCAACTGAGATTCAGCCTGAATGGCGCGGCTGGAGCTATCGTCCATAAAAATCCCAGATCTGACCGCTGGAGCTACCGGCGCATTGTGGCTGAAATAGAGACTGCCTACGGGCCACGCTCTGAGCATGCAGCAGCTATCGGCATTGAACTGAGACAAACGGTTAGGGGGCAGAACGAAGCGCTGCACCTCTTAAGGGATGATATCTACGAGAAAGTGTCCATCGTGTATGCAGACCGTACTGAGCTGGAGCAGGATGCCATCAGTGTGGAGATCTTCACCGACGCCCTGGCCGACGCTGAGGTGGTGCAAAAACTACTGGAGAAGCAGCCATGTACCCTGTCCAGAGCATATGATATCGCACACAGCTACGAGACCACGAGGGGGCCCGCCATAACAGTCACACAATTCATGCAGCCTGGCCAACGCAGTCTTTTAAATCAGAGAACCAGGGCCGCCACGGTACGTGAAAATAACAGCACGCCAGCTTGTGTGGAGCCAGTGGGGGTAGCTGTTTGGTCCATCGACTCACCAGAGAGGGCTCCAAGATCCAATCAGCAGTGGCGCCAGAAGAGGGACACTAATTCCAAAATGCCTATGGGGGATGTTCAGTGCCACAACTGCTCCGGTCTAGGGCATATGCAGAGAAACTGCCCTTCTCCCCGTCGACCCAGACAGCAAGCTCGGACAGTCAATAACAACACAGCACCCGACACAGGTATAGTGGTCACCTGTACTGCAAGTCAGGAAGACGACATGTGTGTTAAAATATTCATATATGGACTGGAAATGTGTGCCCTGCTTGACTCTGGTGCTCGGAGGAATGTGTTGCCCCTCCATCTCTTCAACTCCATTCCCACAGAGTCCAGACCCCCAATAGAGCCATCTGTCGCACAGGTCCTGCAGGGCATCGGCCCCGGTGGTCTGGCAGTGCTGGGTGAAGTCAACCTACCAGTACAAGTTGGGAGCCGAGCTACAAATGTGAACTTTATTATGGCCGACACAGCAGAGAGCATCGAGGTTATACTGGGGCACCCTTTCCTACATCAGACAAGTGCCCAGCTGGACTATGGTCGCCGTGAGATAACCCTCTGCGGAGAGAAGGTACCTCGGTTTAACCCAAGCCATCGGCCCCGGGTGCACATTGTTAGAGTGGCCCGCACTACAGTGTTGGAGTCGGGGTGTGAGTATGTAGTCCCCGGCACCGCCCACCTCCGCCATGCCGCTGACGGAGACTTGATGCTGAGCCCAACTAAAGGTTTCATCGAAAAACACCACGTCCTAGTCGCTCACGTGCAGGCGCAGCGGTCCACCAACGTTCCCATCAGAGTCTTCAACCCTGGTGCCTTACCTGTCACGTTGAAGAGGAGGCGCCGTGGCAGGGATCCTACAACCAGCAACGGTGTTAGGGGAGCTGGAGCCCCAGCCACCTCTGGCCCCACCGGCCCCTGAACCTATTAACTCTGTCTCTGCTTCTTTACCCATCCACCTTAAGGTCCTGTATAATGAGAGCTGTGCTAGTCTGCCACTGGGCGACCATGAGAGGTTGGCCCGCCTGCTACGGTCTTACAGTGACGTCTTCTCCACGGGGCCCACTGACCTTGGCCGCACTAGCCTCGTGCAGCATGACATCCTCACCACCCCTGGCCCACCTGTGAAACAGCAACCACGCAGGATGGCTAGAGACAAACAAACTGCAGCAGACCAGCAGGTGCAGCAGAGCCTGGACACTGGTGTGGCCCAACCCAGCAACAGCAGCTGGGCTGCCCCAATCGTTATGGTGAGAAAGAAGGATCAGACGTCACGGCTATGTGTCGACTACAGGCCCTTAAATGAGAGAACCATAAAGGACGCTTTATCCACTGCCCCGCATCCAGGACACCTTAGACACATTGTCCACCGCCAGGTACTTCAGCACGCTGGACTTAACATCAGGATACTGGCAGGTGGAAATGACGCCGAGAGCCCGAAAAGCCGCAGCTTTCTGCACCCGTAAGGGCCTATTCGAATGGAATGTGATGCCTTTCGGACTATGCAATGCGCCGGCCACATTCCAGAGGCTCATGGACAGTGTCCTGGCCGGGCTACAGTGGGAGACCTGTTTGGTTTACCTCGATGACATCATTGTCCTGGGGCGGGACGGCACTGAAATGTTGGCGCGGCTCGATCAAGTGTTCAACAGACTACGCGCGGCCAACCTGAAACTTAAACCTTCAAAGTGTTTCCTGTTCCGAGAGCGAGTGGCTTACCTGGGGCACATCGTCTCTGCCAAAGGTGTCGCCACTGACCCCCAAAAGAGTCAGAAAGTGATGGAGTGGCCCGCACCACGAAACGTCTCTGAGGTGCCGACAGTTTGTCGGCCAGGCTTCGTACTACCGACGCTTCGTCAAAGATTTCGCCACAGTTGCCAAGCCCCTCCATGAACTCACCAAAAGTATGCACGCTTTAACTGGACAGATGAATGCCAGGAGGCATTTGAGCAACTGAAAAGCCGGTTGACGTCGGCACCCGTGCTGGGTTATCCCCTCGACAGTGGCAAGTTGATCCTCGACACAGACGCCAGTGACTGGGGAATCGGGGCAGTCCTCTCCCAAGTTCAAGACGGTGAGGAGAGAGTGCTAGCTTATGGGAGCAGGAGAATGTCGGCCACTGAGCAAAACTACTGACAACCAGACGAGAACTCCTGGCAGCTGTCGAGTTCACCTCTCATTTCCGCCAATACCTGCTAGGGAGATCATTCATCATACGGACTGACCACAGCAGCCTGCGCTGGTTGACTCGGATGAGGGAGCCTGAGGGCCAGCTGGCTCGCTGGCTGGAAAAACTAGCAGAGTACGACTTCCAGGTGGTCCATCGTCCAGGGAAACACCACCAAAATGCGGACGCACTCTCCAGAAGACCCTGCCGGACGTCGTGCCCATGCACAGTGCCAGAGCCTAACCTCAGTAACCAGCCCCAGCATAAGGGGATCCAGTGCAACATGGCTGAGAGCCCAGCTGAAGAGGATGCCGGGAAAACTCCTGCAGGGCAACCTCCAGTGGGGGTAGTGGTGCCCGAAGATAGCTATGGAGGCAGCCCCGCAGTCGAGTCTAAGTATCTTCCAGTGGGGGTAGCAGACGCTTTCAGTGACAGTCAAGCTGGTTCTCTGTTCCGTCCAGGTGTCTACAGGGTGAGTGAGCCAGCCCAAACCAACCTGTTCGGTGGCTGGACCCAAGAGCAGTTAATCAGTGCCCAAGAAGCTGACCCAGATATAGCACCAGTGAAGAAGTGGATGGACGAGGGGAGGGGCAGGCCACCCTGGGCTGACATAGCACCCTACAGCCCTGCTACCAAAGCCTACTGGTCGCAGTGGAAAAGGCTCTACCAGAAAGAGGGAGTTTTGTTGAGGAAATTCTACTGCACAGATGGAAAGGTGTTCTATCCACAGATCCTGTTGCCTCAAGAGTACCGCACCTCAGTCACAGAACAATTGCACGATGGCCCAGTCGGCGGCCATTTTGGAGGAGAAAGAACACTCGCACGTCTCAAGGCCCGGTACTACTGGTACAATATGAGAGATGACGTCACTCTGTGGTGCCGCACCTGCACCAGCTGTGCTGCAAAAGCCCGCCCGAAGAAAACACCTCAAGCCGCAATGGGCACAGTGAGAGTTGGTGCCCCCTTCGAACGCATTGCAGTTGATTTAATGGGACCACTAAACGAAACCGAAAGGCACAACCGCTACATAATAGTGGTACAAGACTACTTCAGCAAATGGGTGGAAGCCTACCCGGTTCCCAATGAACAAGCAACAACAGTGGCCGAGAAGATTGTTTCAGAGTGGGTGTGTAGATACGGGGCTCCACAGTGCCTACACAGCGACCAAGGTACCAATTTCGAGTCAGCTGTGTTCCAGAGAATGTGTGAGCTGCTGGGAATCGACAAGACACGGACCACGCCGTTTCGCCCGCAGTCAGACGGCCAAGTAGAACGCTTTAATGCCACCCTGCAGAAAATCATAGCCACCACTGCAGAACGATGTCACTGGGACTGGGATATTATGACCCCATATGCAGTCATGGCTTACCGTGCCTCCAAACAGAGCTCCACGGGCCTGACACCTAACATGATGCTGTTCGGACGGGAAATTACAGAGCCAGTGGACCTTGTTGCTGGGTGCCACCTGACTCAGACAACACTGCTACCCCTCCAGCCTATGTCGTACAGCTCCGGGAAAGGCTGGAGCTAGCTCACCAGTTGGCTCGGGAGGCGCTGGGAAAATCTGTTGAGCGTGCCAAACGACAGTATGACAAAAATGTTTGCAGAGTCCAATACAAAGTCGGTGATGCAGTATGGTTCCTCAAAGGCACCAAGAGAGTAAAGAACAAAGTGCGGAAGTTCCTGCCTTCCTACGAGGGTCCGTACTTCATCGTGGGTGTGCTGGACGACTTGGTCTACTGGATTAAAAGGGGTCCGAGGATGAAGATGAAAGTCGTTCACCACGACAAGCTTAAAGCTTACCATTCGAGGACAACACTAGACGACGGCTGGGTCTTTCAAGAGGCTGAAACGTGGGCACCTGTGGAGGCGCCATCCCCGTCGTCAGACCCTAGCTCTTCAGAAATCGACATCAGTCCCTTCGACCTTTGGGGCACATCACCAGAGACGGAGGACCCTGCTGTGGAGGCCCTTCCAGGTCTCTTCTCTTCACCACAATCATCGCCAGCTTCGGCGAGCAGCAGCCAGCTCCCTTGCCACCCCGCTGAGCCTTCACTGGAGGAGGCTGGGACCCCGCATACGGCCAGGCGAGAAGCTGCTCGTCCTCTTTTGAACTCCACCCCTCGGCGTCGACCCCGGAGGGTCCGCAGAGCTCCTGACATGTTTGGTGACTGGATTGGTCACTGAGCATATTTGCCTGAGGTTGGGTGTAGGCGGATCGCTGCCCTCCTCAGGGGAAAAGAGTTCCAGTAAAAAATAATAATAATAATAATAATAAAAGACAACAAAAACAAAAGAGTTCCTGTGTTGTCAAAACGGGAAAAAAAGGTTACAGTTTGACAATAACAAAGAGTTCCAGTTCAGTCATACAACTTTAACTTGACTGTTGAGGTTAAAATGTGAAGTTACAGTATGGGCGTAATATAATTGTTTGTTTCAACAGTTGGTAATTTGAATACTAATGGGCCGCATAGTTTTGTTATAGCATCTTAATGAGCATGCGTGTGGAAAACAATGTGAAAGAAAGAAAAACGTTATTTGTTTGATAAAAAAAATATTGCCCTATTTTTGCACTTAAAAATCCTGCACACTGGAGTAACCTTATGCAAACGTTAAATGGAGTGAGTAAAATAATAGTCACATTTTTCCCCTTTGGATGTAATTGCCATGTTTAGGACATTTGCTTACCTGTACGAAAGAAGGACTACGCAATATGCTTTAATTGACATTTATGGACATTGCCTTTTCACCTTAACTTCCCCCTGGAAGAGGACCCCTTCAAGGACTGTGGGATATACGTGTTATGGTTGGGGATGTTTATTTAATGACTGTCTAATTAATATTTTCATGGGTACAGTGTAATGATGCTGGAGATATGTTAAAATGGTTTAATCATCCTCCAGAGTGGGGGTAGTGTTGCAATCTAAGCCTCCCCCTGGCGGTTTGCTGGAAAATATGTTGGCGCATGTGTGACGTAGTGTGGCAGGTGTGTTGTGGGTAGTCAAGAAAATAAATGATAACGTGGTGGTATCAGCCGAGCAACTGTGCGACTAGTCCTTTTCTTTTTATACTAGTAAGATATACCAGCTGCTCCCAACTACGGTTCGGAGCACGTAAGCTGAGAAAGTAACACTTGTGAGGTATAGCAACTATGTTTGTTTAATTTCTGATTGTTTAATTTTAACTTAAATTTGGCGATGCTAATCGCGGCAGCATTTTACATTGAGAATGCATTGTAAGCTAGCGGGACCTAAAAGCCTTGTTAATGGCTGCTCATTTGTTTTATGCTAGTGTTAAGCTAGTTGTAGCTTTTGTCTAGTGTGTGTTCATTTGTATGAATATATTGTAAAGTCCGTTTTTTGTATGTTTTCTACAGTTTTACAAAACATCTGAAGTAATCGGAAACTTATCAAAGGCCTAAACCCTATCTTGTATCCTGGGCTTTATTTCAAGGAACCAACTTCCTGTTAGCTATCTGCTAAGCTAAGCTAACCGAGAGCAAGAGCAGAATAGTATCTATTACTAACAGTTTTGTCATACTAGCTTGTCAGGAAGGGGCCAAGTAATGCTACAAAATCGGTCTAGTCCATGATACAGATTCAAAATAATCCTGAATGGTTATTTCTGTGCTGACCCCAGGTGCTGCCCAAATGGCCCCAACTGCCAAACTGGGTCTACAGAAATATAAACCTCAGCTGGCCAGGTTTAAATTAGAATGCCAGGATGAAAAAATAAAAGACCTGACAACGGAGAGAGATTTCTTGAAGGGACAACTATCTGAATGAAAGAAAATAATTACTTTTTTCAACCATTTTCACCATTACAGACACAATTTACTTTGATACTGCACCCCCTTTTGCAGATTCCATGTCCAAATGGCTTAAATGCTTATTGTAACCAGTCTGCTATCTGTCTAATTGTGATCAATGTTTCTTTGTATTGTCTTTATACAGTAACAAGAAAGACCAGCCTGACTCAACCTTCCCCTGAGGCTACGGAAAAGTCCGACTCAGATTCGTCTGAGTCAAGTCCGTTGTCGTATGACTCCTCCTCAGACGATGAGAAGAGGAAGTATAGCAGAAGTCAGCATTGTACTGTTGCAGAGGGGGCCAGCAGTAGAGGGCTTTTTTTTTTTTACCACATACAGGTGAAAATCGAAAAATTAGAATATCGTGCAAAAGTTCATTTATTTCAGTAATTCAACTTTAAAGGTGATAAGAATATATTATATAGACTCATTACATGCAAAGTGAGATATGTGAAGCCTTTATTTGTTATAATTGTGATTATTATGGCTTGCAGTTTATAAAAACCCCAAATTCAAAATCTCAGAAAATTAGAATATTACATAAAATCAATAAAAAAATGTTTTTAAATACAGAAATGTCGGCCCTCTAGAAAGTGTAATCATGCATACGTACTAAGTACTTTGTTTGGGCCCCTTTTGCACAAATTCTTGCCTCAATGCGGCATGGCATGGATGCTATCAGTCTGTGGCACTGCTGAGGTGTTATGGAAGCCCATGTTGCTTTGATAGTGGCCTTCAGCTCGTCTGTATTGTTGGGTCTGGTGTGTATCATCTTCCTCTTGACAATAGTCCATAGTTTCTCTATGGAGTTCAGGTCAGGAGAGTTGTCTGGCCATTCATGCACAGTAATACCATGGTCAGTCAACCAGTTACCAGTGGTTTATGGTATTGTGTGCAGGTGCCAAGTCTAGCTGGAAATGGAAATTGTCATCACCATAAAGCTTGTCAACAGACAGAAGCATGAAGTGCTCAAAAATCTTCTGGTAGATGGCTGTGGTCACTTTGGACTTGATAACACAGTGGACCAACAGCCGCAGATGACATGATACCTCAAATCATCACTGATCCAAATTAAATGTTGCGTTTCATTTGGAAATCAAGGTTCCACAGTCTAGAGGAAGAGTGGAGGGGCACAAAATCCAAGGGGCTTGAAGACCACTGTCAAGTTTCAACAGTCAGTGATGATTTGAGGCACCATGTCATCTGATGGTGTTGGTCCACTGTGTTATCAAGTCCAAAGTCACCACAGCTGTCTACCAGGAGATTTTAGAGAACTTCATGCTCCTGTCTGTTGACAAGCTTTATGGAGATGCTGAATTACTTTTTCTAGCAAGACTTGACACCTGTCCACAGTGCCAAAACCACAAGTAACTGGTTGACTGACCATGGTATTACTGTGTTAATTGGCCAGATAACTCTCCTGACCTGAACCCAATAGAGAAACTATGGAGTATTGTCAAGAGGCAGATGAGACACACCAGACCCAACAATACAGACGAGCTGAAGGCCTCTATCAAAGCAACCTGGGCTTCCATAACACCTCAGCAGTGCCACAGGCTGATATCGTCCATGCCACCCCGCATTGAGGCAATCATTTGTGCAAAAGGGGCCCAAACCAAGTACTTAGTACATATGCATGATTATACTTTCTAGAGGGCCGACATTTCTGTATTTAAAATAATTTTTTTATTGATTTTATGTAATATTCTAATTTTCTGAGATTTTGAATTTGGGGTTTTCACAAGCTGTAAGCCATAATAATCAAAATTATAACAAATAAAGGCTTCACATATCTCACTTTGCATGTAATGAGTCTATATAATATATTTTGTTTCACCTTTCAAGTTGAATTACTGAAATAAATGAACTTTTGCACGATATTCTAATTTTTCGAGTTTCACCTGTAGGGGAGAACGGGGTAAAATGTCACACGGGTTGGTTGTCACAATCGTTATATCTCGGAACCAGAAGGCACTGTCTGTGAAATTTTAAATATCCAGAATTGGGATCAGAGGTCACCTACATAGTCTTCCTTGGAGTTAGACTGCTGAATTTGAGGTGGGAGGACTGTTTGTGTTTTTCCTGTCAAATTGAAAATATTTAGCTCCTCAGTTTTTTTCTTCTAGGCTTTTACATAATGGGTTTATAACAAAACACTTGTTACCCATAAAAAGTGTGAAGGGTAAACTATAGTTTAGATTGTGGTTAGCAAGCTAATTAGTTGTCAGATGGTTGTTGGCCTTGATGCTAGCAATAAATTCAAGTTGGGGTTACTCGTCACATTTTTGGGGGGGTTGGTTGTCACATGTTATCCAAAGGCTGCAGCCAGAAAAGGAACCTAATAACGAAAGAAATTGTCAAGCTGTATCCTCACTGACACCCCAGAGAAGGAGAGAATAGAGCAGGAAAAGGCAGCTAGCATGCAAAAGAAAAAAGGGCAACAAAATCAAAACAACCCAGTGCATCCCAAACTAGACCAGCTGCCAAGGCTACAGTAAGTTATGTAGGCCTATTTGTCAACTTGACAATGCAATTAAACTTTCAAATTTAGTTCTGCTTTCTTGCCTTCTTTTTAAGATTATTCCCATTAAGATAACATTGTGACAAACGACCCCATAGTGTGTGTCAACCGACCCCTTGATGGGGTTGGTTGTCACAATGTGTAAGGGTGTCTTTGATGATTAATTTCTTCTTTATTACAATAAGATAGAAAAAGTGAGGGGTACACATTTCAAGACAACACCTTAAGCTTCAATGTAATGTAGGAATGACTATTGAAAGATGTTTAGGTGATGAGCAATTCTCACTAGAGTAAAAAGTGTGCCTACTTACCCCGTTCTCCCCTACTATATATAAAATGATCTGTTCAAATGTATGCATTAATAATTTCACTGCTTTAGTTTGCAACCAGACAGCCATTTATTTTTGCACTTCTTTTCGAGTGTAGTTCAGCCATGTATTAACACACCATCTCGTGTCGGTGCAGAGCATCGAATAATTTGAGTTAAAGCAGCTGATTTACGTAATACATGGCCGAACCAAACTGACAAAATCTTACATTTAGAGAACAATTGAATGGACTTGTAGCCTATTTGTTAGGTTAGCAATTATTTATGTGGTGAAAAGGCACTTTTCTGCTTGTCCTATCTGCAACAGTATAATGCTGACTTCTGATACAGCAACGTCTCGCCTAAAGTCTTATAGTGATGATTGCCATCTCCATAAGGTTACATATATGCAGAAGCAACTCATACAACCCCACGTCGTTTTATATTGTTTTCCCTACAATTTCTTTTTTTAAATTATTGTTTGATGGAAGTTTTTTTTGCTCTACTTGTTTAATTGTTTTGTTGTTCTTATTCATTTAATATTTTAAATTAATAGTCCATTCTTAATCATTGGACACTTGAATCGATGTCAGGCAGCATTTTTATTTTACAAAAGTTATTTTTTTTAAACTTAGTAAAATGTTGTTTCTGAAAGTTCTGGAAAAAAATCTGATTTTTACAAATGCACAGTTGTTATGTGATTTGTTTCCTTAATTATTGATTTTCAAGAATATTTTTTCATTGAAGTTCTGAGGATTTTAAAGGAAAATAAAAAAATATTTTTCAAAAGAGCTGTCTTAAAGTGTGTTTTTGTGCTTAAGCACTCTAACATTGTATTTACATGTAGTTTTTCTAATTCTAAGTGTATTAAAGGACTTATTAACCTTAATAAGCATTGTTCATAGAGCATAGTTAACTGCTAATAATTGATTAATAAAGATGTGTTCACCTTCATAAAGCAACAAACAGTGCTTAGTAAAGGTTTAACAATGACATAATAGGCAAGTTAGTAAGACTCAATAAATAGGTTTGTAATGCTTTTATTAACAGCTATCAGAAACTCATAAGACTTTTATTAATGCTATTAAGCAATCAATAAATAGTCTTATAATCACACTGTCAACGTGTTTATTATGTTATTATTAACACTTATATATAGTCTTATTAACACAAATTAGTGTTAATAAGCATCTAATAAGGTCCTTATTACCTATTAACTAAGGCTTACTACAAGAACCTTAGTATAAAGCGTTACCGTACTAGCAAGCACGATGTATGCTTGTGCATGGTCATAACTGCGCGAAAAGACAAAAGGTGCCACCAAACCGGTTCTGAAGCAGGTACGTGTGTGGCCAGAGGGGGCCTCTGCTGCTCTTCAGGACTGTTCTGAGACCACTGACTGGGAAATGTTTAAACATGCTGCCACCTACCACAGCCCCATCGACATCGATGAGCACTCCGACACTGTCACATCCTACATTAGCAAATGCATTGCTGATGTACACCAACAGAACCATCACCACCCGGGCTAAGCCATGGCTGACAGGAGAGGTATGTGGGCTACTGAGGGCCAGGAACACCGCCTTCAGAACTGGGGACGTAGCCAGCCTGAGAACTGCTAGGGCCAAACTGTCCTGTGGCATCAGGAAAGCCAAAAGCAGCTTCACCTCAAAAATAACCAACCACTTCAAAGACAGCAGAGACGTGCTGAGCCTGTGGCGAGTTACCTAGACCATCACGGACTACAAACCCTCGCCACAGACCTGTGACAGCAACACCTCTCCGCTGAAAGACCTCAACAGCTTCTTTGCCAGCTTCTTTGAAGCACACAACAGCACACCTCCACAGAAGACCAGGTTAGTCATCATGGTCCACATTAAATCCACCATTATGGACCCCCACCAGTATGCATACAGAGGTAACAGATGTACAGAGGATGCTCATCTGCTCAGCTCTTCACCCAGCCCTCACCCACCTGGACACCAAAAACTTATACGTCAGAATGCTGTTCATAGACTTCAGTTCAGCATTCTACACCATCATTCCTCAGCAGCTGATCGGCAAACTGTACCAGCTGGGGCTCAGCACTTACTGGTACAGGTTAGGAATCGCACTCTGACAAATAGCTTGTCAGGATTTTTTCCATGAAGTCAGCCAATCCTCATTTGAATCACCTGCCCTGTGGTCACAACCTCAATTCATTAACCTTGAGCGGGTTAATGTCACCCCCTCCTCCCAGTGATGTCATGTTTAGTGATGGGATTTACTGGCAGAAGGGAGGAGGAAGACAAGGGAGGATCCTATTTGTTTGTTTTGCCCTCCAGACGTGTCCAAGAGCAGATTAAGGGATTTATCTGGGGCAGGGGGTGGGTGGCACAGGGGGGGAATTTAGACTCCTCATCTACATCCCTGGTTCATGGGAACACCACCAACACACACACCACCCACACACACACACACACACACACAACACACACACACACACACACACACACACACACCACACGCAAATGCATTTCAAGAGGTCAAACTAAACAAGAGGTTTTCTTTCGTTTAAGATAAAAGCGAAGGTAGCAATGGATGGATGGGTTGGAGAAATGGTTGAAGGTAAAAGAAACCCGGACATCATGTGTTGATACAGTGATACCACTTCCAGTCGTCTGATCTTCTCTTGTTTTAGGGCTAATCCCAACTTTAAGCACCAACAGAATTAGGGACCCCAAATCTCATAGCTTTACCAGCTCTTGCACGCAATGGCTTTACAGTATATAATAGGAACTTCTCTGTGAGCAGAGACCTTTTTCATATCACTGCACCACTCTACTTGTTTTTACTATGGTAAAATGTCAAAATGATTACGTATGTATAGTGTCCTTTTGCCACTAAACAAATCTGTCATTATTCCATTATGGCTCCAACAATAAGTTTCCACTTTTAAATGCAAACCAAAAATGCCTGTTGTGGATTTTACTGAAGTACACATTTGAGTTACTTTTTCTCTGCCACCTTTCAATAAGCAACATGGTGTTTTTTTCACTACATTTATAGTAACTTTGAAAAATAAGATTTTACTTACAAAACATAATACATTTTTGACGTAGGTTGCGCTATTATATATTAAACTGCCCAATAGAATATAAACTATAATAATGGATAAATCCAGGCCAGTTAAGATGTAAATTCATCATTAATTAAATGATTATGCCTTCTGCATAAAGAGTACTTTTACGTGAGAACTTAAAGACGAGGTAAGCAATTCTGGAGAAAATTGATGTGCTGTGAGTGCGCTGAAAACAGATCTGGTTTTAATAGACAGCCTAGGCTCTGTGAACTGGTACAGACAGTACGGACAAGAAGCAGATTGTGGGGGGCGCCCTTAGCTTGGTTGGTAGGGCGTCCCCCCCAGGGGCCTCGGCCAACAGAGGACCCGGGTTCGATTCCAGCCCGCGGTCGTTCTCTGCATGTCACTCCCCTCTCTGCCCCATTTCAACTCTGTCTCTACACTATCAATAAAGCATAAAAATGCCAAAAAAAAAAAAAAAAAGCAGATTGTGACATATTATTCACTGATTTGCCAAAAAGCTATTTTTTCAACAAACATTCTCCAGAATTGCTTATCTTCTATACTTTTAAGCTGACACAGGTTCACTATTACAAGGTAAGAATACTAAGAATACTCTTTTCCATATATTCCCTAAATTGATGTATAGGTCTATTGTACAAAATCAAGGAATATGAAATAAATTCTCTGAATTTCCTTTGTCCAAAGCCATAGTATTTTACATGTACAAACCTTAAAAATGTTGAGTCGTCTAACTATGCACAACACACCACCACCGCTGCCTCACACCAGCATGCTGGGGGGGTGTTACTGCAAACAAACGCCAAGCTCAAACTCAAACTGGGGCTGGCCGTGGTGTGGCTCTTTTGTAATGTATATCAAGTTCACCAAGGCCTTTTCATCTGACAAGCCATTGTTAAAGGGAGGCTAGCCGGCGTTCCACTCCCCTCTTAACCCCACCTCGGCACGGGAGCAGGTTGGCTTTCAATTGTCTTATGGAAATGTACGCGGGCCTGGCTGGGTGTCTGCCAGGCGAGATCGAGGGGGGGGGGGGGGGATTCTATGTGTGGGTGTGACGCCGACCCCTTCGGACGCCCCTGACCCTGAGCAGATGGCGAGGCAGGGTCTCTCCACTGAACCAGAATTAATAGCGTGTGCCATGTCACATTGTCTGAGACGGGCCTGTCGCATACATCCAGATTGTTGCTCACACCCCCACCCCTCCCTACCTCCCACCATCTCTCTCTCTCTCTCGTACCCACCTTTCTTTTATCTCTCCTTCACCATTTCTGCCTGCTTTTCTTCTTCTTCTGAGCCTTTTTACCTCCCATACATCACACCACTTCTCTCTTCCTACCCCCCTGCACCCGTCCCCTGATCCCCCACTACATCCACAATCTCCCCATCAGCTTCCCTGCAGAGTGCTTACTCTTCCAGGCAATCGTTTGCTTTTTCACTCACCCATTCATTTATTCACGTGCCTCATTCATAGCCCACTTTAACACACGCTTTCACAGGTTGGTCCACTCGCCAAGGCTTTATTGAAGGACAATTAAGGCACCTGCGTTTCTAAAGCTCCCCTGCTGAATGCCTGCCACCCCATTTCCTCACCCGTCTGTTCACACTATACTACTACTGTTCACCCTCTCAATGTTCTCGTATCAGGCCTCGCTCATACAGGCTGCTGGCTCAGCCCAATCACTCTGTGTCACTCAGTCACGCCACATGAATGTGGACAGGTCTGTAAACGTGTCTTTTTGAATAGGTTTTGGTGTTCATTCAAAGAGCTTTTCAATATGAATATGAAAACCCTAGTCTCACATTGCAGTATGGATTGGGATTTTCTTCAAGTGGGGATTAACAATTGTCATGTGATGCATTTAAAAACAAACTAAAATCCCTCTGCAGAAATGGGTATAAGTGCAGTTGCAGGTTCAATAATGTGATAACCTTTTGCAGTGTTTGTAGAACACACATTATGGATTTCAGCCAATACAAAAAGACAATATAACACCATATCAATATACAATTATTATATATATATATAGGGGAAAGTGGGGTGAGTTGTGCATTTTGGAAGTTGCAAAACCCCTTGTTTCTAGAAAACCATGGAAGAAATTGGAAATGTGACCACATATTTAAGAAGAGCCATCCATTTGACTCATCCTGTAAAGAAGGGAGGCACAAGGAATAAGATATAAGCACATTTAAGCTCAAAAAACTGTGTTTTGCCTTTTAAAGTAAAATTTCCATGATCAAGGTTTTTTGATTATTGTGTCTGAACAATTATAGACACGTTTGAAAACATTTGACACATGTTTTAGTGCTTTGGTATGCTACACTTTGAGTCTATATAGTTAGCACGATGTCAGCCCTAAATTGCTGCATCATGCCTATTATCCAAAATTCTGGGGAAAAATTCTCTCAGCACCGTCGTCGAGTATAGCGTAGGTGTTGAGTGCTTGGCCACCGTGGTGAATGCGTATCTTGACCACTTTGAGTAGGACCCTACTACCTTCACTTGGCCTGTCGAGGTACAGAATCTCCGTCGCGGCCCTCGTGCCTTGGCTCACAGCTGCAGGGGTTTCCACGGACCTTCTAGGTGGCCTGACATTGACCTCATGAAGCACCAGCAGGGGCTTCCCTTGGCAGAGGTTACATGTCTTCTTTAGGTTGCACTGGGCTGCCTGGTGCGGCCGTGCACACCGCCAACACCTTTTGTTAGCCTTAATCCATTCTGTTAACTGATCCTTGGTGAGCTTGGACACTGCAGTACACTGACTGAGGTAGTGATCTTCATTGTTGCAGAATGGACAGTATGGCTTGCTCTTGGTCCCCTTTGTGAAGCCACCAGACACGGGCACATCTGGTTCCTCGGCTTCCTCATTACCACTGTGGAGAACAGTGAGGTGGTGCTTAGCCTGCCGTCCGTCCGGTCTGGAAGCTGGCTTCTCCTTAGCCCCTCTGGCTGCCAAATGTCCTTCTGCGTCCTGGCACCATGACTCGTACTTTAGCCACTCAGAGAGATCGGTTAATGTGTGGGTTCTAGTGCCCTGATGGAACATGCAGCGGCGAAACTCGGCTCTCTGCTCTGGTGGCAGCTTACTTAGCAGACGAGCAACATGCGAGCCACACTGTAGTTCCACTTCTCCCTCTGGGCCCAATGTTCTCAGCATACCAACCAGCGACTGTATGTGGAGTGCAAACTTCTCGAAGGCGACGACGTCTCCTCGGTGAACGTCTGCAGCGTCCATCACAGCAGCGATACGCCTCAGCGATATCTGATGTGGTTGGCCGAACTTGTCATTGAGAGCAGCCATCGTATCTGTGAACGGCGTGGGGGAGTTAAGGTAAGCATCTGCGATTAACTTAGCCTCCTCCAGGTGCAGGTGGTCAACCAAGACTTGGTACTTGAACAGCTCGGTTGCGTTATGTGGCAATAGGTTCTCCAGTGAGATCTTGAGCCACGCAAACTCACTGGGGTCCCGGCTAGAGAACTTGCTGATTGTGGGGCGTGGCCCACGGTAAAAAGGCTCTGAGACGATGGGCTTTGTGTCTTGAAGCAATCCAGATGGTGATGGCTGAGTCCATAACATGCCTGGATGCTGTGGTGGGACAGCTGAGTTACTGCCGGGTTCACCCCCCATACGAGCGTGGTCTGCAGCATACATGGTTTCGGCTGGTGTTAAACCGCGTGGCTGAGGTGGAGGCTGGACAGGCTTGAACTGAGGAGGTGGATAAAAGGCAGTGGTATGCCATGGTCTCATAGCAGCGGGGCGCCCACCTGCCGAGGGTAAAACCTGTGACTGATCCATAGACCTCCTAGCAGCTGGTGCTGGCACTATCTCCTCTTTAATGCATGGAGGCTCATCCGTCTTAATGTTAAGGTCCTGTAGCAGTGGCTGGTCACAAAGCGACAGTACCTCTCCAACCGGCTCTGGCCAAGGTGGTGGTGCTGGCCAATCATCCTCTCCGACGTCCTGAGGTTCACACTTAACCGGCGGTGGTGGTTGCCTCACCATCGGCTCTGGCTTACTGGTATGAAGAGGAGATGGGCTCTGTAGGTTACGGACAGCATCCACTAGCTGTTTCATGTCTGTTCGTAATGCTCTGAGTTCAACCATATCCGATGACATGCGTTGCTGTGCTTGCTGAAGAAGGTGCCTCTCTTGGCAAATATCATCCATCTCTGCTCTGAGATCCTCACGATGTGGTCTAGGGTGCATTGCTGGAGGTAGAGGAGTAATGCGATCACGTACTCGCTCCACAGGCTCTCTCTCTGAATACAGCAGGGGGCTAGCTGATTCTCATAGATGCGCTGTTGGCTTTCAGCTCCACAGCCCATATCCATCTCTTGAAGAACAGCATCTCTCATCTGCAGTTGGCTCAGCTGGGGAGAGTCATAGGTGGAGGTGAGGGGGGTCCTCTTGGCCTTACCCTCCTGGCGAGTAGTCTCCATATCCTCTCTGTATCTCTCACTCATGTAGCCTAGATGATCCACCTCATAATCTGCATAGCGAGCAGGGGGACGAAGGTGTCTTCTTGGGCGTGCATCACAAGCATTATAATCTGAAAAGGCTTCCATACTTGAAGTAAATCCTGTGATCCGGCTCGAAGGACCATTAAATGTAGCGGAGGAAACTGGTGAATATAGCTTACCGCGCTGATTTGCTTGTATCACTGGTTTCACTTCAGAGGTGTCGGCCAGAACACCACTTATGGCCAAAACATCAAATTATAAGCATGAGACTAGGAGATGAGGAGTTGGGTTTATCCGCTCTTTATTTCCTTTCCTTTCACAGACACCGCAGCACACAGATCGCGGGAAAAGAACAAAGGGTTTTACTCCGCTCCTGACGAGACGTTGGAACAGCTGTTATTGTGACCCGCGAATTGCAGCCATTAAAACATGCATAAAACTATAACTTAGAACAGCAATCTTACTCACACACGACACGGGTGATTCCACAACTCAAAGAAACATGTTCAAACTGTAGAATGATCGCTACATACACGCTCGCACATCTGACCGAGCGAGAGGAGAAAAAGAAACTACTAAACAGTCAGGGCTGCCAAGTTTCACCAAAAGTTTGGAGTGAGATTTTTTGGCAGAGGGACCCAAAACCGTGTCCTCTTTCCCACCCAATCATTTTTGCTAGTGTCCTGCAAGTTTACATATTGTTCATAATAAATCAGAAATAAAAGACAATTAGAAAATGTGATAAAACATCAAAAATCTTATTAAAATAAACAAATTCATGAATTGCAAAGTCGTAGGACAGGTTTTAATTAAACATGGGGTGTGGACATATTATAAGTGGGGGTCTGGGGGTCCCCCCCCAGAACATTTTGAGCATTAAACACTTAATTTCCTGCATTCTGGTGAATTTTTATGAAGCAATGTGTGCCTTTTCTGCTTTAATTTTTATGTAAAGTAAAAGAGAACATTCAAGGTTTTGCTGACACAAATTTAATTGAATAGCCTACAATGCATGTGTAGTGCTTTCAAATATCTCCTGTAGCCTATTGTTAAAACATTTGGTTAAACTGTAATAAAGGTAATTATTCATATATCATGTCTACTATTGAGGGTTGAGTGGCTGGTGGTATTTTACTAGCAGCATTAGGCTTTATTCAAAGAAGAAAAAAATTAGGGAACAGTTCAACACCAATGCAAACTACTAAGCTAAAATAAAACATCTGGGTTACTTGGTCCCTCCTCTTAGGCTACCTTGATTTGTGTTATGAAAAGTGCTATAAATGTGCAATACATAGGCTACAGTTCATTACACAGAAGAATAAAAGCATTTTTATTGGCGGATGAGCCATTTGTTACTTTGCAAACCTAATTTTCAAACTAAATTACCAAAAACAATATACAAAACGATCCAAAGATCTTCTGAATGTCTTCTGAGTGAGATTGAAGGGTTAATATGTTTGATGCATGCGCGCTCACCGGCCGGCGGGGACACGGTAACTTGGCACGCTATCAACACACACCTCGGAAGAGAAGGTGCGGGTAGGGGGCTCGCCTCCCGCTTCGAATGCACAGTGCACATCAAAGCATAACGTTAACGCGCGTGCAGAAAGAGGATGTCACGGAACTCAGTCCGTTTAGCTTTTCAAAATAAGACTTTCAAAGTAAAAGTACCAAAAAAAAAAAAAAAATTACGGGGATTCATTTCTCTGCGTGAGAAATTGGAGGTGTGGCGTGAGAGCGTGTGAACTGGTTGATATGCGTGTGTCTCACGGCCAAAGCGTGAGACTTGGTGACTCTGTAAACAGTTTCTCCCGCCGACTGACGTCATGGCCCCAACTGACAGCTACCCACACTAAACAAAATACAACTTAACACACTGTAAGAAATACCAAACACTGTAACCTATAACTTTGGGGCCTTTTCTACACACCCTCTTAGTTTTAGCGTGCTACTTAGCGCTGACGACAAAGCACAGAGAGCTGAGGTGGCAATGTCACATTGCACTTCATCATGAGAGGAACAACGTTTTAATGCCAATCCATCCAGTAACTTTTAAGATAAATTACTGAATACTGACCGACATTTCCGTGCAGATAGCCTGCTATGCTAAATGGCTAAAAGTATCCTTATATCGCAGTTCTGTGTGTGTGTGTGGATGTTGAATATATAATCTGTAGGTGTGGATCCATCGCAAATATTTGCAAGGCCTCCCCTCTCTCTCTTTACCATAGACCGATCCCAGGAGTATGTTCAGTCCTCCGGCCTGATCACCAGTGTCCCCTCCCCTCTCCCCTACAGATAGACAGCCCAGGACATGGAGGAGGGCGCTGAGGGTCAGACCCTCGGCGGTGCAGCCACTTGGCCACAGTGTGTACAGTATGTGTGTGGATCTTGCATTGTATCGCCTCTTCCCCCCTTTTTTAGTGCGTGTCGGAAATAATTTTCTTTTTTTTCACCCCGCATGAGGCAGGCGCTGCAAGAAATTTGTTAGTCTGTGAGTGTGTGTCTGTAAGTATATTTGTGTGTCTGTTGAGAGAAAGAGCGAGTGTGTGAGCATTTTAAGAGGCAAAGGTCATGGTCGAGTTGGCTGAGGACTTGTTCCCTCCCCCCGCCCCCTCCAAAAGTCAAATATGCTGCGATTAACAAAAAGTTATCTCTTTAACAGAAAGAAGAAAGAAAGAAAAATGTATTTCTTTGGGGTACGGGATGACGTCGACGTGTCGTAGGCGGGAATCGACAAATCGATGGATTTACTGTGCCAAAAAATAAATAAGGCAGTGTGCCTTATTTCTGCGACAGCAGCACGCAGTTGTGGTGCTGATAAGAATGAGCAACTGCGCTTTCCTTAAAAAAACACTGCTGCCGCCCGCTGTGTGTGTTCAGATTTCAGAATTTGCATCAAAGCCTTTTTGATAATAAAAATGAGAGGCTTTAATCAAACGCTGTCCTTGCATCGGAGGTGAATGTAATTTACTCGGCTGAAAACAGAAACTAACGAAGGGAGGTGGCTCACTGTACAGTCCCTTCAGTTGCGCAGTCAGTTTGCCGACACGGCTCTGTATAATCAGGCTCCAGACATACAAACAGATCGCGGAAGCCGTTCCCATAGACAACGTAAACGGGCAGGATATCCCCGACTATCATTTTATCCATCAAACCACAGTTTTTCTGCACGGTGGCTCACTTGCTCACACTGGCGAGGTCTCCCGGTGATTTTCATCGTCACAGCGTTCCACTCGCTGCTTCGCTCGGGCGGAGGCTTTGTGTAATGGTGATTAAACATCACGTGTTATAACTTAATGCTGCATATTTTGCACTGCACTGTTGACCCACAGCCGACATTAATGCGCGCACATTACAGAAATTAAGCGCCTGCAGCGCGCTTGCAACTACACGTGAACTCACACCATGGACTTCTCCCATGTCCCCAAAAAATCCAATAAAGTATATTCCCAGATTTACCAATTTCTATTTTTAGAGTCGTCTTGAGTACGAGTTGAGAATAGTTTGTTGAGTCGACACACAATCTATTCTCGACTCGTGCTCAAGACGACGCTGCAGGCGCTTCATTTCTGCAATGTGCGCGCATTAAGTATAGTATGGGATAGAGCTGACCCAGCAATAACTGTCCATCAATCTTTCTGACATGATAGAACACTTGCAGTCACTCACTCTTGTTAAACAAACATTAGCATTCTGCTAAACCAGTTAAACTCTTAGTTTACTGGATGTGAATATCCCAGGAGGGTTTTCACAAAGTGGAGGACTTTTTACTTTTGTTGGAAGGTTCCATTGTTATGACATTTTGACCCTGTTCCTGATTAGTATTCTTAAGGGTCTGACATTTTGGAGGTGTTTGTCTCCTCTTCTTCTTCTGGAACCAAACCTAGCTGAGAAAACAAAACAAAACAAAGAAAACAGTGGCCCCTCAGCCTAGCCGACCGCGATACCCAATCTTTGGGCCTAAGAGATCATGTTTCAACCACATCCTGACAATAAACCGAAAAAAATGGTGTTGTTGTAGAGGAAATCTTGCAGCCAAATGGTCCTTATAGCTTCAATAAATCAGGCTTTGCATTTGGGCGCATGTGAAAGAAGGTCAAGGGACAACATAGGTTGCGTTCCGAATCGCATACTTTCTACTATATAGTATGTAGAAAAATGATTTAGGATGTCCCGATTCTTGTGGCCAGATTTAGGATGGTTAGAAGTACCCGGATGTCCTACTTCATGCGGCCAAGATTGTTAGTGTTGAAAAGTGCATCCTATTTGGGCGATTCTGACCCACAATCCAGGCGCAGTGAAGTGACGTCACATCGACGAAGCTTCCATATGAAAACAAACGGGGATGCGACGGATATAAAAGCAAGAGGCAAGATCAAGGAGCAATGTTATGATGAAATATGAGAGTAAAGTATGTCCCAATAGTATGCCTACTGCATCCTAACTAGATTATTTTTATCGTCGGATGTAGTATGTAGAATAGAAAAAAGAAAGAGTATGCGATTCGGAACGCTGCAACCTCAGTCTCAATCCGAACTCGTCGAAAAGCTCCGCTTGGTCAGGGGCTTTTGGCGTTAGCTGCTGTTGCCAAAGGGTACCCGTGTGCCTCTTCATTCCACGCAGGGGGTTTTCAACTAATTTCAATGTAATCCCTCTGCGGGATATATGAAGCCCAAGGAAAACGCATATTAACCTGATGGCATCACATAGAGACGCTATGACCATTCGTCCCATTGGCTAACGGAAGACCTGAAATCATGAAGTATTCTCTTCACTGGGGTTAAGGCACATTTACCTCTAGGGGAACGTTTGATTGTATGATAATAGTCCTACAATTTATATCAACATAGGGCTATTTCAGTCACAAAGAGGAGAAATGAGCTGCTGGGGAACACAGGAGCGGGGGTTGGTGACGGGAGACGGGCGATTTATTTAAATTTTTATATCCAACTTTTGTCAGAGCGGGAGGTGTGCGTTGTCTGGGCGGCTGCCTGAACTACACAACGCTGCAGGAAATGATCTGTTCATATTTTACTTAATTCATTCACTGGTTAAGCCTACACATGTCCATGGTCCCATGCATGGACCTTAAGAAATGCCATGATGAGATCGGCGAACGACTTCTGACATGATGGCCCCGCCCCCTTTGTGGGAAAAACAAACCGCACGTGCAAAGTTGCGGTCCAAAACAGCACAAAGAAAACGATTTGAGGTAAATTAGTTCAAATCTGACCAACAGACACAATGACACGTTCCTAAACAACAACTCCGCCAGCTTTAAATGTTAAACTACTGAACTGCACAGCGCTGCTGCAGGAAAAAAATCTGTTTTCGTTCATTCAAACCGGTGACGTCATACGCACGCCCCTCTACAGACCAATCAATGTCGAGGAATGTCACGTGACGCGAAATGAGCCTATAGCGGCAGCCCTGAGCTACGAAGAGCATATATCGTTGTGAGATGATCATTGTTGTTTTTGAGAAATGATACACAATCGTCACTCAGTAAATGTGCACGATGTAGTTTGATGGTTATCAAGAATAGGGTGTTGTAGGCGGCCTTAACAGTTAAATAAGCAGGAAAACTACAACATATTTATTTATTTATTATTATTCTTTCGGACAATTCCACACAATAAACAATTATCTCTTTCACATCATACATCTTACTTTGTGTTGTCCGAAGGGTGACGGAAGAAGCCAAAGGCTTATCAGGTCCCGCCCCCATTATCATCACATTCAGATTCAGATACACAGATACACATTTACTGTTACAAAAAAAAACACATTTTTTTTTTTTTTTTTGATGATGATTTTGCTAATTTTTTTTGTTAAAGAGATCCTATTATACTACTTTTCTGGTATTAATTTCTTATTAAAAACTGCTATAGAGCAACCTGACACGAATCACATCACAAAAAACTATGTAGATTTTCGGGACACTCTTCCTCTTACCCTAGCGAGCACAGCAGTCTCTCTCTACACACTGCTTTGAGCTTCTCCGCCCCCCCCCCCCCCCCTCCCCCCGCTGCAAACCCCACTCCGTTGTGATTGGTTACCTTCCTTCCAGCAGCGGGAGATTTTCAGGAAGGTGGGGGCATGCAGCCGGAGCTTGCCTGAGCAGCATTACCATACATGGAAACATCCGGGAGCGTGACAGAAACTACCCGGAAATTTGAATTTATTAAAGTTATTTCTCGACCGGCTGCCATAGTGTTTAGTGCTCTGCATAGCCACCCCAGACGGTCAGCAGGGAATACGTCGAAATGCATGTACGTAATTATTTGATACCTAGTATGGTTAAACATGACTATAAATCATTATAACAACGTTTATAGGTCATAAAAGTCGAAAAGTATCATAGGTCCTCTTTAAGCAGCTGCAGTCCAATACACAGTCAATTGTCATTCTCATTATTATACCACGTCGTAGGGGACTGTTCATTTGTATCAGGAAGCCGACGTTATGTTGATGTCTACTCACACACACCTCTGAAAACTGCAGACGTTTGTGTCCTCGCGGGCTCTGAACAGAGCAGACAATGTTTCTCCTCCTGTTGCTCCCGACATCAACTGTCACCCGCGGCAGTTGATTTTATAAACTATGCCCCCGACACAGACGTGACCGTTAGCAGTCTAAAACACGGCATGGGCTAGCGGGCTGTTATGTTTGGCTGCGCACAGCTACTGATCCTGGGTCAGCCACACAACTTAGAGTCACTGTAGTACAGAGCCGGTGGGATGCACGGGGCGGATCATTCTGCACATGCGTTAATTGCGATAAAAAAATTAACGGTTAATTCCAGAAATGAGTCACTCTGCGTTAACGCGATAATTTTGACAGCCCTAATATATATATAACATTGGTTATATCATTTTGTGAAGTTTTAATGCAAAATCTTTAAAAAGGGTTCATGGTTTAATACTGTTTTAAGGAATGTCTTACATATTTGCCTTTTAATGGTATTTTGTAAACTTTTGAGGTCCGCTGCTCAATCCAAACCCCCAACTTCATTTTCCAGAGTTTATGAGGGTATTTCTGCCCAGGGGAAGTTATACAATGAAGTGGGAAAGCTAGGCTAGGCTGCGTCCCGGACCGCCGCCGCTATTATTATCCTGAAGTCTGAGCGTATCTCCACACTTTATTTCTGTCTACAGTAACGTGACTTCTCACGCCCTCTGGTGTGTGTGTGTGTGTTTGTGTGTGTATGTGGGAGACAGGGGCGTTTCTAGGTTTTTGAAAGATCCGGGGCTTAGCCCAGGCCGGTCACGTTGATGCGCGCGTGCTTTTTTAACCCAAATAAACAATTGTTGCAGGTCCCAGGGGGTTGGGACTCTATAGCAGATAACGTTATAATTCTCTGTTAACAAACATAAATGAGTCAGTACACTTCTGCAGCCGGTCTCATTCCCTGTTGACATGAGAATCATGTATTAACATAAATATTAACTGTTATTCTTTTAATTTCATATCATATCTTCATATTATTGTCATAAACTTTCATGTACAAAGCGGTCATGTAGACTACAGATGAAAAAAATAGATATAGTAGCAGGCTTAATGCCTCTGGTACCATCACACTAATACAGTCACTAACGTTAGCTAGTTAGAGCATTCTAGCCGCAGACAAAGTACAAGTACATTTACCATAAGTAAGGTTTTCAAAACGTTTACAGACATTTGAATTACTGACATATAATAAAGACATTGTGAAATCTAGGGCTTGTTCTCACAACTCACTTGTAAACACTGAGAGAATGGCTGGCTGCTGAAGTGTACTTATGCACTTGTTGCTCTAGTCTGTTCTGGTAAATGAGGGGCGTTCAAGGACCGTCGGAAATTCGATTTTTTTAATTTTTAATTTTCCTCAAAAAAATTAGATTCGGGGCTAATCAAATTAGATCTGGGGCTTTAGCACCGAATAAAACAGCCTAGCGAGGCCACTGGTGGGAGAGCGCTGCCTTCACAGACACACACACACAGGTTGACTGTGAGCGAATTCTTTCCGAGTTTGAGGGGGAGCTCAATACGGAAAAGCCAGTAACAGGAAGGGGAGGAGTAGCGCTGGTAGCCGACGCAAGCGCTTATAGACGCTGGCGAAACCCGGCCAGCCAGATTATGTTACCGCTAATGCTAAATGGCGTTGCATTGAGCTGCATTGAGCAGCGGTTTAGCTGGGCACTTTTGGTGTGAGTCCACAGTGCAGTCTGAATAAGCTGTGGTGGAACAACTGCTCCCAAAACATTCACAACAACCTATTTAATTTAGCCTAAGTTGTACAAATACTTTTACATTTCTCTTTTAACCGCTACCAAAGTAAAACAAAAAACAGCATTATATCAGCATAAGTTTACCATGCACATATTAAGCAACAATTCAATATAAAAAACTAAACGCATGCAAACAATGTAAAATATAAAATAATTTAATGTATGGACAGCAAGCCCAAATAAGTGACTGCACTTCATAAACAAGCCCAAAGTCGCTTGTAAAAATCTGACATGGCAACACTGGCAGGCAGGGTGTGGGAGAGATTAGAATACTGGGCTGTATGTGTGTGCCTTTACTGCTTGAATTTCAGGTAGGAGGCAGTTCAGCCCCAACTACAAGGGGTTTAGTTCCCTTTAAAGCCATAAACTACTAGATTCTGTTTCTAAAAAGGTAGACTCTGGAAAGCCACTACGGTACAAGTCAATCATATCATATTGCTAATTTTCCAATGTCACAAGCAGGCCATGACAGAGCTACCAAACGGCTTGCCTGAGCAGCTCTCAGCCTGTACAGTACGTTCGGCGGCTTGAACTCCCTGTGAACCGCGGGTCCAGGAAAGGGGAATTGTCTCTTTCGTCATGCGCCTGATTCGCCTCTCTTTCAAAAGAGTCTGCTTGCAAAACAGGCGCTTTTTAGTTCCCTGGACAGTCTGCAAACTTATCGACCTGTGGTGCATGCGCTTCTGTCCGGCTCTGTGATGTTGTCAGGACCTAATCGGAAGGACAGTCATTTGATAAAAGTGTTAGTCTTTGAGCAGACTGGGGAATTGAAGGCGAACTCGTACTCCAACCGACCGTCCTTTCCATTTGTCAAACTGTCTGCCCTTGTCGAACCCTGGGTTTTCCCGTGTGGCTGGAGAGCAAGACAGATGGACATAACAGGCGGAGGGACGCCCTTCCCATTACTTTTTACCCAGACTCACATGAACAACACTTGATTAGTTTCTGACATTTCATCTTGTGATGTTTACCCTAAGAAAGTGGAAGGCCTTTTCTTTAGTTGCTGCTTTTGGTTGGTTTCAAAGTCTAACGCATGTAGGAGTTGTATTAGCTGCCACATTACCAATTTACTGTTCCCATCTGGCATCTGTCCGGCTTCTCAGTCTGCTCACCAGTCTTACCATCTGACCCAGTGGCTCTCGACCCAGCTTTCTTTCTGTCTGTTGCTGGTTTTCACTTAGTGTGTCTGCTCATTAGAGGAAGTTTCACCACCCTGTGGCTGTATCAAATGACTCAGAGGCACGAATCAGGAAACTAAAAACTGCACTTCTCTTAATTGGCTTGCTTTCTCCATCGTTCTGCTTCCACTCCTCAAATCTGCAGATAAGAGTAATTTACTTCGTTTATTTTATGTAATTAAGTGTTAGTTGTGCTTTGGCTTAGTGGGACAAGCTGGATGTGAAATTTCTAAATTTTCAAGGAATTATTTTACTGTCAAATCTTTGGAACAGTGATCTCAAAGTTATTGTTTCATTGTGGACCCTTTGACCTTTTAATAAACAAGTATAGTGTTGGAAGACAAACAATGCAGTTGACACGTGTATTTAACTGTCCATAAGCTTAGGCAGTCAAGTGAGCGGATTTAGAGACCTCAGGCTTACGGCTTAGTCAGGATTTCTTGAATATGCCTCGTCTTAATTAAAATAAATTATTTTTGTTACCTCTAAATGTAAAAGTTAGCACAAAAAGGGCCTCTTCTCTCTTTTCTCTGACAAGCTCTCCCACTAAAGTCTTCTTTTTTTAATACTGTATTCAACTGTAAAACATTTGAGGAAACTTCATGCTTTCCCATTCAATTCCGAGTGTAACTGGAGGTTTTCCACCGACTATAAAAAAAGGAAAAGGGAAAATGGTTGAGGGCAGAATGAGGTCCTGGTCTTTGTGTCTTCACAGTGCAGGACCCGGGCCAGGCACACTCTCATGCAAAACCTCAGCCTTGCAACTATTTTCTGTCTCTCTTTCGCCCGCCCCTTTTTTTTCTCCCTCCCTCTTTCTTTCTGGCAGAACAGTGAAGCGCCATATAAATGAATTATGCATCTGAAAAATCCCAAAATGTCTAGATTTTCTACAAGTGTATGGTGTGATAGCGGGGGGGGCACACATTTTATATGAAGGAGCACCTATTATGCTTTCTCATCTTTTCTGACCTATAAATGCTGTTATAATGTTATACAGGCATGCTTAATGATACCAAAGTGTCAGATAATGACCTTCATCCATTATAGACATATTCCCTGCTTAATGTCTGGGGTGGCTGCAGGTGGCTGTGCACAGCCTCAACACTCCGATGCGATGCCAATACACTGTGTAGCCCCAGTGGTTCTCAATTATTTTCTGTCATGGCCCCCCTAGAGACAGAAATTTTTTCGCACCCCCCCCCCCCACCTAAATTGAAATACTATAGAGAACCTACTAATATTTATTTATTTATCTGTACAAAACCACTGTATGAGTTTCTGGCACAAGCATTCTGCATACAATCACCTTATTATCAAACAAGATAACAAAATTTTGCTGAGATAACTTCTGCAGCAAAAAAATTCAAAGTTCAGTTTATTAGCTCAATTTGTAACATTTAAACAAGACTGCTCAGTCTGTGTGAATCTCAGGACAGAGAAACAAGAGCAAATGATTCACTGAGGTTTGCATTTCATTCAAAACTTTTTTAAACTGTAAACATAGTTAAGGTGGTAACTCAAAAAGGTTCATTTAGTCTAACTTGATAAATTAACTTGTATGTTCATGTAAACAGACTAGTATTCATTTGTTTGTACCTTGACATGTTTCAACTACTTCCTGCAGTCTTCTTCAGAAGCGTCAGCTGTTGCTGTGACACGCATTGTGTCAGCTGATGTTGACGCTTCTGAAGAAGACTGCAGGAAGTAGTCGAAACATGTCAAGGTACAAACAAATGAATACTAGTCTGTTTACATGAACATACAAGTTAATTTAGTTAAGGTGGTGTTTTTTTATTATTATAGGCCAATAGGCCTTCTGTGATGCGATAACCAATAATTCATTAATGTTATTATTAGTCTAATTGCTTTTTAAATAGCCTACAGAGACACTTGGAGACACATGTGGACATTTATTTACTGCAAATCGCGGCCTTTCGCGCGGATATGACCATACACAAGCACACATCGCCTTGCTAGCACTTAAAAAAAAAGAAAAATGGTCAGTTGGAAATCAAGGCAGCCCGCCCCCCCCCCCCCCCTGACAACTCACGGCGCCCCCCCCAGGGGGGCGCGCCCCACCATTTGAGAAGCACTGGTGTAGCCTAACACTGTGGCCGTGTCTGAACTGCCATACTAGCGTCCTACATCCTACATACTCATGCATACTCTCTACTCAAAGATCGATTGTGTATGCGAGCTGCGTCTAAACGTTCTCAGTTGAAGTATACTCAAGCAATGAAGAATTTCTTCTTCTTCTTATAAGATTCAGGCAGTTTAGACACTGTTAAGCTTATAACCGCCCTCTACAGGTTAGATATTGAACTAGATTTTTACAGTCCTGTGTTCATCATCTGTGTTTTAGACCTCTTGTTTTATAATAATGAAGTTTTGAGGCGGAGGATCCCTCCGACGCTCTCTGTCCGGCTCATCAGCACTCAGCTGTCTGTGAGTTGAGCTGGACGAGCCGCGGTGTGTGGAACAGCGATCTGTTCTAATCTCTCTCCACTATTCAGACTCACAACACTCATTTCACTTAGTGACTCTAATGTTGTTAGGTATTTATCTTCATCTCTTATCTATTGTAAGAGTTTATGAATGACTGCACATACAGTTGTCAGATCGCGGAACCCCAAACAATGTTGTTGCCTAGCAACTTGCTCGAAAATATTTCATTTTCCTGGGCGGGTAGAATTGACCCAGTGCATTATGGGGCGGTTGAGTAGGAAAAGTATACAATCGATTCATACCCAAAATCTTCCCGGAAGTTAGTACTCATCCGGGAATTTCTCACATACCCAAACTCGCATACCCAACCGTCACATACTCAAATTGAAGTCAAAATGAGTATGAGTAGGACGTTAGTATGGCAGTTCAGACACGGCCTGTTACAATAGGCTCGTTCGACCTCCGTTGTGGCTCGTCTGGAAAGTAGACGAGAGTAGCCGAGTGCAGTCGGGGGAGTGACGAAAAAGCCTGACTGAAGCCGGACAGCTCCGAGTCGGAAGTAGCGTCCTTGTTGCGGATGCAGTTCGTTTTCTAGTTTTATTTTGAAGGCCTATTAGAAACATATTCGCAGGAGAGTCACACATGCTACAACCGATTAGAAGCAGAACACAACACAAAGACGAGTAAACACTTTAAAAGCGAGGGGCATTTTCAAAACAAGAAACGAGATATAAGCTAATATCCCCATTCCCCACACATCTTTATCTTGTTACTTTACTAGAACACCTACTTTTAAGTGATAAAGAATAATTTACAAGAATAATTTACAAATCCAAATAAAGGAGGTTTAGTATTTCTCCCTTCACATAACGAATATGATCGGCCTAAATAAAGAAGGTCTAAGAAAAGATCCTTTATTATTATTGTAGAGATGGATATGATGAACTGTATTATGATGTGTAACAAACAACTACTTGTTGTAGTTTTGGTCTGGCTTTGCGACACTACATGTAAAATACAATCCCCAGACCATTTAGATCACTTGAAATAAGCCTATGATTTAATCTTAATGGTATAAAAATCACTTCACCAAGATCTTATGTGACTCAAGTTTGTGTTCACTTTTAAATATACAGGAGAGTTACACATCCAAATTATTTCTATGTCAAGGGTTCAGATCAGTGGAGGTTTAACTCTGATCAAGTAGCCTACATTTCTGCTTAAATGCATATTGTGGCGGCCTAATGATTAAACATAAATTAAAATCAAAAAGAATGGATCGTAATTTAATTTTGAGCGGTGATGTCAGACTTTTGCCTAACCAATTGGGGAAACGCATCAAATGCACGAGGTTTAAACTCCCAATTAGCGCTCAGCTCCGCCTGTCAGCAAGACGTTTCCCATCAGACATTTCGCTCCCGCAGCCCGTGGGGAGCAACTGCAGCGACTTGCTCCACCCTGCATTCCAATAGTAGTTGCACTTCCCCTTGTTCATTTACCCTCAGCCCTTGGCATGACGTAACAGCATACGTTGCACGGAGGGAACTTGGAGAGCGGAGGGAGACTGGGCGGGGGAGGAGCGGAGGATTTAAATGGAACCCACTTGCCCACTTGCCCTTGTAGTCGCAATGGACCGTCAGTTACATAGGTAAATCTGAATGCAAATAATACAGAATTATAACATTCTGCTAAGGTAGCCTATGTTGCAGAAAGCCATTTCCATAGCATAACAAACATTGAATTTCGACACGGTAACTCAGATTATCAAGATATTGTTACTTACACATGTAAATAGTTTGCTCCGACATATTTTCTTATTTATGTTACTTTCAACCAAAAACATTTGTTTTAAATAGTCCTCTAATTGGCAGCCATCGGTGTTATAGCAGCAATGTGTAAACTGCAATACATTCACTGGATTGTTCGTATGGAAATAGGATAGCCTAATTGAGGCGTTTTGGAATATATTTATATATATATATTTGTCCTGCGGGTGGCCGCGATGTCCCTAAAAGCATACAGTCTACCGGAAAATAAAAGGAGAAGAAGAAGAAGACGAACTGCAATGCACTGTGGGTGATATCCACCTCGGAGTGACCATCCATGTTGACTTGATCACTCAGCCCTCCGAGGGTCTATCTCACGAAGTTCACTTCAGTTTCCAGACTATTGGAACGACACTTAAGATGGCAGCGGGGATTCCCCGAGGGCAAGTGCCTAGGGCAAGTGAACGAGGGCCTGTTGAACTGGTATTGGAACGTACCGCCAGTGTCTGTGTCCGTCTTGATACCGCGGGACTTCAAAGTCTCAAGCAGCCGAGCCGCAGCCAGCCACGGGTGCAAGTGGGACAAAAAGTCTAACCATAATGCAGTGCGCTCAGCAAGACGAGCGTCATAATTGCGCAGGTCTTAGCAAGACGGCGACAGGTCGAACGAGCCTAATGTCACATAGCTGCTGCAGCCAGCGCTGTTCGCTCACTGTCTCTGTCGGTTTGCACCGAGCCGTCTCTGTGCATTTACCGGCGTAATACTCTCACAACACGGGGGAATAAATAAAGAAGCGGACGGTTTGGCCAAGCAAAAACGAGAGACCGCTGGCTTGTTCCACAGCCCGATAGTTTGACCCATATTCTGGCGGCGGCTATCGCAGTCCAGCCTAAACCCCGCCCTACCAGCAAGGGTAGGGTCGGTGGTGGAAACACAATATTTAGTGTGTCGACATATTATTGCACCAAAACAGTAGAAGCTGCACTTTTCTTTAATTGTATTTTGTACTGTTGTTGTATTTGAACATAGCAAACAAAATTGCACAACTATAAGGTCAGTGTCTGTTGTGTTTTTGTATTCAAATAAAACATTGTTTATTTATTTAGTGCGTATTGGCATCTTTGAGCAAAATACCATCAACATTTTCGCCATGGTGCTGCGCATTTCCTTACCCCCTTGCCAGCGACCACCTTGACAGACATTTCCTGGGGGAAAACACAGTTAAAGACAGTGTCTATTTGCAGTCTCATCACCTCTTCCTGTTGTTGTAGGGTAGGGTGGTAGGCTATACAACACTGGGGGAGGGGGGGGGGGGTAGGCTAGTATAAAATGATAACATTATTAGTTTTGCCTGTAATTGTTTATTGTTTGCAGATGTGTATTCTGAATAGTCTTACTGCAGAAACGCCATGAGTAGACAGGATACATGTTATAAAAGCTGTGTGAGCCTGGGAAAAAAACCTAGGGTTTCCTCGCCACAAGCGTTTCTCCCCCTAAAGTCGATCAGTGCTTTAATTTATTACCCGGTAAACACGTGGGAATAGTATTTCAGCGCCACAAGATAAACAACTACTCCGCTTCACGTACATCTCGCGAGAGGTGTATCTGCCTCTGTGCGAGCCTATTGTGAGAGTTTTACAACTCTCGCGTGATCTCCGAAGTTTCCCACGCCTGTTGTTGTGGCGTATGCCCTTTTCGCTCTCTCTCTATTGCGTGCGACCCACCGCCTCCCCCTTTTTGTCCTGTCGTCTTCACCACACCCCTTTCTCTCCGTCTCCCTCTTCCCCGCACCTCCAGTCCGCTTCTGTTGTCTCGGCGGATTGTTTGACTGTGGGAGAGGAAAAAAGGATATCGCGAGTATTGGAGTTTTGGTGAGAGTTTGTGGAAGATGGCGCCTGTTGTGACAGGGTGAGTCTGAGATTCGGGGCTGACGGTGGGGGAACGGAGTTGAAAAAAATACACGTTATTTCCACGAAATGGCTTATTTTGAGTATGTGCACTGTAGCCTGAGTACACCACGGTGTTTGGGCAACTGGTTTAGCTGCTAGAAGTAATTTATTTGTCTCAATGTGTTCGCGTGCGAGTGTGTTTTTTTCTTTACCCAGCGAACGCTACTTGCATGCGCTGACTGTTGCTGCAGTGTTTTGTGAGCTAGCCCCAGCAAAGCGATATTTCCCCCTCGGTGGTCTCCTTTCCCCTCTAACAACAGCGAGTTGTAAGCTAGCTGGCTAGCAGAGCGAGCTAAACACAACCAGTGAGGCTTGGTATTAAAAACAATTTTAACGTTAATATACGCCCCCAACACACACACACACACACACACACTTACGACTGCCTTACGCTGAAAGCAAATGTACAATACATCCCGGGTGCTGCAATTGTTTTCGAAACGTGCTCACTGTTTTAGCTGGGCGGCACGTTCAAGAGTTGGGATCCACGACTTAACATAGCTCGGTGTCCGACAATGGACGTGGGCTAGCGATATCTGACTTGAACACATTGTGGCTTTGTGAGCATGGTATCCTATTTGGCTGTCTTTTTGAATGCGCTGCCGTGGGATGGCGTGCGCTTTGCTGTAAATATATACGTTTTTTTATATGCATGGGTTTTGTCTGAAAGAACAGTTGCACATCTGCCACCACAGTGGATTTTACATTATATTTTATAGTTTTCATATAAGATATACTTGTATTCATTGATTCTTTAAACATATACTTCAGTTGAAAAACTTGAAGAAAAAGTATTTTTTTTTTAATGTACAAAACAGAAATAAGTTTAGACAGCTTTTTGTAATCCATACAACAACTGGTGACAACACTCATCGATAAACATGCTCAGCAGATATATGGGCTTGACGATCATTACTAGTGAAAAGATCCAACTCTTTCACTAAGCCTGAGCGTTTAATTTTGTTTCTAATTTGGAGTCTGTTCAGTGATGGAAGTGACGTTTTCTATCCCATTTCCCCACAAGGAGCTTTAACTATAAGATAACCAGCTGCCTAAACACCAAACTGGAAATACTTTTTTTCCTGGTCACATTTGAAGTGTTTAAAAAAAAATCTGATATGTTAAAATGTTCCATATTTAAACTGATTATTAGGCTTAGTGCACGTTCAGTAATTGCTACTAGATAATACATCTGCGATAAGCGCTTGAGCCAGGGCTTTTAATGGGAAAACGTCCTTTGTTAACATTTTCAAATTGCACATTGAAATGATGGAGATTGTCGAGGGTGTGAGCCATTTAAAATGCCTTCTTCTGTCAGTCTTTGCATCAACAGTAATATATGGCCCTAACATTCGACATAAATTCACTGTAGCTTGGACCTGATGCTGATGGCGTAAACTCTGATTATCATTTGCTTGCACAAACCCTCTTCCTTTTTTTCGCTACTCTTGAGGCTATAATCCCCACAGACAGCTCAGTGGTTGACAGACATTGGCTGGTTTCGTTAGAGGTGTGTGTATGTTGGAAGGGGAGGTGGATTTGTGAGGGAGGGAGGGGTTTGCTATGTGTATTCATTTGGGGCTTTCCAGCAGACCCCAACTGATTTCAGTCGCGTGAAAGGGGGTTTGAAGGGACTAGGCAGAGGGAGGGAGGAAGCGAGCTAGAGGGCAGGCGGGTCAGGTCTGGGTGGCTGGCCACCTGTCCAGATGATATCTCCAGATTCATGTGTGTGTTGTTTCTGTGACTGAAGAGGGATTGGTGTGTGTGTGTGTGTGTGTGTGTGTGGGGGGGGGGGGGGTCAGAAAATTAGAGTGCCATAAGGGGTCTTTTTAGCCGATGGCAGGTCATGTTCACAGCAATGGTTGGAGGCATCATAGGAGTTCCATGCCCCCACGGACTGTTCAACCGGTTCTGGCTTTGCACAGGGAGTGGGCTTGTTATTGTTATTATCACTCTCTTGTAAAAGCTTCAGTTTTAGCGTGACCTCACAACGTTGCTAAGACATTTCTGGAGTTTTGTTGTGTGCTTTGTGTTTTAAGCCTGGTGAGACCAGCCTGATCTTGGAGCGTCTGGACTTTCAATCTGGCCAATCAGAGCCTGTGTTCTGACTTAACGTTCGTCTTCAATCAAGCCTAGTGAGACCAGCCGTCAACGACTACATAAACCAATTAAGGGTTGCCTTCTACACTGCATTCCAAATTATAAGGCAAATTAGATTTTCCCAGATTTTCCTAAATAGTCGATGCAAATCACAGTCAGTATCATTTTCAAGTCATAATAGGGGAAAGTGGGGTGAGTTGTGCAACTTTTTACTCAAAGTGATTTTAAAGTGAGGCCTTAACAGTTATGTCTCCAACTCAAATATGTACATATATTTCAGGATGTTGTGCATCCCTGGCAATAAAAACTTTGGATCTGGAATAAACTGTTTAAGAAATATAGCTTTCGGAAAAAAAGTTGCTTGTCGCACAAATCACCCCACAACGTGGGGTGATTTGTGCATTTGGAGAAAATAAGATGGGGTGAATTGTGCCAATTTATATATATCTCAAAAACTGTAATGCAAGACAAATCCATTAGACATCACTTATTTAAGGTGTATTTAAAGTAAATAGTTGACAAAGATTGAAGGTACATTTTCTTAAACAAGGCCTAGCAGATCTAGGTGGTTTTGCCTGCAAAGCTCACAATGACAAAGTCACCATCATCTCATCTTTCTGGCCATCTGAACTCTCACAGTGGTGTCGTTAAGTGGAATTGAGATGTCACTCTCTTCTGAGCTACTGTAGACAATCACTTTCTTTTGGTGACCAGCGTATACAGCCATGCCACTGGCACAACTCTCAGAAATGTACTTTGCACTAGTTGCTCCGAGCTTGTGGAACCAACTGCCACCTGACAAATGTGATTCCCCCTACATTTCTGCCTTTAAATCAAGGCTCAAAACCCATATGTACACCCTGGTGTTTCCTCCCCATTAACCTCTGCACTACTTACTTACCTCTGCACTACTCTCTGTGTTTATGTGGATGTATGGGCTTTACGTCTTTTACTTTGGTTATTGTTATTTTACCTTCATTGTTTACCTACTGAATGCACTATGTACAGCACTTTGGACAGTGCAAACTGTCATAAATGTGCTTTTATAAATACATTTTACTTACTTACTTACTTATAACTCACCTAGGCCCTTTGGCACAAATCACCCCATCCCCTAGCCTGGAAATCCAGACCCTTATATCTTGAACGATAGAGGGTCTGGCCACGATCAATAGTCATTTCCAACTCAAGGGGCGGCTCCTACTCGTGCATTTCAAATGCCACTGCACGCAGTTGGATAGCACTACAACCAATCAGAGCGCACAAGGTGACGTAAGCCCCTTTCGTTTAGCGAACAGCTGTTAAACTGTTAAATTAAACGTTTGCCGTTGTCGGTCGGCAAAACAGAACATTCCACTTACTTGCTAATGAAAGATTTGAGTGCCGTCTTCCAAATCGTTAAGGGTCGAGGCCAAAGCAGTCTCAAACTCACACAACATATCCGCAGCCATCTTTGATGTTTACTATCACGGCTTCGACGTCGCATGCACGTCACTGTCGTCATCCGGTTACGTCCTCCCCAGAGTACCATATAAAGGGCTCTGGCGCGCCCATATTAGATAGAACCAATTGAAACGTGACCCAGATTTCTGGTCTTCTGATAAAGCTTCAACGGAGCGTGTCCAGCCCAACACGCGCAGCAAATTTAATTTGCCAGGCCTAGTGGCAGGTCTGGGAATGCCAGGCTGCCCATCCCCAGAATTTGGATAATAGCATGATGCAGCAATTTAGGGTTGACATTGTGCTAACTATATAGACTCAAAGTGTAGCATACCAAAGCACTAAACATGTGTCAAATGTTTTCAAACGTGTCTATAATTGTTCAGACACAATAATCAAAAAACCTTGATCATGGAAATTTTACTTTGAAAGGCAAAACACAGTTTTTTGAGCTTAAATGTGCTTATATCTTATTCCTTGTGTCTCCCTTCTTTACAGGATGAGTCAAATGGATGGCTCTTCTTAAATATGTGGTCACATTTCCAATTTCTTCCACGGTTTTCTAGAAACAAGGGGTTTTGCAACTTCCAAAATGCACAACTCACCCCACTCTCCCCTATAATAATAAAAGTATTTTTTTCAAAAATAAAAAACTCCAAATGCACTGTTCCAAATCATTATGCACAACAGAGTTTCAAAACATTTTATATGTTGTAAACAACTAAAAATGGTCATTTGTTGAATTTGCAGCATTAGGAGGTCATATTTAGTGAAATCAAAAGCTATTTCAATCAAAAACATCTTAACAGGCCAAGTTACATGTTAACATACGACCCCTTCTTTGATATCACCTTCACAATTCTTGCATCCATTGAACTTCTAAGTTCTTGGAGAGTTTCCGCTTGAAAATCTTTGCAGAATGCCAGACTAGCCTCCCATAGCTGCTGTTTTGATGTGAACTGCCTCCCAACCTCATAGATGTTTTGCCTGAGGATGCTCCAAAGGTTCTCAACAGGGTTGAGGTCAGGGGAAGATGGGGGCCACACCATGACAGTGTTTCCCACAGACTTTTTTGAAAGTGTGGAAAGTTTTTGAAAGTGCATTTTAAATGTTAAATGCATCAATCTGGTGTACTTTGAGGAACACTATTCCTATATAAATGGTGATTAAGATAGAGTTTAACACACTTATCAATGGTTAATGAATAAATAATTTTCTATGATACACATTTGAGCCATCAAAAAAATGAAGCAAAGGTGGTGGTTACCTGTGGTTCAAAAGAGTGAACACAAGCCCCCTTTTGTTTTATTATGCCTCGTTTCCACCGAGTAGAGCGTGTTGGATCGGAGCGGTTCGGTCCAGGTAGTTTGGCTTTTCATTTGCCAAAAGTTGGGTAGGGTACAGTTTAAGCGCACCTAACCGCTCTGAGCCGCTCCAAATCTCAGTACTCCTCCGTAGGGGTACTAGCCGCCTGAAAGGGTGCCGAAAATGCGGTGCTACACACTGCCGTCATTTGATTGGCCGAAAGAATCATTTCCGCCATGTGTAGTCACCTCGGCAAGAGTCTTGTGTTTTGGCGAAAATGTGAGCACAGCACTGTTTATTGTGTGTTTTTCCTCGTCAACAAATTAATCAGTTGGCTACACTGTGTCCCACTGCGTAGCTGCCGCAGCCAGCACTGTTCGCTCACTGTCTCTATGAGTTGCACCGAGCCGTCTCTGTGTGTTTACGCCATAGATAGTAGTAAATACACGCTCACAACAACACGGGGGGAATAAATAAAAAAGCGGCTTTGACCGAGCAAAAACGAGAGACCGCTGGCTTGACCACAGTTGGTCGAAAGAATCGTTTCCGCCTTGTGTAGTCACCTCGGATAGAGTGAAGAGAGTCACTGTGTTTTGGCAAAAATGTGAGCGCGGCACTGTTTATTGTGTGGTGTTTTTCCTCGTCATTAAATGAATCAGTTGGCTACACTGTGTCCCACTGCTACGATGTCACGAAGCTGCCGCGCTGTTCACTCAATGTCTCTATCAGTTGCACCGAGCCGTCTCTGTGCTCTCAACAACACGGGGGGAATAAATAAAGAAGCGGCTGGTTTGACCATGCAAAAACAAGAGACCGCTGGCTTGACCACAGTTGTTCCACAGTCCGATAGTTTGACCCACATTCTGGCGGCGGCTATCGCAGTCCAGCCTAAACCCCGCCCCAACAGTAAGGGTAGGGTCATAAACCCCGCCCTACCAGTAAGGGTAGGGTCGGCGGTGGAAACAACACCGAGATTCTTAAAAGTGAGCTGACCCGCTCTGAGCCGCTCCGACCCGACCCGCTCTACTCGGTGGAAACGAGGCATTAGATTGTTGAATTACTAGTACTCAAATAACTGTGACTACAATCACGAAGGATAGCTCACAATATTCTTTCCAGCAGAGGGTGCTCAAAGAGCGCAGAATGAATTGTGATGGAAAAATTGCAGAAAATAGCTACTTATGAATACAGGACATTAACTTGACACTGACAAATTAATCTGTCATTGACCTTTATTATATCTTTCGAGACTGTGTTTTTTAATTTACAGTATATTAGGACATTTATTATTATTTTATAGGATAATTATTTTTCTTGGCTTAGAAAAAAACAGTTCCAATGCCCTGTTGTAGTTGAATTTCTCTGGGCTTGGCCCATTGATTGAGACTCGTAGGCATGCGGAAAGGTGCTCCCCCTGTAAAAAATGCGTCTGCTCCTTTGTGTCTTGCTGTCAAGCTGGGTTCTCCTAGTGAAAAGAGCATAACGGACGCAGAATGAGACATGACACTGGCAATGTTAAGCTAAATTAGCATGCTAGTGCTATCTTTTATCATCAGACATATTCTGTTACAAGTTACAACTGAAATTAGCGAACTAAAATCTCTGCTGGACTCACAGGACGAGTAGGATAATATCGAGGGTGATCCACAACTGTTTGGTCACATTCAAACAAAAATATTACTGTTATAAAATAAAATAAACGTTTAGCGTGGTAACACTGAACTTAGCCTACTTTGCTCTGTTTTTTTAACCACCGACCTGAAAGCGAGCGAAGTTCTAACAGCTGACTTTCATTCATTTCCTATTTACTGTCCGTATTTATTTGCTACTATCTATGGTATGCACTATCTATGGTATGCTCGCGATCAGACATCAGACATACAGACGGTAATTTTCCTACTTACCTCAATAAGTTTCAGATGATCCTTGTCAAATTAATGCGCTGATACCTCTTCTCGTAGGCTACCTGAAGGCAATACAGTCACAGCGCGTGTTGACACCGCAGGGGGAGGGGCTGATTGACTCGGGGAGATTGAAGCCTCGATCCCTCAAGCGGCGCTTTGATAATACGTCCATGATTGAAGGAAATATTGTTTCTTGAGATCACAGCGCGAATCACACGTTTTTATGCGGAAATGCTATTGTTTCCAAGTGAAACTTGCGCATTGCAAATGAAATGTATACATGTATATTTTTTAAATAGTAAAATATACATATATCAAAAAAAAAAAAATGAAAGTGTGGCGGGGCAAAATGAAAGTGTGGCGGCCCGCCACGGAATGATACATTAGTGGGAAACACTGCATGAGTTTCTTTCCTTTTATGCCCAAAGCAGCCAGTGACAGAGGTATTCTTTGCATCACGAGATGGTGCATTGTCATGCATGAAGATGATTTTACTACGGAAGGCACTGTCCTTCTTTTTGTACCACGGAAGAAAGTGGTGAGTCAGAAACTCTACATACTTTGCTGAGGTCATTTTCACACCGTCAGGGACCCTGAACAGTGTTTCCCCTACCATTATACAGGCCTGGCGGGGCCGCCAGGCCAACGAGACCCCCCGCCAGGCCAACAGCAGCCTGACTTAAAATATATATATATATGTATATATATATATATATATATATCTTTATATATATATATATATATATATATACACATATATATGTATATGTATATATACATATACATATATATGTATATGTATATATACATATACATATATATGTATATATATATATATACACATATATATGTATATATATATATACATATACATGTATATGTATATGTATATACATATATATGTGTATATATATATATATATATATAGGGGAGAACGAGCCACCTTTTACATTTGCTCCCCTATAAGCGAGCTAAAATGATTTATCACTCAAATGTACACATTTCCCATTAATTCAGGATGTTCCCTTGTATTTCCTTGGCATGATGGCTTTTCTACAATGTGTATGACATTAAAATAAAACATATGTCATGTAATATTACATTAAAATATGTTTAAGACTAAACTTAACTTGTGCCTCATGGTGGGGGAAAGTGAGACAGTGGCTCACTTTCCCCACAGCATTTGGCTCACTTTCCCCACACGCCACAATTTGAGAAAAAAACTACCTCTCTTAGCATTTCAGGCTAATCTTCAGTTATCAGCATCACATGGTTTCATATGTTGGTAGTTCATCAACACGTATGATAGAAGTTTTTCTACGTGAATACATTTGCTTTGGCACAACAGTTGATTAAGTTGACAGCAAGAAAATTTACTTTTACATGCAAAATACCTATTTTGGTGAAAAAAACATGCTTACCACAGCACCATGAGGTCCTCTCTTTCAGGGCCATGGGGAAATGAGAGGGGCTTGAAAACATATATCTCACATGACCACAAATGTTTTCCGTTGCCTAGATACAGGGGGTGGCTCACATTACCCGATGCCTCAGATTCCCCCGTTCTCCCCTATATATAATATATAAAATATGGAGTAGCAGTTACTAGTCATTTTAAGCTGATTATTGCCGTCACTTTCATTGATTCCGCAATAATCATTTGCGCGCGTCTGCGCGGCACTGTCAGTCTACCCCTAGGCTGTGTCTGAAATCGCGCACTTACGTAAGTGCACTTACATTGAGTGCACTTTATTATCCCAACAGTACACTTACTTATAGACGCAGTGCTCTCATTTCTACAGCGCACTGTCCAAACTGCCGTCGCGCACCTACCGGAAATGACTTTGCATTTTGACGGTTCTTCTTCGGTGGTATTTTTTTCTGCTTGCGTTACCGATAGCCAAAACAGACACATAAGTCGCGGAAAAACAAAACAAATGTGTAATTTAACTTTTGTAGAGCGCGTCCGACTCCACAGTTGCTTCAAGCTCCTCTATTTTGATTTTAATGTCCCGTCCTCTCCGCTACGTAGGCAAGATGGCGGCCGTTGAGTGTGGAAAGTGTCCATCGGTCTGCACTCAACTTTTAGACCGTTTTGAGTGCACGACCGAGGAACTTACAGTGCACTGCGTTTTGGCGCACTCTGCGTTTTTTTGTGAAGTGCACTCAAAAAAGTAAGTGTAAGTACAGAAGTGCGCGATTTCAGACACAGCCCTTGTGTGCGCCTGTCTTTACAACCTCTCGTTGGATCATCCCATCAGCTGATCTGTGTGTCTGCGTGTGTCTGCGCGCGGCGTGATGAGCGTGTGCATTCGGTGCGCACTTGTTAAACACGGAAGCCAATGAGCAGGAGCATGACTAGCAAGCAAACGCTGAACTAGTGGCGAAAATAAAACCAGCGCCTGCTCTATGGAGATATTAAGGACTCAGCAACAGGGACGTTGAACAGGAAAAAGTGCTGAGCAAAATTTAGAAAGTTAAAATCGCTACGTCGCCGTGGCAACACAACCAATCTGTATCAACAGCAGAGACAGAGCAGAAAAAAACAGCATGCACTCGTTTCAGTAAGTTTACACAAGTGCCACACTGCTACTGCCTTTGGCATTCTCAGAGAGAAAAGCATTAATTTATTTTCAAGGGACATATTTATTTATTGTTTAAACTGTTAAGTTATCTTAAACAGCAGGCTATTGTAGGCCTACAAGCTGTATTTCTTTGTATTTTCAATGCTACTTTATTTTTATGTTTTAAATTGAGGAATAGGCTAGATGAAATATAATGGTCGGAATAGGGAATTTGCCTTATGTAGCACACATGTTGATAGGCTAATCATGATGTGAGTAGCCTATGTTAATTAATTTATTTTCAACAAGGCTATTTGCCTAAAAATCAGTAGGCTAACTTCAAGGTTAGGTGATTCAGATTATTCCAGAAATGAGTCCTAGACAGGACCTGTCTATATTAGATCTTAGTGTTAATTGTTTTTTATTGAAATCCACGTGTTTTTCTTCAATAGTTTACATGGCTTGTGTCTCCAAATTATTACAGGAAATAATTATAGGCAGGACATATGTCTACAGAGCACAAAATTAATCAGATTTCGCCTCTCAAAGTGCACCAGATTTAGGGCTGCAACAACGAATCGATTAAAATCGATTACTAAAAGCGTTGGCAACGAAATTCGTCATCGATTTGTTGAGTCGCGCGATTAATAAGTCACTTGTAGGCACGGCACTGTTTACATCCAGCAGCCGACAGGTTCATGCACGCCCACAGCGAGCCTTCCGCACGTGAAGCGGTGTGGGAAAGCTATAGTGTGAGCGGCCACAGCTTGTATTTTGGTCATATCTAACACTGGGCTGTAGGCCTATATAAATGTGTTGTACCTTTGCTGTCTTTGGGTTAAAAAAACTCCTTCAACTCAGTATCCGTCTAGTCCAAAAAAACTCTGTCAGCTGCTGCTGCAGACGGTTTGCAGACGGGCTCGGAGAGTCGGCATCGGCGCATCAACAGTCATTCAAAGCAGCGGTAGTAATCACACAACCAAACGGTGTAGAAAGTCCCGTCAGTTAAAAATAGTAATCCAGTTTTTAAATCCATGTTAAAATCGGAAGGATATAGAGCTAGTTAGCTCAAAAAAAATAGCAAACATGTCAAATGTGATGTGTTCAGGCCGGCTCAGTAATATGATTGATGTGTTCAAATGCAAAAAAAAAAAAAAGAAATTTGAGATTTTGGCGAAAACTTGTTTTCCCAGTAATATAAAATAGATAGTAATGATGGAATCATGACCTGTTTTAATGTCCTATCTTGAGCTAGGATCATATCAGCAATTAAGCAATAATACAAGTTCTATTTCAACGAAATAATAGAAAAGTATCAATAGTGATATCAATAAAGACTGGGATTGTTATCGGTTGACTGGTTTACCATGGACATTCCTTATGTACTTTATAAATGTATATCATAAATTGTATGTTTTTTTGTGTTATCCCAGTTAAGTTTATTTTTAATTTATCATTTAATATTACTTTTAATAGTTCCGGGACGTTGGAGCAATAAACTGGTGTTTTGACACTTCAGTCTGCACTGTGAATTTGAAGTAATGTTCAGTTTTTGAATAAAGATGCAGCATTTACAAATGTTTCTTTTTTTTATCCGATTCATCGAAAAAATAATCGACCGATTAATCGATTATTAAAATAATCGTTAGTTGCAGCCCTAACCAGATTGATGCATTTAACTTTAAAAGGATAAAGTTTTCCTCTGCAGGGGCATGCCTCCAGACCCCACTAGAAGGTCCATTCTCACCCAGCAGGATCTAAAAATCCTGTGAGAAACACCACATGTACAAACGTACTGAATGTGAAAGCATAACCCTATGCCCTCATTCTTAACGGGCTGTCAAAAGAGGCTCATCCCAAATGGGGTTCGTTTTGGTCAATTTCTTCTAGAAATTTGATACGCACACGGTGCGCATACTCTTCATCAGCTCTTACCACCGGGCCTAAAAAAAATTCTAGGGGAAACACTGCTGAAGGTGCCAACCAGCTCTCCCCCATGATTCTAGCCCAAAACATGACTCCGCCACCTCCTGTCTGCCGTCACAGCCTTGTTGGCACATTGTGGCCATTCACCAACCATTCACTACTCCATCCATCCGACCATCCAGGGTTGCACGGCACTCATCAGTAAACAAGACTGTTTGAAGATGAGTCTTCATGTATTCCTGAGCCCACTGCAACTGTTTCAGCTTGTGATCATTGATTAGGGGTGGCCGAATAATAGGTTTATGCACAACTGCAAACTTCTGGATCCTACACCTTGAGGTTTGCGGGACTCCAGAGGCACCAGAAGCTTCAAATACGTGTCTGCTGCTCTGTAACGGCATTTTAGCAGCTGCTCTCCTATTCCGATGAATTTGTCTGGCAGAAACCTTCCTCATATTACCTTTATCCGAACGAATCCGTCTGTGCTCTGAATCAGCCACAAATCTCTTCACAGTACGATGATCACACTTAAGTTTTCGTGAAATATCTAATGTTTTCATACCTTGTCCAAGGTATTGCACTCTTTGACGCTTTTAGGCAGCAGAGAGATCCTTTTTCTTTCCCATATTGCTTGAAACCTGTGGCCTGCTTAATCATGTGGAACGTCCTTGTTAAGTAGATTTCCTTTGATTGGGCTTACTTAGCAAACTGATTATCACAGGTGTCCAGTGTTTCCCCTAGAATTTTTTTTAGGCCCGGTGGTTAGAGCTGATGAAGAGTATGCGCGCCGCGTGGGTATCAAATTTCACAGCTGTTGCGACCAGTGAATCGCGGCCGTTAAAAACATCCATAAATTGTAACTTATAACAGCGATCGGGACTGCATGTACTTACTCACACACGGGTGATTCACATAAACTCAAATAAACACGTTTCAACTGTGGAATGATCGACTACTGCGGCAACATGCATGCTCACACACCTGACCGAGAGAGAAGAGAAAAGGAAACTTATTAAACAGACTCCGGCCGACTGACGTCACGGCCACTAACTGACAGCTATAATGTCATCCACACTGAACAAAACACATCTTAACACACTATAAGAAATAACAACACTGTAACCCATAATTTTTGGGGGCTACAAAATTATACCAAAGATAGTTTTGTTCGGGTATAAAAACTACGAGGTGGTCAACATAAAACTAATTAAAAAATGTGTTTATTCTGTAAAGGAGTGGTTTAAAATGAAGAATATTATTGCAAAATATGAGTTAAATGTTAAAAATCACTGGTAAATAGTGCAATAGGTAGATGCAATGTCGGTAAAAAAAATTCACAATTTCAATTACACTTTTTAAATAAATAAATATAGATTTTAAAAGCGTACATGATGTGGGTAAATATATTTTTACTTTTTTGGTAAAAGGACTCGAAATGACTCGAAGCTCAAACTGCAGGACTTGGGACTTGACTTGAGACTTGTCAGCATTGACTCGGGACTTGCCTGTCTTGACTCGAGACTTGACTCGGGACTTGAGGGCAAAGACTTACTTGTGACTTGCTAAACAATGACTTGGTCCCACCTCTGATAAATGGTAGAGGCGTGTTCTACAGGTCTGGACACCTTGCCGTCCGGCTCCTGCCGCCGAAAGTTTCAAAACGGGGAACTCTGAGCGCCCTCACATGGGCGACAACCGCTTCTTGGTCCAACCACCGCTGTTGAAACTGCTATCCCCTGCTGCCCTTCCCTAATAGAAATGAATGGAGGCAATGAGTTGCCGCGCAGTGGTGTGAAAAGGTCTTAAGCTTTAAAGGTTACAGGTGGTTAAAGGTGAATAGTTTCTTGATTGTGAGATTGCTTCTTCATCTACCTAGGATCACACAAGGAATATCCCTTTAAACTCAACATTGCAGTGCAATAATTGACTTGTTTCACTTCGCAACACTTTAATTCAACCTTAACTGATGCAGGTATATCTTCTTATTTCTTAAACTACCATGTCAGAATGCATATGCTGTGGTTTTGGAAAATATGTAACTCTGTTTCAGAGGGGTGAAATTCTTGAACTGTTTCAAACAAAGACAACTACTCAGGAGAAGATGAAATTACTAAAATCGTGTTAAGAACTGTCCTACACATTATCAAAACCTGGATAGATAGTGGTGAACCATCATCTTTGAGGAAGAAATTTTGTCTGAAAAAAAATCTTTATTGATCATCAGGGAGTTCACTTAAAACATTTGGTGGAATCAAAATGTAAAATATCGACAGTAGAACTCATGGCTATGTTTAATAGTGAAAGTAAGAGCATTTCCACATGCACAACGGGAAGAAAACATAAGGTATATGGACTATGCAGATGTGTAGCCTTAAGAAAACCACTTCCGTGGCGCTTTTCTGGAAGGATAAAATGCTTCTATTTGCTATCAAATTTAAAGATTGGACTCTGGAGCAATGGAAAAAGGTTGTATGGTCTAATGCAGTGGTTCTCAAAGTGCGGCCCGCGGGCCAATGGCGGCCCGCGGAAACATATCTGGCGGCCCGCATTGAATTATGAATTATAAAAAAATAAAAAATAAACATTTTTTTTTTTTTTTATTGAAACGCACGGAGGGGATACGTCCCTCGTAACAGTAGAAACAGTACAGGGGTCGAAACACTTGAATATCCCTCCTAATTGTTTATATTCATTCCCCAATTATTAATAACACGCCTACAGTGGACCGTACCATCTTAAACTTGCAACGTTCGGCTGGCCTCTGCCTCTCGTTGCAGACGGCTTGTCAGCCTCCCGCAGTGCAGCAGACAGTGTAGTGGTCCCAATGTAAGTTGTTAGATAGTGAGCTTGTTAAGCCCAATACGATGCACTTTCTCACCTTCAAGGTGAATTAGATTAGGTCAAGTGTCTAAGGATGGATGCTAACATTATCTGGTTTCTAACTCTTTTGCCTAAAGTTTAGCTAACAAGCTAACGTTAGCTAGCTGCTGATAGCCATGGAAATATCTGCCTAGTTGACTGCTGATAGCCCACCCTGTTTATTTCCAATGTATAGTGTCATAATAGTTAACACTGCTGCTGCATCATGAGTAGTGAGTCCTACAAAAAAACATTCCAAAAGGTGATACGTTTTCAATGTGCAGAAAGTTTTGAACAATAAAGTAGAATAAATATTTGAATGCAATACAGAATGCTTCAGTGCCTTACTGATTTATATTCCATTAGATTTGCGTCAATGGGAGCTAGTTGTCTTTTCCTTAACATGTGCACCATAAATAAATACAGAAGACACAAATTACTGCATAAAAATTAACCAAAATGCACAAAATGAAGTGTTCGAACCTCAAATTTTTCAGGGGGACAACCCCCAGACCCCCGCTTTTAATGTGTCACCCCCAATGTTTAAATTAAATCTAGCCCTTCATTTATTAATTAAAAGTATTGGTTGCAGACCAATACATGTAAACTGTAAAGACGCTGGCCATTGAAATTATGTTTTTTATTTTATTTTTTCTTCGGCGGCCCTCGGCCCAATGTTGGGTTCCTAAATTGGCCCTCAGCTATCAAAAGTTTGAGAACCCCTGGTCTAATGAGTCCAGATTGACCCTGTGTTCCAGAGTGATGGGTGCATCAGGGTTAGGGGTGGGAAAAATAATCGATTTTCCGATTAATCGCGATTCTCTCTCGAACGATTCTGAATCGTTTCATAGAAGTTAATTAATCGATTTATATATATATATATATAGTAGCCTAAGTTGTGCATTTTGGAAGTTGCAAAACCCCTTGTTTCTAGAAAACCGTGGAAGAAATTGGAAATGTGACCACATATTTAAGAAGAGCCATCCATTTGACTCATCCTGTAAAGAAGGGAGACACAAGGAATAAGATATAAGCACATTTAAGCTAAAAAAAAACTGTGTTTTGCCTTTCAAAGTAAAATTTCCATGATCAAGGTTTTTTGATTATTGTGTCTGAACAATTATAGACACGTTTGAAAACATTTGACACATGTTTTAGTGCTTTGGTATGCTACACTTTGAGTCTATATAATTAGCACGATGTCAGCCCTAAATTGCTGCATCATGCCTATTATCCAAAATTCTGGGGATGGGGTGATTTGTGCCAAAGGGCCTAGGTGAGTTATAAGTAAGTAAGTAAGTAAAATGTATTTATAAAAGCACATTTATGACAGTTTGCACTGTCCAAAGTGCTGTACAGTGCATTCAGTAGGTAAACAATGAAGGTAAAATAACAATAACCAAAATAAAAGACATAAAGCCCATACATCCACATAAACACAGATAGTAGTGCAGAGGTAAGATAAGTTAATGGGGAGGAAACACCAGGGTGTACATATGGGTTTTGAGCCTTGATTTAAAGGCAGAAATGTAGGGGGAATCACATTTGTCAGGTGGCAGTTGGTTCCACAAGCACGGAGCAACTAGTGCAAAGTACATTTCTGAGAGTTGTGCCAGTGGCATGGCTGTATACGCTGGTCACCAAAAGAAAGTGATTGTCTACAGTAGCTCAGAAGAGAGTGACATCTCAATTCCACTTAACGACACCACTGACGAGAGTTCAGATGGCCAGAAAGATGATGATGGTGACTGTCATTGTGAGCTTTGCAGGCAAAACCACCTAGATCTGCTAGACCTTGTTTAAGAAAATTGTCCTTCAATCTTTGTCAACTATTTACTTTATTTACTTTAAATACACCTTAAATAAGTGATTGTCTAATGGATTTGTCTTGCATTTTAGTTTATGAGATATATATCAATGGCACAATTCACCCATGGTATTCTCTCCAACCGCACAACTTACACCACACCGTGGGGCAAGTTGTGCAACAAGACAACTTTTTTTCCGAAAGCTATATTTCTTCTACAGTTTATTCCAGATCCAAAGTTTTTATTGCCAGGGATGCACAACACCCTGAAATATATGTACATATTTGAGTTGGAGACTTTACTGTCAAGGCCTTACTTTAAAGTCACTTTGAGTGAAAAGTTGCACAACTTAGGCCACTCTCCCCTATTTATTTTTATTTATTATTATTTTTTTTTAATACTAGTATTTAATATTAGTATTTCCTGCGCCACTGCGCATGCACACCACACACGTGCGAGTTGTTAAGTGGCGACAAAAGGGCAGAGAGCAGCAAACCATATGACCTGCACTGGCTTTGTGTCTGTTTACTTTTTTGTATGAGAGCTGAATTCCAAGCCATACTTTTTGCACAATGTGTTGAAAGACATAGAAAATAATAGAATAGAAATCCTATTGAAACATGATTCACAAGAGTAGAAAGAAAATTAAACTGAATCGGTTTAGTTTTTACATACTACCATATTGTGTTGAAAGCTGCATTGATTATTGCACTGTTCATATAAAGTCATATTTGTGACAAGAAAAGCTTTTTCTCTAACACAATATTAGAGAAGGTAATTCATCTGTTGATTGTATTTAATGATCATCACAAAAGTAGTAAGTGATTAGCAAACTCTGAGAAGCAAACTCAGATGTGTATATAAATATATTTTTTTAAATCACACATAGGTATGTAGGGGAGAACGGGGTAATTTGTCACACGGGTTGGTTGTCACAATCGTTATATCTCGGAACCAGAAGGTGCTGTCTGTGAAATTTTGGTATGTAAATATCCAGAATTGGGATCAGAGGTCACCTACATAGTCTTCTACATAGAGTTAGACTGCTGAATTTGAGGTGAGACGACTGTTTGTGTTTTTCATGTCAAATTGAAAATATTTAGCTCCTCAGTATTTTTCTTCTAGGCTTTTACACAATGGGTTTACAACAAAACACTTGTTACCCATACAAAGTGTGAAGGGTAAACTATAGTTTAGATTGTGGTTAGCAAGCTAATTAGTTGTCAGATGGTTGTTGGCCTTGATGCTAGCAAGAAATTCAAGTTGGGGTTGGTCAGCACATTTTTTGGGGGGTTGGTTGTCACATGTTATCTCAAGGCTTCAGCTGGAAAAGGAACCCAATAACGAAAGATATTGTCAAGCTGTATCCTCACTGACACCCCAGAGAAGGAAAGAATAGAGCAGGAAAAGGCAGCTAGCATGCAAAAGAAAAAAGGGCAACAAAATCAAAACAACCCAGTGCATCCCAAACTAGACCAGCTGCCAAGGCTACAGTAAGTTATGTAGGCCTATTTGTCAACTTGACAATGCAATTAAACTTTCAAATTTAGTTCTACTTGCTGGCCTTCTTTTTAAGATTATTCCCATTAAGATAACATTGTGACAAACAACCCCATAGTGTTTGACAACCGACCCCTTGATGGGGTTGGTTGTCACAATGTGTAAGGGTGTCTTTGATGATTAATTTCTTCTTTATTACAATAAGATATCAAAAAGTGAGGGGTACACATTTCAAGCCAACACCTTAAGCTTCAATTTAATGTAGGAATGACTATTGAAAGATGTTTAGGTGATAAGCAATTCTCACTAGAGTAAAAAGTGTGCCAACTTACCCCGTTCTCCCCTACGTAAAAAAAAATTGCATCGAGATGCATTGAGAATCGATTTTGAATCGAATTGTTGACCTCGGAATCGAATCGTGAGGTGCCAAGAGATTCCCACCCCTAATCAGGGTAAGATGAGAGGTGGATGAAGTGATGCTCCCATCATGCCTAGTGTCTACTGTACAAGCCTGTGTTGCAGTGTACAGTAGGATCTGGGGTTGCTTCAGTTGGTCAGGTCTAGGCTCAGAAACCTTATGTGCCAAAAAAAAAAGAAAAGCGTAACAAATGGCGGAATATGTGCCTAATCAAAGCTAAAGAGGGTCCAACTAAATAATTGAGTGTGACTTTTTTTCAGCTGTGCAGTGTAAAATGCTGAAAATATTACAATTTAAGAATCTGGTATCACCAAATTATTTTCTGCCAGTTAACTTATCCATTCAGCCTTAGACAATGAACTGTTGTTGTGAAACCTTAATGTCTCCGCACTGGTATCAAGTGCTCTTACTTTGAACGTCGCAGGTTGCCACAACAACACAAACTGGCCCCACCCTGATCACCATCCTTCATGCAGGCTAGTGGCAAAAGAAAAGAAAGAAAGAAAAAGAAAACCAATGGAAAGAGACGTTCCTCTCTGCCAGAGAAAACCATGAACTGATAGTTGAAAGAGCAGCACTGTTCACCTGGGATGATAAGCGCATGAATCACTTATTTCAACACAGCTCTCTGCCTTTGCTGTGCCCCCGGGGGACGGGATTCCATTTAGCTCACACCCCTCTCTGTCTTCTGCCAAAAGAAAAGAACGATGGAGCCAAGTTTCTCTGTGCTGGTGTAATGATACCACAGAGTCTCTCTTTGAGACTCAAACCCTGTGTTCTTGCGTTTGTTAGTTTGAGCATGTGGTTTTTAAGCTCTGCAGCTGTGTGTATGTGTGTGTGTCCTTAGAGAAATTGTACCTAGACATAAATGTTGATGTGTGTGCGCATGCGCATCCATCCCTGGGGGTCCTCTCCTCTTCCCCGGTTCCCCCTTTATGAAAGGGGAGGTTCAGAGAGAGCAGCAGATGTCGAAGCGCTAACCTTATGGTTGCAAAGGGCTTGGGCTACAGTTTAAAGACACATATAGGCCTTTCACACCGCCGCAAAATCGGCGCTAGTTCTGGGCTAGTTCGGAGTTAGAGCCAGTGTTTTGGTTTCACACCGCCAGAGAGCCTGCTCCGGGCCGTAAAAACTGGTTCTTATCAAACCCCAGGACTGAGCAGGGTTTGATAAGAACCGCTTGCGCCAGCGGCCGGGGGAGGGATTATCCTGACCAACCAGACCAACTCAAACCTCATGCCCGCCATATTTAAAAACACCGCTACTACGAGACGTAAACATAACATAATTACCGAACGTAGCGATCAAATTGACGGCGAGAATACGCTGTATGGGTCCTGTTTGGTAAAGAAAGCAAAGCGAGAGCCAACACGTGTAAAAATAAGACGTATTCGCCGCTGTTGTTGTGCTAAAAGCTAGCGGTAGCTTTAGCGTTAGCCTCAAGAGCAGCGGCGTCGGGCGACGTACACACGTTTACAGTGACGTCATGACGTTGCTCTCTTGCCGGCTCCATGGCTGTCTCCGGTCGATGTGAAACCAACCGGTTCATAACTGGGATAAGGCTGTAACCAGTTTTGAACTGACCCCAACACCAGCCTGGAACTGACTCTTGGTTCATTTTGGTGTGAAAGGCCTAAAAGAGTAACCCCCCCCCCCCCTTCAAAGTGTGTGTTGGTTGGTGGGTGGGTCACAGGCGAAGCACCATAGCAAAATGTGCCATTGCCAGACGTCTCTGGGAGGATTTATTCTCATGCTTACAGTAGCCTATTGTTTTGGAAGTTCATGCATATCCATCACCTCACATGATTGAAATATCCCCCGAAGCCTATAGTTTTATTCAGGGTTCAGATTAAACTTGCTTGGTCGAGTGATGATGTTAAATCACCACACACCCTTGTTGACTGGGTGTCTTCGGTCTCTTGTTTCCCCCTTTTGGGCTGTGTGTGTCCTTCTGCTTCGGGGGAGCAGCCGCAGGAGACACCCAAGGGGGATATAAATGCACATTTTTGCCTAATTTAGCTTGGATTGCCACTTGCTGAAGTTGGCACTCCTCATTCTTGGTCCTAGGCCACATGCTAAAGTCTGCACCACCCAGATATAGCAGTGGTTCCCCTTTAGCGATTAGGGATTTGATTTATCTTTTGATGGGCTTGTGTGGAATCATGGCAGTAAAAAAAATTACAAGATGAAACCTTGCCTTGATGATAAAAATATCCCCATGATCAATCATAATTAGGGGAATCAAAGTTGAAATGTTGAGATAAAGTTAGTATCTTTCTATTTTCTATGCCAAAATGTTGACTTATGTCATAATTATGACTTACCAGGGGTATATTGTTATTATCAAGGCAAATTTCTCATCTTATTTTTTCTTTTACTGACGGAAACAAACTTCATAGTTAAAGGTTCAGTAAGCGGAATGGTCAGTTTAGCTAACTTCCTGCAGTTAGCAGTCCTCTCCCCGGTCCCTACGTCACCACATTAATGCACTGCGGTCTTCAAGCAGCGAGTTATCTAGCATCATCTCAGATAAGTAAGTGTGATAAAACATGATAAAAACCATCAAAACAGACATTGGGATGGATTTTTACCTGCTCCGCCATTGTAGGCACATAAACTTTCCCCCATCTGTCGCTCTGCGCGTGCACTGGCAGTGAGACGGGTGCCGGTGTGTAGCGTTCTCTCTTGTGATTGGATATAATTTTCGGGATCCCCTAAAAGTTTATTTGCCGATTACATGCAGAGCAGATGACTGAGAGATCGGCTTTATGAAACGTGCACACTATGTAGGGGAGAACGGGGTAATATGTCACACGGGTTCATTGTTTCCTACAGGATTTTTTTCAGCAGCGGTGGTGTGGTCCCCCGAACTCTGTAGGGGGGTCCGGCAGTTTTTTGCACCCTTTAAATTTGAATGCATGAATCTGGTGCACTTTGAGAGGAGAATATGCACTTCAATCCCATTCAAGGAGTCTTGTGTATTACTATAGATAGGATAATTGATGCTGACTCTTAAACAAGTTTAACCCTAGCCCCTAAGCTATTTTTGAGATGATATTTTTTTGGTTCGCCTGGATTTATTCTCTTATTAAGCTTGCATTCATCACCCCTTTAACGCACAGCAGTCAAGCTATGAACATAATTTATTTGGGGCACAACCTGGACTATATGAATATGTGTGCTGCAGTGATGTCGTTTGAATGTAGGAAATATCAATTAGACAGGGGTGTCAAACTCATTTTCACAAAGGGCCACTCTACGATATGATAATCACACTAAGGGCCAGACATGTAGTTTACCGACATGCCTTCTTTTTAATCCAAAAAGTAAAAACAACATACCTATGAATATATTGTAAACCAACCTGCACACATGGCAAATAGGCTAGGTTTTGTTTCAACATTTGGGGGCACCCCCGGAATTTTTTTAACTTAACACTTAATTTCCTGCATTCTGGTGAATAAAAATCAACCGATCTGTGCCTTTTCTAGAATCAATTTAGTGGAAATGTATTTTTTTTTTCTGTGAAGGAGAAGACAACATTCAGGTTCTTTGAGAAAGTATTATTGAATTATATTTATTTTTAGGAATTATGACCCAGCACCATTTATGACAGTTTACGTTGGTAATGAAAAAAGCCACCACTGGAAACAAAAGGGAGCAGCTAGCTAACGTTAGCTACATAACACATAACCAGATAATGTTTGCATTCATCCTTAGACACTATGCTATTTAGCCACATAGATCGGCCTATTTAAAGCCCTTTAGAAAACTGACATCTTTTTCATTGATGCAAGTTCATCAATTCATGGCTTAAAATCCTGAGCTGTAGAACTTTCAGCAGACATTCCTAGCGGTAAGCTACGCAAGTGTCCACTCGTTGGGGGCGTGGGCGACGTGCGGATATGAGACAGGCTCCGCATGCAGCAAAAAAAGAAAAAAAAATGTAAACCTAAATTGATATGCAAATTATTTTTATAGCAGCTGCGGGAAAAATATAGCAGCAGTGCCGCGCCGCTCCTGTGTGAACCTGGGGGAAACACTGGGTTGGTTGTAACAATCGTTATATCTCGGAACCAGAAGACGCTGTCTGTGAAATTTTGGAATGTAAATATCCAGAATTGGGATCAGAGTTCACCTAGTCTTCCTTGGACCGCTGAATTTGAGGTGAGAGGACAGTTTGTGTTTTTCATGTCAAATTGAAAATATTTAGCTCCTCAGTATTTTTCTTCTAGGCTTTTACACAAAGGGTTTATAACAAAACACTTGTTACCCATACAAAGTGTGAAGGGTAAACTAGTTTATATTGTGGTTAGCAAGCTAATTAGTTGTCAGATGGTTGTTGGCCTTGATGCTAGCAAGAAATTCAAGTTGGGGGTTGGTTGTCCCATGTTATCCAAAGGCTGCAGCCAGAAAAGGAAACCAATAACGAAAGAAATTGTTAAGCTGTATCCTCACTGACACCCCAGAGAAGGAAAGAATATAGCAGGAAAAGGCAGTTAGCATGCAAAGAAAAAAGGGCAACAAAATCAAAACAACCCAGTGCATCCCAAACTAGACTAGCTGCCAAGGCTAGAGTAAGTTATGTAAGCCTATTTGTCAACTTGACAATGCAATTAAACTTTCAAATTTAGTTCTGCTTTTTTGCCTTCTTTCTAAGATTATTCCCATTAGGATAACATTGTGAGAAACAACCCCATAGTGTGTGACAACCGACCCCTTGATGGGGTTAGTTGTCACAATGTGCAAGGGTGTCTTTGATGATTAATTTCTTCTTTATTACAATAAGATAAAAAAGTGAGGGGTACACATTTCAAGCCAACACCTTAAGCTTCAATTTAATGTAGGAATGACTATTGAAAGATGTTTAGGTGATGAGCAATTCTCACTAGAGTAAAAAGTGTGCCTACTTACCCCGTTCTCCCCTAAGTGGTCACTGTATGAATAAAGAGCGATTTAACACTTATATACTAACATAAATAAATCGCTTACTTCACCTTTAAAGGTTTAGTAAGCGGAATGGTCAGTTTAGCTAACTTCCTGTCACTGACTGCAGTTAGCAGTCTCTCCCACGTCACCACATTAATGCACTGCGGTCTTCAAACAGCGAGTTATCTAGCATCAACTCAGATAAGTAAGTGTGATAAAACATGATAAAAACCATCAAAACAGACATTGGGAAGGATTTTTACCTGCTCAGCCATTGTAGGCACATAAACATTCACCCATCTGTCGCTCTGTGGGTGCACCGGCAGTGAGACGGGTGCCGGTTTGTAGCGTTCTCACTTGTGATTGGATATCAGTTTTGGGATCCCCGAAAAGTTTATTTGCCGATTTATATGCAGAGCAGCTGACTGAGAAATCAGCTTTATGAAACGTGACACTATGTAAGTGATCACTGTATGAACTAGAACTGCAAGCAGTTGTGAACGGGGGCCAAGCCTCCCACGTGACTCGGGATCGGGCGTCGTCGTCCGCGGCGCCGGCCCCTCGCTTCACGGAATCCGGGGATGTGGGATGTTCGGTTTGGGAGTTATAGACCAAAAGGCAAAACAATTGCAGAGAAAGATGCTCAAGTGGATAAGGAGATGTATACTTTTTGTGTTTTTGCCGCCCCCTTTTGGCGAAAAAAAAAAAAAAAAATTAGGATTGTGTCATGACACGATATATAGTTTTGGATTTATGATCACTTACGTACAAGGTATAACAAGAAAGCTAATCGGCGAATCTTTAAAGCGCTACCGTTTGGTCTTCCGATGGTCGTAGAAAAAATCTTTATACATCTTTTGCTCATGGGAGTTGGTAGAGCATAATGCTTTTGGTTTGGTCCAAATCGGGCGAAAACTGTAGGAGGAGTATGTTTTGGTGACTGACACAGTTTTTGCGACGTAGCGAAAAATCTATATATACGCAAATGGGCGTGGCCTAAGTCAAAAGATGCAGCTGACTTGTGTGCATCTGTGGATATGCAGCCTTCAAAACCGTGAAACAAAGGCTGCATTTCTCGGCCGCATATGAGGAGCCTTGCAAGGAGCCTTGCAAATGGAACAACCTTTGCGCGCCGCTATGACGCAATCGGTCTTCAAATGCAGCCTTTGTAGACCGCAACCCCTGAATCGAGATACAGCCATACTCTTCATGCGATGCGAGGAAAACACAGACGCTCGAGGCAGAAACTGATTATTTTAGAGCAGAATGACGTGTATCGATATAAACGATATTGTCTAATCTTGTATCCCCTTTTGAAATTATATCGATATATCTTACAAACTTGATATATCCTGCTGCCCTACGCTGAGAGCTCCCTACTTCTGTATTTCTATTGAGCACAATCTGTGAAATGTGCAGCCTACATTTTCGAATAAAATATTAGGCAACATATTTATTTTAATTTTTTTAATTTAAGAACACGTTCTCACTCCCAAAAATGTTTCCCCAACTCGTCCTCATTGACGAATGCTCAGTGTCCCTTTTTGAGTCACTTTTTGACCAACAATGTATCGTAATATTGTAATTTTTCATCAAGTACTATGGCAAGGCATGAGCGAAGTGTGCCACCAAACAGGGCCTCGTGCCTGGTTTTCAGCAATATTTTCTTTATTTTAATAAACAGGAATAGCCTATACAAGAGGGAAAAGGCACACAAGGTAGAATGGGGCTCCTTCACCAAAAATGAATAGGCCAACGCTATGACAACTGCTCACTGGATAGAGCCATACCACGGGACTGAGACCCGTCACATACAAACAGCTGGTTAGAACGGAGTAGTGCTCGCTTCCTCTTCAAATATGCCAAGAGCGCACGGATCGGACACCGTCTCCGTAAGCGCTATAGTTCTGCTGATGCAAAGGGAAGCGGGCGAAACGCTACAAAATCGAAAATCATAGCTGTAAAACTTTAAAGTAGACACTGTTTTGGCGGATAAGCGGGTTACAACAACATGCGTTTTTCCATGGCAGTAACAAGCGCAAAGGCGGCGTTCCTGACATGAATTTATTAAGTATACATAGTCGGTTAAACGTCCGCTGCCTTACATAATATGTGTGAGAATTACATGTCAGCTGGTATAATGCTGCCTTTACGCACAGCAGTGGAGACTAACCCAAAACGACAAACAGCTGGACTCGGCGGTCCGGTGATAAGGAAACAGTAGCCTACACTTTAGTTTAACCAGAAACTTTATAAAGACACACTTAAACCAACTATCCTCTGCCCATACAAAAAGTTCTGACTTGGATAACTTGACGGAGCGATCGATGTGTGTAAATCCATCTGGTAGACCTGTGTGTCTAATGACTGGCCGTTAAACAGCAGGGTTCGACATAACGTATAGCCCGATGGCCCGGGGCCAGTAAAATCATATGCAGGGCAAGTTGATTGGCCAGTCACTGTCCCGCCCGGGCCAGTGACTGGCCAATCACAGTTCAGTATCTTTTTGTAGACTACATCATGGTTCATTGAAATGCGCGTTGAGAGTCGGAATGAAAGCAGTGTTTATTTAAGACTCAATATAATAAACCTAATATAAAATATATTTTTTAATGAAAGGCCAGTGGACAACCGATGCGTGGGCGTTTTGACAGTCTCTCGCTCCGTTGGCCGAGCTGCCTACTGTCCGCCTGCGAGTCGACAAATCAATCGACTTGCTTTGCCCCCTTTCTTTCTTCCCACAGCAGAGGTTGAGGTGCAGAAAATGATAACTGCGCTTTTCCTTTATCTGCCGCCGTAATGTTACGGTATTTGCATCCAAGCCCCAATGGTAATACAAATGAGAGGCGTTATTTAAACGCTGTGAATGCGTCTCCGGTGATTGTGTCGGTTGTAGACAGAAACGAACGAGGGACTCCGCTCACTGTACAGTTCCTATAGTCGCGCAGTTTGGCACTGTGTTTTCAGGCTCGAGACATTCAATCAGATCGCGGAAGTCTTTCCATTGAAATCGCTAACGGGGAGAATATCCCCGGTTATTATTTTAGCCACAAACCACAGTTCATCTGCGCGGCGGCTCACTCACTCGCTGGCGAGATCACACGGTGAAACGCTGCTGTGATCGGACGAAGGCATTATGTGTTTCTAGTGATTTAACGTCATAGTCTTAGACGAGCGTTTAACTTAGGCCTATGCTGCATATTTTGCACTGCATTGTTTTTTATCAATAGTTTGAAAAAATGGTCCCACACCGGACTCTTATGTGAAGCTGACACTTCATGGAGAAGTGACACTCCTGCAGCGCGCTCGCATACACGGTGAAATCTCCCATTAAAAAAACGGCATAACCCACTGATTTTCGGATTTCTATTCTATTTTTAAAGTCAACTTGAGCGCAAGTGGAAAACCGGTCATTCGGTCGACACATTCACATCCCTAATGCATATAGAGAAAGTAATAAAAACAGCCTACCACACCACAAAGAATGATCAGACCTTCATCTCTTATTTTTTTTTTTTAATGTTTGAACATGACTTCTGCAGGTGAACTATTCATTAAACCTCCCAAATTCAAGAATAAAAACAACCATCAAACTACTGGACTTTAAAATACTGGCCCACTCTTTCAACATACTTTCAGTTGTAGGCTTCTAATTCAATATGTTTGCCTGGTTTTATATTATGTGTATGAGCAATATCAACATTTCATATAATTAACTAAAAGAAAAATAACCAAATCTAAAGGGAATATCTATACTGTTACAGTATAGATATTCCCTTTAGATCTGGTTATTTTTCTTTATTTTTCTAATACAGGTATTATAATTATTGACACTAAATTATGAATAAAAAAAAAGTGTGTGCAGGGCCAGTGAAAATTTACAAGGGGCCAGTAAAACTCGGATCCACTGGCCCGGCGGGCCAGTAGGAAAAAAGAGTTATGTTGAACCCTGAACAGCACGCTGCACATTACAACAGCATTAACATTAATGGTTTGGTAATTGTTGTTTAGGCTGAAGGGCTTCTAAAGCGTTTACATTGTGCTTGGTTTCTTTGCTATTTTTTTATATAGCAAATTAGTCATCCCTACAATTTATATGAGACTGTCCCCCGCGACCCAATATATCCATGTGCGCAAAGTACATTTCAAATGGAATATTTGCTGCAAATTTGGCCGAGTGAAAATATTGAAAAACAATCCTATCGCCTACAAGTAGCCTACGCTCCAAATCACATCATATAGACGTGGTGACGTAGGGCAACCTTTAGTTCTGTCTGTTTGAGATTTATTAGGTCCTGTCTCTTCTTTTCTCTACTTGCTGTTTTTGTTTTCTTCCTCCATTTTATGTCAATTGCGTTTAGAGCACAGCGCACAAGAAACACAGCGCTGCTGTTTTATAGAGCTAGTTATATGAAAACGAAGTTTTGAGGCAGAGAATTTTCCTTGAGGAATTTTAGTAATCAAGTTATTCCAGGACTTTGCGAAATCATCTCAGCCATGCTCACACAGTCCTTTCAAACAGACAGTAAAAACGCTTTTTTTTTTTTTTTAAACAAAGTTTTATATGTTTAGGATTTATTTAGATTGTAAAAGCTTATTGAGACACCCTACCTTGGGAACATTAAAAAAAACATTGATTTTTACTATTTTAAACCAGCTCAATACTGTTTCTTCCTCTCTCATTTATATATTTTCTTGTTTAATTTTTTTCCTCCTTAGGGATAACATAAAGGGGGTCTGTATTTTGAACTTGTCTTATAATAGTGGTAATATTCCAAGCCTCTTATACTTTATTAGACTAGAATATGCTGCTCTACGCTGCAAGGAGAATTCACCAGCGAGCCAGGCTTCTTCTTCTATTGGCCCAGATAGTTGCCTTGTTACTCTGAGCAGTGGTAAGTCAGGGCTCACCAGCATTGTTCAAATGTGTGGCTGTCGTCAGAGCGTTCCTGTCTGCTCTCCGACAACTACACGGGGCAGTTTCATCCATTCAGAGGAAGGTTGCAGACAAACATAGGATCTCCCGTATTGGGAAAACCCCTGTCGTCGGTGACTCTCACAGCTGTAAGCAACTGCCACTATTACTGTATTAGATAAGAAGGGAGTGGCATGCCTGTTGTAAGCCTCACTGAAAGAACTGTTGTTGTAGCCTTGAGTCTGTTGGTGGCATCACAATTGTTATTGGCAATTATTACGTTATCGGCCATTATTATATTATTGTCTGCTACACACATTGTTTAGAGAGCAACCCTGAAGACTTTGCTATAACTAAGCACACACTGCAGGTTAATAAATAAGAAAAGGAATTGAGAGCCAAGTTGTGCTCCTAAACCTTGCATGCACAGCTACTGTATATTCAGCCTGTATTCCTGGTGAACCCAAAACACCATATTTCAGTCTACAATTTTTGCAAGCGCCAGACTCCAGGGACACCACTGCTGGTGTTATGCCCAGGCACGTGATGGCAGCCCCGGGGAGACTAGCAGCCAGCAACCCTCGCACAAGAGGGAGGCGTTGAAGAGCAACAAGGGCACAAGAAAGGCACACTCATATCTCCAGATCAGTGCCAATCACACAGCATGTTGTGATGTTGTCATAGTAACCAGCGTTTTTCTCTCTCGGTGCTCAGTGTTTTTTCTCCCAGCTCACAAATGCTGGTCCAACTTTTTTTATATTCAAACTTCTTTAATTTGTCATGCTCTTGCTTGGACAAATGTTTTTCCTGTAAATAAATCACTTTTTTGGCTAATACTTTTGCTCTTTTAATCCATTGATGACTATGGCAATCTAGGATGCATGTCCTTAATGCCTGAGGGTTTTCTGAAAAAATAGTATGAATTGTAAAGTCTACCAAAACCTTAATATCTAAGCCTGTGTTGCACATAGAAACATGAAATAAAATACATTTAAAAGTTAAGGTTCACAGGTTTTATTTAAACATGCTCCCTTAGCGCTTACAAACCAACACATTTTTCTAAAAATCGTCAAAATTAGATGGGGGAGAAAAAATAAATAAAAACAATATAAAATATTTAAAAATAATGGGCTAAATGAGGTTATAATCCTGCTTCCTTTTAGCGTGGATAGTAGTGACTGAGTGTGCAGTGGAGAGAGAAAGATAGACAGATATAGGAAGGAGGAGATAGCTTTATTTTATTATTTAGTTCAGTTATCACTGGCACCATAAATCCAACTTCCCAGTACAACTGGAATGCAGTAGGACTCCGGCTGTCGGTAGCCGATCAGCTGGTCCAAACGGCTGTATACCACGGAGATGAAAACGAAACTGAAACTTAACTATCGCCTGGCTGGGCTGAATTTGAGTTGGAGCAGCAAAAATAGCCTGAATTCATAAATATTGTTAATAAATAGATGCAATGTGTTGTGTGATTTTCGTCAGTAGTCTATAGTAGACCTTGATTCTGCGCTCCGAACGCCACTAACTGTTCTGTAATACACTATTGCCGACACAGCTGGCATATTTTTTTTATTATTATTTATTTATAAATTTTTTGATTGGCGTGATTTTCGGCAAACCACACATTTTTTGGGTGGTCACGTGGTCTTAAAAAATCAACAAAACCCACCTCATGTGTATTTGAACCAATGACGGTGCATTCTATGTTGCGCACGCCATGAAAATTAGATAAAGTAACAATGCTGCATGATGCAGCATCAGGCAGGAGATACAATGTGGCATCGCGCAGCAGCCGTCATCAATGGGTTAACCAGATTCTTCAACCCGTTAACATTTAAGGATGCTATCTTTACAATATTACACTGTGTCATTTATAATAATAATAATAATAATAATAATAATAATAACTAGAAATCCCGCAGAGATTTTGAAAGTACGGGCCGCCCGCGTAAATCGGGGAAGAAAAAAAATCACGGCCGACCCCTGCGGTTCGAGAGGCTTTATCGTAGAGCAACACGAGCTGTACACGTCTGACACATGATAAGTCAATCTGAGTCAGGGGGAGAGGGGCGTGGCCTGTCAAACATCGCATTTGTGAATTATCTTTTTCGCATTTGTGGCGCCCCCTATGGGTTCATCTAGACACGCTTTCAGGGCCTTGCTACCACATGTCTTCTGCACATATCCTGCAAGTTTCATGATGATAGGACCTATGGTCAATGAGTAATGGCCAATTTTTAATTAAGCCCCGCCTTTGCGTAAACGTTTTAGTCAATGGCGGCCATGTTTTCCAAGCTTTCTTACTAATCTTTTTCGGAGACGTGCGTCATAGTCCCCCGGGCCTTCGTGAGACATTTGGTGTTGATAGAGTAAAGGTGAGAACACACCGGGCGCGTTGGGTGTGGTGGCTGCGTTGAAAAATCCTATTTTTGCATAGGGAACCATTGGTTTAGGCGCGATGATCCGTTGGCCGCGGCAAAGCGTTGCTTTTGGCGGTTTGGGCGCGTTGCCAAAGCGTCACCGCGCCGGCAAAGCGTCGCCAAAGCGTCACCGCGCCGGCAAAGCGTCAAAAAAAGATGAAAATATTGAACTTTCAACGCTCCGGCGCGAGACGTTTAGCCGCGTTGGCCAATCAGCGGTGAGCTTGACCCTACGTCACTGGCAGAGAGCCGGAGGACAGAAAAATCTCAGACAAGATGGAGGAGCAAATTATCACCGCTGTGTGTGCGAAACACCGTGGAGGAAATGTATTTGCGGCTGGCTGGTGATATGAAGCCGCTCGGGGTGGGGAAAGTGAGCCAGGAGAATGGGCTTCCTGGTTAATTCAGTGAATATGTGTGGCTGTGCTTAAGCCGATAAACCAAGTTAGCACCGGTCGGATAGCGTTAGCTAACTCACCCGGCTGTGTGCGGCCACCACCTCCATATAATGAACCCAAACATAACGGCTAAAGTCCGGGGAACTTTAACAACGAGTACAGCGAAGCACCGGTGTTTATGCCTATATCTACGCCAGCCACGGTCCCGTCACAGCCAGGTAATGTAGGCTACTTGCCTTTATTTTCTACTGCCCTGCGCACAATGCTGCTGTAAATGTGTTTGGTATGGTGCTGCTGCCTTGCTGTTTGTGTTCATTTCCGAGTGGCGTGAATATTCAATGCTGTTTTAAGGCTATTTGTTCCGTTCACTTGCTGTTTATTTGTCTTTTGGCACAATTGTTGGCCGTGTTGTTGTTTTTGTGCGGACATGAACGCTGTTGTGTCGGGTCGGGTCGCAGCCATGGTTGATTAGGGGAATAAATATATCGGGGGGGAGACTAGCTGTTTGGTGGCGCGTTGAAGCTTTGGTGGCACGTTGGACCATTTTTTGACACACAATGACCACGCGCCAGATCGGGCGCGTTGGTCGCTTTGGCCCAAAGCGCCAACGCGCCCGGTGTGTTCTCAGCTTAACACTTGAAAAAGTTGTGGATAAAACCCGGTTTTTCAGTTTATGCTAATTAGCCGAAAATATTTCCAGGTTGACTTCTATGGTCCAAGAGGCTTTTTTGTAGAGCACCCTAACATACACCTGTGTGAGAAATTTCATGTCAATCGGAATTACGGTGTGCGGGGCGTGGCCTCTCAAAGTTTCTTCAGTCGTTGCTTAATAACAGCGCCCCCTAGCGGAAATTTAAAAAAAATTCCGAGAGGCTATATTGTAGAGCACCATGAGCTGTACAAGTGTTATCAATTTCAAGTCAATCAGAGTCGGGTGACATTTGTGGCGCCCCCTATGGGTTAATCTCGATAAGCTTCGAGGGACATGCTACCACATGACTTCTGCACATACCCAGCAAGTTTGATGATGATAGGACCTATGGTTAAGGAGTTATGGCCAATTTGTTAATAAGCCCCGCCCCTGCGTAAACGTTTTGGGCAATGGCGGCGAAAAAAATAATCATGGCTGACCCCTATTGTCCGAGAGGCTATATTGTAGAGCACCATGAGCTGTACATGTGTAAGAAATTTCAAGTCAATCTGAGTCAGGGGGCATTTGTGGCGCCCCCTATGGGTTACTCTCGATAAGCTTCGAGGGACATGCTACCACATGACTTCTCCACATACCCAGCAAGTTTGATGATGATAGGACCTATGGTTAAGGAGTTATGTCCAATTTGTGGATAGGCCCCGCCCCTGCGTAAACTTTTTGGTCAATGGCGGCCATGTTTTTCAAGTTGTCCTACTAATCTTTTACGGGTATGTTTATTGTAGTCCCCCGGGGCTTCACAAGAAATTTGGTGTTGATGCAGTAAAATTTCAGAAAGTTTTGGATAACACCCTGTTTTTCAGTTTATGCTAATTAGTGGGAAATTTTCCCAGAAGAATGTTTATGGTCCCAGAGGCTTTTTTGTAGAGCACCCTAACATACACCTGTGTGAGAAATTTCTAGTCAATCGGAGTTATATTTTTGCGTTTCTACGTGCAACGGTGTGGGAGGAGAAGCAGCTAGAAATTTGAGGCAGAAATAAGAAGAAGTCAGAAGTCAGAATAAGTATGGTGGAGAGTAATACGGGCCCTCAATTCTTTCGGGCCCGTACTTAATAATAATAATAACAACACATTTTATTTAAAGGCCCCTTCCATGGCTCTCAAGGACACCGTTCATCAGACAAATACAGTGCAATCAATGTACAGTAGGTAAGAAACAATTTAATTAAAAACTTAAATAAAGTGGGCAATGGATGAAGGTGATATGGTGAAATGGGAAGGGAAGATCAGGAGTGGTATGCAAATTTGAAAAAGTGAGTTTTAAGCTTTGATTTGAACTGTGATATGGAGTTGGTGTTGTGGATGTCGGGGCAGTGCATTCAAGAGCAGTCTCACCATGATGGGGAGCAGAGCCTTCAGCCGCAGAGGGGACAGTGAGGTGAACAGAGTTGGAGGCCAATTGAAGGTTGCAATCGTAGCAAATCTGCAGAAAAATGGTTGCTCTTGCGAAGATGTTTTTGTTCAGGGTGGCCATGTTTTTCGAGCTACTCTATACACATGTGTATGTTGGTCCCCTAATGCTGTATACACAATTTGGTGATGATAGGTTGGAAATCCACGATGGAGATGTCACTTGACTGTATTTCAGGTCATGCAAATTATGGAAGAAAAAAAAAATCATTGCTGACCCCTATGATCCAAGAGGCTTTATTGTAGAGCACCATGAGCTATACATGTGTCAGAAATTTCAAGTCAATCAGAGTTAGGGGGAAAGTGGCCTGTCAAATATTGATTTTTTTTTGTTATGGTTTTCTCATTTGTGGCGCCCCCTATGGGTTAATCCCAACAAGCATTTAGGGACATGCTACCACATGTCATCTGCATATCCATATCACATATCCGGCACGTTTTATGATGACTAGAGTTTTCGCGCGCGCTCAACCTCTAGTCAGTGGAAAGTGAATAACTACATAGATATTACATACAGGAGTGGGGAAGGAATTGTGGCAGATGTTTTTGGACAAATGCAATGTTTGAGTATGTCTTCATCACTTGTGGTGTTCACTTTATGAGCAATGAGTGCACGCTTGGTGGATTGGCAGGGTAAATGAGGGAGTTGTAAAGGATCTCCTGAGCTGCAAGGTTTGTCATGTTTTGGAGTTATTTATTAATTAAAAGATAATGTAAATGCAAACCAGCAATTCTGTCAGTCAGTCCATCTTGGTTGTCTCCCACAAACACTATCACACTTGTTGCTGGTTTTTCTCTGCTTCAGTCAGTGTACAGCCGGCCGTGTCCCAACACACTGTGGGGCAGGAACACACCACTCTCTTGTTCTCCTGTCCTGCAGAAGACACATGGTCAGGTTATTATTACTAATCAAAAAGTTGCAATGAGAAAATGTGTGTATGCAAGATGGATTGTATCTCACCTTTACTGATTGTGACAGCAAAGGGCAGGTGAAGGGGGAATGGCCCTGGACCACAGTGAATTGGAACTCCTGGGGCCGGTCATGGAGAGGTGTCCTTGGCAAGAAGAATCCCTTGTTAGGGCCGACTGCTACCCCACAGTCCACTGCCCTAGGCAACATTAGCCCAACCATGAGTCCGGTCCGGTTTCTGAGGCTGCAGCCATCTCCTCAGCAGCATGACAGGGCATCCTGCCTTCTTTGAATTGTGTCATCAGTGTTGTGTTGTATAAGGTGTGGAACAGGCTCCATGGTGCGAGTGTCTCCTACTGGCAGCTTTCTTTCTGTGGTTGCAGGGTTCGACATAACGTATAGCCCGATGGCCCGGGGCCAGTAAAATCATATGCAGGGCAAGTTGATTGGCCAGTCACTGTCCCGCCCGGGCCAGTGACTGGCCAATCACGGTTCAGTATCTTTTTGTAGACTATAACATGGTTCATTGAAATGCGCGTTGAGAGTCGGAATGAAAGCTGTGTTTATTTAAGACTCAATATAATAAACCTAATATAAAATATATTTTTTAATGAAAGGCCAGTGGACAAACGATGCGTGTGCGTTTTGACAGGTGGAGCAACAAGCGGGTGCACTCTCGCTCCGTTGGCAGAGCTGCCTACCGTCCGCCTGCGAGTCGACAAATCAATCGACTTGCTTAGCCCCCTTTCTTTCTTCCCACAGCAGAGGTTGAGGTGCAGAAAATGATAACTGCGCTTTTCCTTTATCTGCCGCCGTAATGTTAGCCTACATTATTTGAATCCAAGCCCCAACGGTAATACAAATGAGAGGCGTTATTTAAACGCTGTGAATGCGTCTCCGGTGATTGTGTCTGTTGTAGACAGAAACGAACGGAGGGACTCCGCTCACTGTACAGTTCCTATAGTCGCGCAGTTTGGCACTGTGTTTTCAGGCTCGAGACATTCAATCAGATCGCGGAAGTATTTCCCATTGAAATCGCTAACGGGGAGAATATCCCCGGTTATTATTTTAGCCACAAACCACAGTTCATCTGCGCGGCGGCTCACTCGCTGGCGAGATCATACGGTGAAACGCTGCTGTGATCGGACGAAGGCATTGTGTGTTTCTAGTGATTTAACGTCATAGTCTTAGACGAGCGTTTAACTTATGCTGCATATTTTGCACTGCATTGTTTTTTATCAATAGTTTGAAAAAATGGTCCCACACCGGACTCTTATGTGAAGCTGACACTTCATGGAGAAGTGACACTCCTGCAGCGCGCTCACGACTCCCATTAAAAAAAAACGGCAACCCACTGATTTTCGGATTTCTATTCTATTTTTAAAGTCAACTTGAGCGCAAGTGGAAAACCGGTAATTCGGTCGACACATTCACATCCCTAATGCATATAGAGAAAGTAAACCACACCACAAAGAATGATCAGACCTTCATCTCTTATTTTTTTTTAATGTTTGAACATGACTTCTGCAGGTGAACTATTCATTAAACTGCCCAAATTCAAGAATAAAAACAACCATCAAACTACTGGACTTTAAAATACTGGCCCACTCTTTCAACATACTTTTCAGTTGTAGGCTTCTAAAGCCAGTAAAATCATATGCAGGGCAAGTTGATTGGCCAGTCACTGTCCCGCCCGGGCCAGTGACTGGCCAATCACAGTTCAGTATCTTTTTGTAGACTATATCATGGTTCATTGAAATGCGCGTTGAGAGTCGGAATGAAAGCAGTGTTTATTTAAGACTCAATATAATAAACCTAATATAAAATATATTTTTTAATGAAAGGCCAGTGGACAACCGATGCGTGGGCGTTTTGACACTCTCGTTGGCAGAGCTGCCTACTGTCCGCCTGCGAGTCGACAAATCAATCGACTTGCTTTGCCCCCTTTCTTTCTTCCCACAGCAGAGGTTGAGGTGCAGAAAATGATAACTGCGCTTTTCCTTTATCTGCCGCCGTAATGTTACAGTATTTGCATCCAAGCCCCAATGGTAATACAAATGAGAGGCGTTATTTAAACGCTGTGAATGCGTCTCCGGTGATTGTGTCGGTTGTAGACAGAAACGAACGGAGGGACTCCGCTCACTGTAGGCCTACAGTTCGTCGCGCAGTTTGGCACTGTGTTTTCAGGCTCGAGACATTCAATCAGATCGCGGAAGTCTTTCCCATTGAAATCGCTAACGGGGAGAATATCCCCGGTTATTATTTTAGCCACAAACCCCGCAGTTCATCTGCGCGGCGGCTCACTCACTCGCTGGCGAGATCACACGGTGAAACGCTGCTGTGATCGGACGAAGGCATTGTGTGTTTCTAGTGATTTAACGTCATAGTCTTAGACGAGCGTTTAACTTATGCTGCATATTTTGCACTGCATTGTTTTTTTATCAATAGTTTGAAAAAATGGTCCCACACCGGACTCTTATGTGAAGCTGACACTTCATGGAGAAGTGACACTCCTGCAGCGCGCTCACGACCAGACGTGAACTCGTACACGGTGAAATCTCCCATTTAAAAAAAACGGCATAACCCCCTGATTTTCGGATTTCTATTCTATTTTTAAAGTCAACTTGAGCGCAAGTGGAAAACCGGTCATTCGGTCGACACATTCACATCCCTAATGCATATAGAGAAAGTAATAAAAACAGCCTACCACACCACAAAGAATGATCAGACCTTCATCTCTTTTTTTTTAATGTTTGAACATGACTTCTGCAGGTGAACTATTCATTAAACCTCCCAAATTCAAGAATAAAAACAACCATCAAACTACTGGACTTTAAAATACTGGCCCACTCTTTCAACATAGCCTACTTTCAGTTGTAGGCTTCTAATTCAATATGTTTGCCTGGTTTTATATTATGTGTATGAGCAATATCAACATTTCATATAATTAACTAAAAGAAAAATAACCAAATCTAAAGGGAATATCTATACTGTTACAGTATAGATATTCCCTTTAGATCTGGTTATTTTTCTTTATTTTTCTAATACAGGTATTATAATTATTGACACTAAATTATGAATAAAAAAAAAGTGTGTGCAGGGCCAGTGAAAATATACAAGGGGCCAGTAAAACTCGGATCCACTGGCCCGGCGGGCCAGTAGGAAAAAAAAGTTATGTTGAACCCTGCATAATATGATAATCTAATAATACTTACCATGTTTGTGGCAGGGCAGCAGAGCATGGCGGCTGAAACGCTGAGGAGCTGGGAACAGAAATGAGCAAGTGTAGGTTGTTAACTTCTGACTTTTTAGACAAAATACAGTCCAATGGAATGTTATTGAATTGTGCATGTTGACCGTGCATCGGCAGAAATCAATGTTAAACATGTTAGGACCTGTTCGGAGGGCTAACCCATTAAAACCAAATAGAGCTGGATGCATCCACATTGTTTTATCAGTCCTCTTACTACTAAGCCAGTTATAAAACATAAACATGCAGAGGGGGGAGCAGCAAATTATGTCCCCCACAGAAGTAGTTTCTTTGGGCCCTGGTTCTCCTGTGATTCATGTTGAACACTTTTGAATTTTGTGGTTAAAATAATTAAGCACAACTGTTCATATGAATCATTAGAGTTTATTAAGGTAGCCCGCTTTTCCTTCTTCTAGAGTCATGACAATAATCCATGGAGTAAAAAAATAACCTTCCACTTATATTATGTATGACACTTATGCCTATTGCATATTTGTTTTTCCCCTGATAACTATAATTCACACCATGTAGTACAGTAGTAGCCTATACATTTGTACAACTTAGGCTGAACCGAATAGGTTCTTGTGACTGTTTTGAGTGTATTCCTCCACAGCTTATTCAGGCATATAGCCTACTACGGTTGAATCGCACCTGAAACATCTACAAATACACAGGGGCTCCGCTGAGAAGCAGACAGCAGTATGCCAGGAGTGTGGAGAGTCATATTCCGCCACTGGCACGACAAAAGTAATACAAATGAGCGATGCTGAAGGAAGTGAGTCATTTAAAATAGGCTATTGAACAAATTATCGACTTTAAAAAATAAAACGGTCCTGTGGGGGAGGGAGCATATAGCGCGACTACTGGATAATACAAATATGAGCGGCGCTAAAAGGAGTAGTCATTAAAAGAAATAAAAAGTTTAGCAGCAAAGTGTGGCGTAGGCCTACATAATCTCTTACCTGAGATAGTGCGGCGGCTGGGATGTTATCTTCCTCTTTTTCTGCGGTGGCGGCAGATAAGTGTTGTGTCTCGGTAGCTTGTTGGTGCGGCGGTGTCTCGGTAGCTTGTTGGTGCGGCGGCTGGGACGCTATCTTGTTGGTAGCTTCTTCTGCAGGTAGACTCCGACACCCACCCCCACCCCTCGCACATCTCGCGTGCTTTGAGTAAGTGTCTGGGATTTGGAGTAACTCTGCCCGACAGGCCTCCTATTATAGTAGTATGATAGGACCTATGGTTAATGAGTTATGGCTGATTTGCTAATAAGCACAGGCGGACTTATATCGTCCCAAAGGTTTTTTGGTAGAGCAACCTAACGTACACCTGTGTGGGAAATTTCAAGTGACTCGGACTTACGGTGTGCAGGGCGTGGCCTCTCAAACTTTTTTCAGTCGAGCCTTAATAACAGTCCCCCCTTTTGGAAATTCAAAAAACTGTATAATACCACACCCGTGGGGTAGGGATGCACGTTTGAAAATTTGAAATGTCTAAGTGTAACGAGGAGGAGTAGGAGCTAGAAAAATGTCATGGAAGAATAGGAAGAAGTATGGTGGATAACAATAAGTTACGCCCGTACTTAATAATGAGGTCTGTTAGGTATGTGGTTGCAAGGTTATGGATGACTTTGAAGGTGTAGAGGAGGATTTTAAATTGAATACGGAAATTAACCGGGAGCCAATGAAGCTGGTGCAGGACAGGGGTGATGTGGTGAGAGGAGGGTGTTCTGGAGATGATGATGATTGCTGCTGAGTTTTGAACCAGTTGGAGTTTATGGAGGGTTTTTTGGGGGAGACTGAAGAAGAGAGAGTTGCAGTAGTCGAACCTTGATGTGACCAGACTGTGGACAAGGATGGTGGCAGTGTGGGGGGTAAGGGAGGGGCGGAGGTGGTTGATTTTTCGTAGGTGGAAGTAGGCAGTCCGGATAATGTTATTGATGTGGGGTTGAAAGGATTGTGTAGTGTCGAGGATGACACCCAGACTCTTAACCTGGGGGGGAGGGTGAAACAGTGGAGTCATCAATGGTGAGAGAAAAGCTGGCGGGTTTGGATAAAGGAAGTTTTTGAACCAGGTTTTTATTTCAGAGATGCAATCAGTAAGGGAAGTGGACGGGAGAGTGAGAGTAATGTCAAATTTGCGGAAGATTGCAGAGGGGAAGGAGGTAAATGATGAAGAGTAGGGGCGGGGAGGGAGGCCTTAACCAGATGTGTGGGTAGGGGGTCTAGTTGACAGGTGGATGACTTGGATTTCCGAATGAGTTCAGTGATTTCTGAGATAGCGGGGAGCTGGAAGGAGGAGAATGAGTGTGTTTGAAGGGTGAAAGTCGGCTGAGATACCGAGATGAGGGGTTGATCCAAGGTGCTGGTGGATGTTCTAGATTTTATCGATGAAAAAGGACATCATGGAGATTCAGAAGGAGGTTGTGTACAAGTGAGGAAGAAGAAAATCCTGGGGTTGGGTAATTTTGTTAAGTAGGGAAAACAGTTTCCTTTGTTGGCAGTGATTATATTGAAGTAGTGGGTTTTAGTGCTGGCAATGGAGTCCTTATAATGCAAGATGTGGTTCTTGTACATTTCTTTGTGAATACTGAGACCAGTTTTCCTATGAAGACGTTCAAGTTGCCGACCTTTGGCTTTCATTAGACGGAGATCGGGAGTGAACCAAGGGGCGGAGGGAAAAAGGAAACAGATATGTTTTTTTAACGGAGAAAGGGAATTAAGGATATTATGGAGTTTAGTGTTGTAATGAGAGACCATATCATCAGGGGTGGATAGATTGTGAATGTCAGGGAGGAGTGGATTCTTGAAGTGAGAGTGGCAGGGTTGATATTCTTTATATTACGAAAATAAATAGGGCGTTTTTTTATTTAGATGGATAGAGCGATTTTAAATGTCAATGAGGGGAGAGAATGGTCAGTTATGGGGAGTTTGTCAGCTGTGAGATCAAAAGGGGTGACACCAGAGCAGCAGATTAAGTCCAGAATGTGAATTTATGTTGACAAAGAAAAGAAGCAAGAAAAATTAAACGGCAGTGGCCCCACCTGAACATGAACATGAAACAACAGAAAAAAAAGAAACAGCTGAGCTCCAAAAGGAAGGAATCTTCAGTCCCTCCACGGTGTTGATCCTGCTAGTAGATCTAGAGAAAATCCTCTTAAGGCCAGGACACACCGGCCCGATAATCGCCGTCGTAGAGTTTCGAGGGGACGGAGACACGAATCTGTTTGGTGTGTGCCGTGAAATCGGTCGTAGTTGATGTCGTCGGGCTTCTTTTGAGGACAGTCTTTCAGTTTGAGCAAGTTGATTTGTGGAGGGCTAGCGAATCAGTGAAGCCCGGAAGTGAGGCGGGTAGCACAAACAGCTAACAACAGTTAGCCATCGTTTTGATGTGTTTGTTTGTTTCGTTCAGCGAGTACTCACATGCATCAACCCTTGTTGACTGCCCGACACCATGCTCGACACTCTCTGCTAAAAATGGTGCTCTTTATGGTCCATAAATATAAATACGTATTTCTATCTATGTTTATCGTCTAGAGAGCCGTCCCATCATTTCCGGCTTCCGTATTTTTTCGGGCCACAATACAGATTAGCGCCGCCTGCTGTTATGGAGACATTACGTCCCGCGCAAGCGCAGAGCGTACGGAAAATCAGCAGTCGTTTTGGTGTGTTCTTTGCACTTTTTTAGCCGCGACGGGAAGACTGGAGCTCCCTGAATCGGCAGTCACCATTTTCGGGTAGTCGGACTGGTGTGTCCTGGCCTTTATAAGAAGAGGGCCATAATTTAGAAATGACGTCTGCGCCTATGGTGTGGGTTACAGTTATTCTAAATGAGTCCAACGTTCATGCACACCCTGTACATCTTATAACTCCCAGCTCCCATCAGTTACAATAAGTACAGGGGTTGACACTAAGGTTTCAAAAGCACTTGCCCATAGGGCAAGTACAGGTAAGGTTTTACTTGCCCGAATGTCGTGTTCACTTGCCCAAAAAAACTGTTAAACAATGATATATATAGGCTAATTAAATTATACATTTTAGCGAACCGTATCTCTTAAATGCAAACACAGCTTACTAGTCTCATCCTGACCACATACAACCAACAACAATTCATATAAGCCTATATATCATGACATCACACTACACCAAGCGCTTGGTCCTGCTGCAGCATCGTAAAAGGGCCTCTTTTTGCCATGCACCTGGCCTGGTTTTGGGGGTCTCAGAAAACTCAGTCTAGCTCAGAGTCAAGCTGAAGGTAAGCTTCCACACAAAAGTGTTCAGAAAAATGTAACTTATTTTACTTATTTAAAACGGTCACATTGTGCGAAAAAGTGATAGTCTGCCATAAAATGATTAAAGTCCACCATGTTAAAGCTATTGCCCAGTTATACTGTAAGTAGGGAGGGGGATCATTCATTTCTATTCATATTGATACCATTATAAAGACTCCACAATCCAAATCTTTATTGATTCTTTTCTATTATTTTGTTAAGAGAACTGGTATTATTGCTTTAATTGCTTATAAGATTAGAAGAGCTAAGGATAGGACTTTAAGCAGGTCATAATTCCATATTTAGGCCTACTAATAATGTTATATTGCTGGGGAAACAAGTTTTTCACCCAAACTGTAGTATTCAAGCAAGCTTCTCACGAAAAGCTTAAATTTCTTTTTTTCTTGATGTTACATTTGAACACATCATGATGTCATTTTATTGACCTGTGCCTAATAATCATTTTACTGAGCCGACCTGAACACATCACATTTGAACCGTTTGCGATTTTTAAAAAAAAGCCAACTAGTTCTTATCCTGCAGATTTTGATATGGATTTAAAAACTATCACATTTTTTAACTGCGGGACTTGCTACACAGTCTCTCGTTTGCGTTTGTTGATCACCGCTGCTTTGAATGAATGATGAGACAGTGCCGAGCCCGTCTGCAGCATGGTCTGCAGCGGCAGCGACTCAGCGGACGGATTTTTTTTTTTTTTTTTTTTTTGGAGACAGAGTTGAAGCGGGTTGAAGGAGTTTCTTCAACACAGTCGAAGGTACAACACTTTTACAGTCTATGATGCAGAGCAGTGATGGAATAATTCGCCAAAGTAGGCCTAATTAGTGGAAGATGACCCGACTCTACTCGATATTTAAAATTACATCATGTGACCTACTGGACTCCATAGCGGTATCGATAAGCTCAAACGTTATTGATTTCTGGGGTTTGAATATAGCGGAACCAGGTCCGTAGCCTAATAGAGCCGGCTTTCGGAACGTAGACAGCGAAACTGCGCGCACACAGGCTGTTGTGTGTGTGAGAGAGAGAGAGAGAGAGAGAGAGAGAGAGAGAGAGAGAGAGAGAGAGAGAGAGAGAGAGAGAGAGAGAGAGAGAGAGAGAGAGAGAGAGAGAGAGAGAGAGAGAGAGAGAGAGAGAGAGAGAGAGAGAGAGAGAGAGAGAGAGAGAGAGAGAGAGAGAGAGAGAGAGAGAGAGAGAGAGAGAGAGAGAGAGAGAGAGAGAGAGAGAGAGAGAGAGAGAGGAGAGAGAGCGCGTGATGCTGCTGGCTGCCGCGCAGCTGCTCAACAGTAAATATAGCCGATCTATTGTGTGTGAGTTAGCGGGAATTTTTTTTTTTGCGGACTCTAAAACATGAATAAATAGCTTAGACTACTGACAACTCATCTAAAATCCACTTGCCCTGTCGGGCAACCAAAAAGCAATATCAACTTGCCCCAACATTATTTTCACTTGCCCCGGGCAAGCGGGCAAGCGTTAGTGTCAACCACTGAAGTAATAAATATGGAGTCGAGATTTGCGCATCCCTCAGGTTACAAACATTTTTACTGGACTGGTTTTCACATTTCACAGCTTAATATGTCAATTATCGGACCTCTGAAACTCCTGCAGCCTCTCCTTCGCCCACAGTGCTGTAGTCGCGTTGCTCCTCCGTGTCCCCTCCTTGCGCTGCCAATCCATTGCCATGCTGAGCCTCGCCTCCAGTAGTTGTGGTCAAATGACAAGGCTTTATTTCCCAGGTGAATTTTCTTCCTCCAAACTCCTCTCAAGATTCTCTCTTTTGTAGAAAACTCCAGACAGTTCACAATAATAGGCCTTGGCAGGGCACCATCTGCAGGTTTCTATGCGAGTGATCATTGAACTCTCTGTATGAGTAAGTTACAGTCCTCCGGTAGAGAAATATCACGTTTGAGCAGTGTTTCCACAAACTTGATGACCGACTCACCCTCTGCTCCCTCCGCAGCTCCGTAAATGCAAATGTTATTTCTCCTCAACCTTGATTCTTGTAATGAGACGGCTCTTTGCAAGCCGAAAGTGAGCGAAAGCGCTGGCCGCGGCAGCTACGTCACTATGGTGACATCGTAGCAGCAGGACACAGTGTAGCCCAATCATTCAATTTAATGAAGAGGAAAAACACCACACAATAAACTGAGTGCTGTACCGGAATTTTTCGCAAAACACTAGACTCCCTTCACTCTTGCCAAGGTGACTGTCACATGGTGGTTCAATGCGGAAATGATTCTTTCGACCAAATTAACGGATGGCAGTGTGTAGCTACACCTTCTCGGCACCTTTTCAAACGACTAGTACCCCAACCAAGGAGTTCCGAAAATGGGAGCGGCTCAGCTTGCTTATTTTGGGACATTTCTCAACTTTTGGCAAATGAAAAGTCAAAAGAAGCGGACCGAACCGCTCTGACCCGACCCACTCTGCTCGGTGGAAAGAAGGCATAGTTGACAGCGATGACATCTTTTGTAGATGCACTGCTGCTGGTCACAAGTGTTTGGACCATTACAACTTAGGACACCTGTTATCTAAAGATTGAATGGAGCTAGGTGGCAGACAGTATACAGGAAACAGTGTCTGAGCTGTGGGATTCATAAAGATTTCATTAGACTTCATTAAAGATAGAACAAGCAACAAGGGAGTGTGTGTGTGTGTGTGCTCCAAAGCTTGCACTGGAAATGTCATTACTTTGTGTTCAGGACAATAGTATGTGGACAAGTAATGGAGTTTATGTCATTGCTCGATATGTTCCAGCCTGCGTGCCACATGCCCCTGGTTAATGTGTATGGTGAGCATACGTCTAGATGTCTTTATTGATTGTGAGCCAGGCCAAGAGCAGTTTTAAAAGTCTGGTCCGTAGAGCACCAGATGGAGCATAAATGTCTTAGAATGCGGTCAAGAGGGAGAGAGATGGAGGGAAGGAAAATTTAGGGAGAGAGAGCGAGAACGAGGAGGCCTTTTCTTTGGCTTTTCTGCCTCTGTCATTAAGCTCTCCCATGTCAAAGACAGATGGAGCTGGTGAGTGTGCGCAGGCACTTGCACACGTAGACTGATGTGACCCGCCCAACTCTAGACACACACACACACACCACACACACACACACACACACACCACACACACACACACACACACACAACACACACACACACACACGGAGCTCTGCCTCCAGCGGGCGTCTCGGGGCAGCTACCAGCATGGCTCATCAGTAGTCAACCTAAGTTCTCTCCTTTTCTGCTCATGCAACATTAAACTTTCATGTCTTATTTCATATAATCTTCTTGCGATTCCGATCACATCGTCCATTAGCTCGGCAGCCAGACTGAATTCACATGAAGGGAAATGTAAAAAGACCACTTTTCAAAGGATTCATAGGTTGAGTTCACAACTTTTTACTGTCTAAAACATTTGCGAGGACTGAAATAACATAGTTGAAGGATCTAGTGCATCGGGTTGCCAGGGCCAACCTTAAATTAAGTATATTCCTGTTAATTCCCATGGAAAGTTTCCAACTTTGAAAATTCACGGAATTTTACAATCGTTTTTCTACCATAGCCTATTACATTATGAAGAATTGGCAGAATATTTCCATGCTTGTCTTATGTTGAGCGCAGCCAGTCTATTAAATAGTACCACAAGTTGGCGGTTAATGTTTATTCAATGCATATCGTGCTGTCGATTGTTAAATAGTGTAAATTACAATACAGTCGCAGTGCAGAATCCCACTTCAATGTCAACTCTGTAAACTAGCCGGACCTAACTAACTACAATCTCCGCTCATGCTCCAGCTACACCAGCTTGCATTAAAGAATGAACTGACTTTAGTGGACGGAGCATATGAGTGCATGCACAGACAATGTGTGATTAAAAAATGTAACAACACATGCGTTCTGCTGAAGAAGGTGAAATGATGGTAGTGCCCAGGTAGATTGACATGCCCAGGTAGATAAAATCCGTATTCCATTATTTGAAGTATAAATAAATTAGGGCTGTCAAACGATTACAAATTTTAATCGGATTAATCACAGGATTCTGTGGATTAATCACGATTAATTTTACCATTCGAAATATGCCCGAGAAATTCGAATTTTCTCTGTATATTGTTGTATGAATGGAAAGATAAAGGAAAGAAGGTGGATATGTACATTTAAAACTAGAATTTTTATTAATTGAAAATCCAAATGATGGTTTTAATACTGAAAATAAATTTAAATCAAACTAAAATATATACCTACCACACCATAATTCAATTGGTCTGTCTCTTTACTATGTCTTTGGGCAAATATAGGCTATATAATGGCATTTATTTGGTGAATCTATAGGTTGTGCATTCTTGAATACAACTTGATTACAGTCGTGTGTGTGTGTGTGTGTGTGTGTGTGTGTGTGTGTTTGTGTGTGTGAACACGTCCTAGGGGACTGTTCATTTGTGCCAGGAAGCCAACGTTATGTTGATGTCTACTCACACACACCTCTGAAAACTGCAGACGTTTGTGTCCTCGCGGGCTCTGAACAGAGCAGACAATGTTTCTCCTCCTGTTGCTCCCGACATCAACTCTCACCCGCGGCAGTTGATTTTATATACAATCTATGCCCCCGACACAGACGTGACCGTTAAGGCTCATTTATGCTCTACGTTAGATACGCATACGGATACAGACGGAGCCTTCTGTCCGTACTCTGCGTACATTACGTCCGTAATTCTGCACGTATCCTGCAAGCTTGCGGATGGGTACCAAACGGACAGAACGGAGCATTACTACCGGAGATCACGGGGGGCGCACAGCCAACAGTTCACTTTCACTTACTGTACATTTGTTTACAAACACAAACGAAAGACATAATTCTTTAGAAAGTGTCTAAACTTTTGAGGAGAGGTTTGTGTGAGTTGGTACGAAATTACATACACGGCCGGGGCACAGAGACAGACAACTACAACAGAGCAGCATGAGCGGGGATCGCACAGGGAGGAATGTCAGCTAGACGGCAGGCTGTCAGCTAGACGACAGCAATAGAGAAGTGCCGGAGGTCCGTGCGAGACTAGTTTGTTTGACATGTCGTGATTAATGTCATCAGACCCCCGCTGTCTATAATACAGCCTCTAGTTTAGCCTCTTCCATCGCTACGGTAGTAGCCTATATCGCTAAAGCTGTTTCTTCCATGGACCTATTATAAAATATGTATTCCAGTTAATTCACTCTGTGACTCTTCTTCTTCCAATTTGAGTACGTTTTTACTCTGAGCGGCGCTGCTGCCCACTAATGGTTGATTTGATTAATGTCCATTCCAACATAAAGGACGCATGGAAGTATGAGGGCAGTGACGGATATAACGTTGTAAACGTACGTCTCTATTTACGCACGGATTTGGAGCATAGAGAGGCCTTTAGCAGTTTAAAACACGGCATGGGCTAGCGTGCTGTGATATTTGGCTGCGCGCAGCTACTGATCCTGGGTCAGCCGCAACGTTTGAGTGGCTGTAGTACAGAGCCGGTGGGATGCACGGGGCGGATCATTCTGCACATGCGTTAGTTGCGATAAAAAAATTAACACGTTAATTCCAGAAATTAATCACCCTGCGTTAACGCGATAATTTTGACAGCCCTAAAATAAATAAATAAATAAAATCAAATGTATTAGTCCGCACTGTCACTCCAACAGCATCGGCAAAAAAAAATATTACGTCAATGCAGGACAATGCTCCATCACATGCATCGAAGTACTCAATTGCATGGCTAGCCAGTAAAGGCCTTAAGGATGAAAAAAATAATGACATGACCCCCTTCCTCACCTGACTTAAACCCTATTGAGAACCTGTGGGCCCTGCTTAAACGGGATATTTACAGTGAAGGAAATCAGTACACACCTCTTGGAACAGTGTCTGGGAGGCTGTTGTTGCTGCTGAACAAAAAGTTGATCGTCAACAGATCAAGAAACTGACAGACTCCATGAATGGAAGGCTTGTGACAGTTATTGAAAAGAAGGGTGGCTATATTGGTCACTGATTTTTGTTGTTGTTGACATGTCGGAAATTTTTATTTGTAAATTTTGAGTTGTTTTATTATTCTCACTTTAACAGATGAAAATAAACAAGTGAGATGGGAAAAAAAATTTTTTTTTTAATTTAGTTGCAGAATAATTCTGCATACTAATAGTTGCCTAATATAATAGCAAAATATATATATATATATTCTCGTAAGAAAGACAACCTCACTTTTACTTTCGTAAACATTCAGGTTTAGGTTCTTTAACATTTTGGATTGACCGAGAGCACTGTAGTTGTTTTGTCATTAATAAAATTAATCCTCAAAAATACAACTTGCCTAAAAATTTTGCACACAGTGTAGGCCTTTTTATTATTTTCAACCCCATATTATATCAATGATATATTTCGCAGTTTTTACTTCGTTCTTCCTGCTTCTCTCCACCCCAGAATGTCAGTCCAATGAATGAATTACCTCAGATCACGTGTGGTTTTGCTTCGTAATGCTGGTTCACTTGTAAAAGGGGCAATTGAAAGTGGACCACACCAAAAAAAAAAATTAAAATTCAATTTGGTCTGGACCAAAGCAAGTGAACTAGCGGACTTTCCCAGTGTGAATACACCCTATGTGTTTGACAGTCAAACCTTTCTGGGGGAGCACCCCCATACCCCCCATCTATCATTTGTCCCCGAAAATGTTGAAACTAAATCTGGCCTATGCCCCTGTATGTACGCGAGTTATATACCTAGATATGTTGTTTTTATTTATGGAGTAAAAAGAAGGCATGTCATTAAACGAAATGTCTGGCCCTTAGTGCGATTCTCATTTCGTAGAGTGGCCCTTTTGTGAAAAGCAGTTTGACACCCCTGTATTAGTCAGTGTGAGTGTTATCGTGGTGCAGCCATGTGTGTGTCCCATGCTACGCCCACGGGGCAAAACCCCTTTTTTCTGAAAACAGACATGGGATGTTGTAAAAGGTTGTACACCAGAAACGATATCTAGGACCTTCAAGGATCAAAACCTGGTCAACTACCTGCTGGAAAGATACAGGGGGCAGAAATTGCTAATTGGAACCACGGTTTAAGACAAGGGTACAATTGAATTTTTTTAACTTGAAGATATGTCATGCCCTAACCCCTTGACCTTGAGCATATGAATGATAGCGTCTGGCATCTGTGGGTTGTTCTCTGTTCCCCCGGGAAGCCTTGGCCCACAAGGGAAAGTTGTGTGTGTTTGATCCATATGAGATGTAGACAGGGCTGTCCCAAAACCAATTTAGAGGCTTCCAATACATCAAAAAACAACATGATAATTGATTGATAATCCCAATGTACTCCCTGACCGAAACCAAGCTTGGCTCACGTGACGTAATCTGCGTAGTTTGTTGATGGTAAAATAACTTTTGAACGCTAAATAACAGCTGTGCAGTTCTAGGGATGCACCGATCCACTATTTTTAGTTCCGATCCGATTCCGATATCTGGGTTTTGGATATTGGCCGATACCGATACTCTCCGATACGATATAAAGGAAGAATTATAGAGTCATACAAAAAATCCTTCTCAATGATCACTTCTGCCCCACTAGAATATGTGGTGGTCTGTTTGTCTGAACAGTCTTCCTCTCTCCACTTCCTTGACTTGGATTAGCTTTGGTTAGCTCACTGGCTAACAAACTGATATGTACTTTATGTCAAATTAGAAAGTGGTGTACTCTCTCTCTCCACCGAACGTCGGCGCATGCTCGCACGGCTCGTTCACTCTTTCGTAGTAAAAAAAATAAAATAAAAATATTATTATTATTTTTTTATATCTGAGCTGTCAGTCCGATATCCGATACAAAGATTTCGGCCATATCGGACCCGATACTGGATCGGATCGGCCCCATCCCTATGCAGTTCAAAGCAGTGCCCCTGTGCCATCGTTACCCTTACAGTAGCTTTTCAATTCATCCTGGTACATCCTTTCGAGGACTTTGTACAATAAATCCATAAGATCTAATATTGATAGTCTTTTGTGTCCATATTATACCCATTATTGACATCACCATGTAACGTGCCGTTTTTTTCTCTTCTACTCATGCTGCATTCTATACAACTGAGAAGTGGAAAATTGTCCATTGTTATTTGTGACATCTGACCACAAAGTCCGGGTTGATGGATATACTCTGAGTTTACAACTTTAAATGGCGTTCCAGTTGTATTTTCCTAACAGGAGGTCGAGAAATTGGACTTGTCTGGAACGCTTTGAGGTCGGATATCGGAAATTACAACTGGGAAATCCACCACTTCCGAGTTGTATGGAAGGCAGCATTATCCCAGCGGCTGTCAGTGACGCGCGAGCATAGCTCTTATTTGACAAATGACATACAGTGGCTTAGGGCTGGGCGGTAAGGACCAAATCTTATATCACGGTATAGGTCATTTCATATCACAGTATGGATCACGGTATAGTATTTTTCCTTTAAATTCAATGGATTAAAATAACGGTACTGTACTTTAATCACAATAGATTATTTTCATCTTTTGCTAGGAACTTAAATTTCCATACAAAAGAGAAACTGGTGCAAAATACCACACTAGTCTGTCTTTAGTCAGTGAGTGCAAAATTAAAATGACAGCATCAACCAAATGTGTAGCCTAACTTTTCCAATTGATAGTAGCCTATATCAAAATAATGAAAGACTTGAATTTTCCTGCAGTATTTACTTATCTTCATTGTAAAAAGCTGTTGTGGTAAGAAAATTAAATCATAAGGTTGTAATAATCAAGCAAAGAGTATTTAATCAAACAACAGAGGCTTCATGTTCTTGGATCCAGTAAGAACATGGAGGTCCATCCGATCCAGGAAGCCCCGCAGTGACTTTCTGAGAAGAATGGCCCAGATCGGAGAGCTGGGGAGGAACAGTCAGAGTGCTCTTCAATAAACATTTGAGGAATCTAATCTTAGACATACAGGAGTAATACAAGATAAATACAATGTTATTTGCCATTACATGAGCATTTAAAAAAGGTATTGCCTTAATTGGGAGTTTTATGATCATAGTAGAGCTATATTTATAATTATAGATTATGGATATACTATCACTGTGTATTGTTTTTGGTTAATATGAGTACCACTGTTACTTGGAGGCAGTTTACTGGTAAAGCAGTCACTACATTCAGGGCCATCATTTGTGCTATATATTTTGCAATGCACACATATATTTTGATGCATGTCAGCTTGCCTTTGCAACTCTTACCTTTTGCAGTTTCCTGTGTTTGGTATTTGTCTTGTTGGTGTTTGTGCCTTATGTGTTACAGTGAGCTCATCGAGGTGATTCATGCCCAACTTGTTAACATTTTTCACTGCCAACATATTTATTTTACACTTCTGTCCACATTATCTCCACAAAACACCAATAGAAATTGAAGACGATGGCCAAAAGACAAGTTCATTTTGACACATGCAAAACTGTTAATACATAATTAACCTAAAGGAATGTTTTTTTTAAAGATTAATGTTTCAAAATGTGTAAAAAAAAAAAAAAAAAAAAAAAAAGCGCAGTCTTGACTGATAACTGATTTGTGTCTTTTCGCCTTTTCTCTTTCTAATTTCACCTTCCTTTTCTCTGTGTATATCGGCCTCCTTCATCCCTGCGTAGATCCCTCTATCCCTCTCTTCCTTCATCATCAGCCCCCTTTTTTGCAGCATCCTTTGCTCCATGGCTGGCTGTTTGCAGTGGAGGGGGGATGTTAGAAAGGAGGAGAAGAGAGCCGTCTGGAATCCATTAGCCAGTTAAGGCAGCAGTGTTTGGCTGTGGGAACCTTATTGATTTCCCTCCTTTGTAATTATTCCACCTCCACTCCCTCCTTCTGGCTATCACACCAATCATGCTCTCACTTTCTTGCCCTTTATCCCCTCTTCGCCTCATTTTCTCTTTCTTTTTTTGTGGACTATTTTCATCCCTCTATTTGTGTCCACGTGCTGCTGCTGCTGCTTCTTTTTATTACTTCTCAATCTTGCACGATGCCTACGTGCCAGCACTCCTAACCAAGTGGGTGACACACTATCTGTGTGTGTATTGATGGCACGAAAGATGTATTATTGACACACTTACAGTATCAGTGGCATGCTTAGCTGCCACATCCTACGAGAGGATGAAAGCAATCTAACTCTAAGTCACACGCTGTGTCCCTCTTGTAGACACGCACGCAGTCACCACCTCCATGTACTGCATACATGTAGATGCCCGCTATACCAGCTATGTGCTATACGCTGCATGTTCCTGTAGTGCCCAAATAGACAGATGTAGGTTCAGATACATTTTGACAAGGCAAAGTTCATTTGAGTTGATTTTATTATTATATTTTTCTGCGACCAATGAAATCTGTCTGTCTTACGGTTGGTCGACTATAATGAAGCAGCCCTATAAATAATTGCAATTTAATTTTGAAATGTTTGGAAGACGTTGCCCTGGTTAGTTTGACAATTGACAAAGTTTCACTTCGTATTTCATTTTTTGAATAGTGCTGAGTGACCAATTAAGAATGCTGCTACAAGTTCTGTGAATGTATTTTATTACATGTTGTGGGCTATGTATTTCTTACTTTTATCAGAGCAGAATATTTGTTTGGCTTGGGTTCCAGGTTATATTCATTCACACACACAGTCATACTGGTGGACGGTATGATTCAAGCCCAGTTTACTGATATGTCAAGCTTCCTTACAGGGACAGAATCTCTCATAGGGAGTAAAGGTGCATGAAGTCGAATGATGGTAAATGGTAAATGGACTTAAATAGCGCTTTATCTCCGTTGTTCACAGACTGAGGTTCTGAAAGATTGAAAGGGCACAGCAGCATCCACAGGTGAAAGACTGTGGGGATTTCTGAATACTCAAAGTGAACTCGCTGGTGTCAGCCTGCTCACTTTTGGGTTTACAGTGCCACCCTTTTAATTCTGTGTGTTGTGAGGTAGCTTTCATACTGACTATTTTAGAAAACAGACCATTCACCAGTCTCAAAAATTTATTTTTGGGGCTGGCTAGAAAACGTCTTCTACATTCCCATCACCAATATTGAACCACATGTTTCAATTAATTTGACAATAGTATTTGCCAAGTGTGTGCTTTCAGTAGTTTTCAAAGAGGATAATAGTATTATTATAAGCACTTCACTTTGCATAACTTTAAAGGTCACTTGTGCAAAATGCACGTTTTCAACATTAATATGGCCCAGTGTGTCTAGACTCCCACAGTATGAAAAGCAGCTGCTGGTAGAAACCTAGATAAATACGTGTAGTCATCAAAGCAATGCCATCTCAAGCTGTCAACGTCGTATTTTAGCGTTTCACTCGCTAATTCCAAATCTAGGATTTTTTTTTAAATTTAAAAAAAAATGTAATGTTAAAATAGTTGTAATAGTAACTGTATTGATGATTAGAAACGAGAGGGATTTTGTTTTGATGATGCACAAGCTGTTTTGACATGCCATTGACAGGAATTAGTTCTATACTTCAGTCTCCGTCTCTACACCTGCTTTAACATGCCTGCAGCTATGAAAACAGCAGAAGTAAAAAGACAGGCCTAGTCACATGTTGCTACACACTGTCAAGACCACAGTGACCATCGCGCAGTGTGTGTAAAGGTGCACCTGTCCTGTGTTGAGTAATGCTGACTTGACTGACTGTGTGTGTGTGTGGGGTGGTTGATAACTAGCCCACTCATCTTTTTATAAACTCTGTGTCTTTGCAGGAAGTTCGGGGAGCGCCCTCAGCCACAGCGCCTTACAAGGTTAGTGTGTTGGTGTGCATATCCACAACATGATTTTCCCTTAAGGCCTTTTTGTTTTGATGTCTTAGTAGTGTTTTTGTGGCCACATTTTGTGTATACTATAAGCATTCTTCTTATTGCAGTAATTCAAAGAACAATAAAAGCAGTAAGGAGTTAAAAAAAACTTTAATGTTCCATATGCTTTAGAACAGTGCTTCTCAAACTTCATTACTTCTATTACCACCTTTTGAATTATTTTCTCAGCCATGTACGTAACCCATTTTTTATATAAAAATGCCTATATAAATAATTACAATATACAGTCATGTGCCACCAGTGTCTAATTGATGTCAACTAGGTAACTTAAAAACACTTGAAATAATGGGGGCGCCCTTAGCTCAGTTTGTAGGGCGTCCCCCCATGGGCCTCGGCCAGCAGCGCACCCGGGTTTGATTCCGGCCCGCGGTCGTTCTCTGCATGTCATTCCCCTCTCTGCCCCATTTCAACTCTGTCTCTACACTATCAATAAAAGCATAAAAATGCCAAAAAAACAAAACAAAAAAAAAACACTTGAAATAATAAAAAATAAATAAACTATAATTATAGTTGCACCTTTAATTTATTAAGATTGTTTCTTTATTACGATTCTAGTATCATTAATCATTAATAAAGTAATTATGCACAACTCACATTTTTTGATTAACCTAAAAAAATCTCACATACCCCCATTTGCTGAGAAGCACTGCTTAAGAATAGCAGGTTAATTTTAAGTTGATATCGCCAGCAGAATTCTACAGACAAGCTGTGCAAAAGTTTGCGTTTAAAATCAAATTTGAAACAGATTAGCTCAGAATTAGGTGTATACGGAGAAAGAGAGTATCACTTACATACATTAACATGGGTTCATGTGCCCATCAAAAACTTGGTGTGTCTTTCAATTCAACAAATCAACTATACACATCTTGAAAAACAAACAAAGGCATAAGTTCAGCATTGGCCAATAGTCATACATCTCATTTCTTTTTTTAAATCAAGATCTTTTTATTAGTTTTTTTCAGTATAACAAAGTGCAAAGTTGTTCATTTGTTACAGACAGGTTGTATGAAAAGAATAAATAAAAAAACAACTCATGCCACTTATATCAAAACAAACAAAACATATCAAAATACCCAAAAATAATCCCTCCCAAGTCACTGCCAGTCAGTATCATGTCACAATAGTTATCATCATTTAGGGAATGGAATGACTATATTCCCATTTACCTTCGCTTGATTATCAAGCATTCACAAAGACTGGCCCTGAATAATGCCATTCCAAAAAAAGAAATAATTGACTGGCTCGTGATAGGCCCCTGACCCTTGCAAGGAGATCAGGGGCCTGCGCATGACTAATGCCTCGTTTCCACCGAGTAGAGCGGGTCGGATCGGAGCGGCTCAGAGCGGGACAGCTCACTTTTAAGAATCTCGGTGTTGTTTCCACCGCCGACCCTACCCTTACTGGTAGGGCGGGGTTTAGGCTGGACTGCGATAGCCGCCGCCAGAATGTGGGTCAAACTATCGGGCTGTGGGAACAACTGTGGTCAAGCCAGCGGTCTCTTGTTTTTGCTTGGTCAAACCAGCCGCTTCTTTATTTATTCCCCCCGTGTTGTGAGCACAGAGACGGCTCGGTGCAAATGATAGAGACAGTGAGCGAACAGCACTGGCTGCGGCAGCTACGTGACATCGTAGCAGTGGGACACAGTGTAGCCAACTGATTCATTTAATGACGAGGAAAAACACCACACAATAAACAGTGCCGCGCTCACGTTTTCGCCAAAACTCTCTTCACTCTAGCCGAGGTGATTACAAACGGCGGAAATGATTCAAACCAGCCGCTTCAGGGTTCAACATAACTTTTTTTTCCTACTGGCCCGCCGGGCCAGTGGATCCGAGTTTTACTGGCCCCTTGTATATTTTCACTGGCCCTGCACACACTTTTTTTTTATTCATAATTTAGTGTCAATAATTATAATACCTGTATTAGAAAAATAAAGAAAAATAACCAGATCTAAAGGGAATATCTATACTGTAACAGTATAGATATTCCCTTTAGATTTGGTTATTTTTCTTTTAGTTAATTATATGAAATGTTGATATTGCTCATACACATAATATAAAACCAGGCAAACATATTGAATTAGAAGCCTACAACTGAAAGTAGGCTATGTTGAAAGAGTGGGCCAGTATTTTAAAGTCCAGTAGTTTGATGGTTGTTTTTATTCTTGAATTTGGGAGGTTTAATAATAATATAATTGATAGGTTTTATATAGCGCTTTATTGCCTAGGCACTCAAAGACGCTTTACAGGGTTCCTGGTTCAATTCGTTCACACACAGTCATACCGGTGGTGGTAAACTACGATAGTAGCCACAGCTGCCCAGGGGCAGACTAATGAATAGTTCACCTGCAGAAGTCATGTTCAAACATTTAAAAAAAAGAGATGAAGGTCTGATCATTCTTTGTGGTGTGGTAGGCTGTTTTTATTACTTTCTCTATATGCATTAGGGATGTGAATGTGTCGACCGAATGACCGGTTTTCCACTTGCGCTCAAGTTGACTTTAAAAATAGAATAGAAATCCGAAAATCAGGGGGTTATGCCGTTTTTTTTAATGGGAGATTTCACCGTGTACGAGTTCACGTCTGGTCGTGAGCGCGCTGCAGGAGTGTCACTTCTCCATGAAGTGTCAGCTTCACATAAGAGTCCGGTGTGGGACCATTTTTTCAAACTATTGATAAAAAACAATGCAGTGCAAAATATGCAGCATAAGTTAAACGCTCGTCTAAGACTATGACGTTAAATCACTAGAAACACACAATGCCTTCGTCCGATCACAGCAGCGTTTCACCGTGTGATCTCGCCAGCGAGTGAGTGAGCCGCCGCGCAGATGAACTGCGGGGTTTGTGGCTAAAATAATAACCGGGGATATTCTCCCCGTTAGCGATTTCAATGGGAAAGACTTCCGCGATCTGATTGAATGTCTCGAGCCTGAAAACACAGTGCCAAACTGCGCGACGAACTGTAGGCCTACAGTGAGCGGAGTCCCTCCGTTCGTTTCTGTCTACAACCGACACAATCACCGGAGACGCATTCACAGCGTTTAAATAACGCCTCTCATTTGTATTACCATTGGGGCTTGGATGCAAATACTGTAACATTACGGCGGCAGATAAAGGAAAAGCGCAGTTATCATTTTCTGCACCTCAACCTCTGCTGTGGGAAGAAAGAAAGGGGGCAAAGCAAGTTGATTGATTTGTCGACTCGCAGGCGGACAGTAGGCAGCTCTGCCAACGAGAGTGTCAAAACGCCCACGCATCGGTTGTCCACTGGCCTTTCATTAAAAAATATATTTTATATTAGGTTTATTATATTGAGTCTTAAATAAACACTGCTTTCATTCCGACTCTCAACGCGCATTTCAATGAACCATGATATAGTCTACAAAAAGATACTGAACTGTGATTGGCCAGTCACTGGCCCGGGCGGGACAGTGACTGGCCAATCAACTTGCCCTGCATATGATTTTACTGGCCCCGGGCCATCGGGCTATACGTTATGTCGAACCCTGCGCTTCTTTATTTATTCCCCCCGTGTTGTTGTGAGCGTGTATTTTACTACTATCTATGGCGTAAACACACAGAGACCGCTCGTAAACACACAGAGACCGCTCATAATAGAGACAGTGAGCGAACAAACAGTGCTGGCTGCGGCAGCTAAGTGACTATGGGACACAGTGTAACCAACTGATTAATTTATTGACGAGGAAAAACACCACACAATAAACAGAGCTGTGCTCACATTTTCGCCAAAACACAAGACTCTCTTCACTCTTGCCGAGATCTACACATGGCGGAAATGATTCTTTCGACCAATCAAATAACGGCAGTGTGTAGCTCCGCCTTCTCATGCATTTTCGGCACCCTTTCAGGCGGCCAGTACCCCTACGGAGGAGTACTGAGATCGGGAGCGGCTCAGAGCGGTTAGGTGCGCTTAAACCGTACCCTACCCAACTTTTGGCAAATGAAAAGCCAAACTACCCGGACCGAACCGCTCCGATCCGACCCGCTCTACTCGGTGGAAACGAGGCATAAGGCATGTGTGCGGGAGAATAAGCAGGAGCAAGCCAACATTGAATTGAACTGGTGGCGAAAATAAACGCAGCGATGTTTCTATGGGGATATTTAGCTGTACAGAAATAAGTGCTGGCAAAGCTAGAAGTTTGAGACTCCACACACATCACTGGCAACACAACGTATCTATCAGCTCAGACAGGGCAGAGAAAAGTCTGATAAATACATGAGAGTGATGGCCCCTGCAAGTTTCAGTAAGTTTAAAGAAGTGCCACACTGTTACTGTCTTTGAAATGCATTTAGACATTTTAAGGGGAAAACACATTGTATTTATTATTTCAACTATTGAGTTATTTGTAGAACAGCATGCTAGTGTAGGCCAACAAGAATTTTCAATGCTGCTTTATTTTTATGTTTTAAATTGGGAAAGACATGTTCCAAAACTACCTGTATTTAAAAAGAAATCAAGCAAGTAGGCTAATAATAACCATTAATGAATTATAGGCTATCGCATCACAGTAGGCCTATTGTCCACAATAATCACAGCCCCCCATCCATAAAGGAACTTTAAAAGTTTAATTTGCACTAGATGTGCCTACACAAGTGTATGGTCTATTATTTGTATTTAGTGTGTCTGCATAGTATTGCAGAAGTAGAAGTTTTCTTTAATTGTGTTTTGTACTGTCTGTAAAATTATACCTGCACATAGCAAACAAAATTGCACAACTGTATTCAAATAAACAGTTGTTTATTTCTATAGTGCGCATTGGCATCGTTGAGCAAAATACCCCCAAAATTTTCGGCGCGGCGCTCAAAAGTAATGATTTGGTCATTCATCAGATGAAATATTGTGGAGTTGTCTGGCTCAGAGAGCCATGTGTATTGTAAGACCGCTTTTCAGGGGGCCCATCAGGACTTTTTGTATAGGGGCCCAGAATTTGGTGCTACGCCCCTGAAGACAGACACACTAATACACAGGTGTGCTAAACTGCCTACTCTGTGAGGGGAGCTGCCCCTTCAAGAGCTTATTCTGCCAAACAATAGAGCAAAGGCCTCGCCTCAGATAGAAAGCGCCTGCTAGTTATCCACATCTTTGTTAAAGGCTTAAATGTAGACTAACTTATGAACCCGGTAAGGTTTTTTATTTGCTCAGAATTTAGCTCAGGCTATTGTTTGGACTGGAATGCACACTTTCATTTAAAATGCAACTATGATGCAAAAGGCACTTTTTACTTTAAATTATTTCCACTTTACTGCTGGTGTGTGTGTGTGTGTGTGTGGGGAGCATGGACCTATTAAGAAAGTGGAGTGACCATAGTGACTAACTATGATTGACGGATGGTAACTCCTATCATATGAGCTTTGACGGTCATTTGGCCAATCAGATCCAGTATTTGTCATTGAGGGGCGGTGACCTCAGTCTACAGGGAAATTGACTTTTATTCCTCTCCGAGTTATCGGAGCGTGCAAGAAGCCGCAGTATTATTATTTTACCGTGTTAATGTGCCTACTTAGTTTATGTGAATCACTTTTATAAATAAATTCACGGAGTTTGCCAACCATTGTTTTACTGCCTTTTGCGTTGATTTATGCACGTGCTGATTAACGGCCGCGATTTGCGGATTGTCACTGCAGATTAACCTGAAGTTAATAATGTGCTTTTGGCTATTGCTGTTTTCACGGTTTTTGAATGGTGCATGGTGTTCTGGCCGACACACCTGAGGTGAATGTTGTGATTATAGCAGATCAGAGCCAAAACAACACACTCGCCTGTTTCCTCCACTATCGTCATATTTTGCACTGTTATGTTCCAGCACACGACTGAGAGGTGTGTGTGTGTGTGTGTGTGTTGTGTGTGTGTGTGTGTGTGTGTGTGTGTGTGTGTGTGTGTGTGTGTGTGTGTGTGTGTGTGTGTGTGTGTGTGTGTGTGTGTGTGTGTGTGTGTGTGTGTGAACACAAGAGAAACTATGGGTGACTACAGAGTGTATTTTTATGTGTTTGATTAATGGTTGTGTAGCAAAGATAATGCAAATCCTGTTTGCCACAATATAAATAGTTTATTTATTGTAAGGGAATTTGGTGGTATTGATTTGAGGCTCCATGTTATTTTCTGTCTTATTTAATGCTGGTTTTTGCCAGCATTTTTAACCGTTTTTCTAAGCTGTTTTTAACGTTTTTCTTGGTAAATACCTACACACTTTGTATGGGAAAAGTCAAGAAGGTTGGCTGACTAACTTGTTTTGCTCATTTTACTATTCATCTGATAAAAATAAAAGTTTTCTTTGTCCTTAATTCTCTTCACCAGAATACACCAAATAGCTCCTCTTACATGTTCAAATCACAAAAAAATCTTCTGGGGGGGAGCTCCTGCGTTAGCCATTTTGGTTATTCACCGTTTTCCAAATTATTATGCAAATTAGATTGAAGTGTCATAAACATTTAATTTTTTGTTTTTCAATAAAACGTATGTATGATATTGTTTCTCAGGGCACCTTGGATCATTGTAATCAATCTCATACACCTGTGATAATTAGTTTTCCAGGTGATCCCAATCAAAGGAAATCTACTTAAGAAGGACGTTCCACATTATTAAGCAGGCCACATGTTTCAAGCACTATGGGAAAGAAAAAGGATCTCTCTGCTGCCGAATAGCGTCAAATAGTGCAATACCTTGGACAAGGTTTGAAAACATTAGATATTTAAAAGAAACTGAAGTGTGATCACCGTACTGTGAAGACATGGCTGATTCAGAGCACAGACGGGTTCGTGCTGCACAATGAGGAAGATTTCTGCCAGACAAATTCATCGGATAAAGAGAGCAGCTGCTAAAATGCCGTTACAGAGCAGCAGACAGGTATTTTAAGCCGCTGGTGCCGCTGCAGTCCCGCGAACCTCAAGGTGTAGGATCTTCCAGAAGTTTGCAGTTGTGCATAAACCTATTATTCGGCAACCCCTAAACAATGCTCGCAAGCAGAAACGGTTGCAGTGGGCTCAGAAATACATGAAGACTAATTTTCAAACAGTCTTGTTTACTGATGAGTGCCGTGCAACCCTGGATGGTCCACTCCAGATGGATGGAGTAGTGGATGGTTGGTGAATGGCCACCATGTCTCAACAAGGCTGCGACGGCAGCAAGGAGGTGATGGAGTAATGTTTTGGGCCGGAATCATGGGGAGAGAGCTGGTAGGCCCCTTTAGGGTCCCTGACGGTGTGAAAATGACCTCTGCAAAGTATGTTGAGTTTCTGACTGACCACTTTCTTCCGTGGTACAAAAAGAAGAACTGTGCCTTCCGTAGTAAAATCATCTTCATGCATGACAATGCACCATCTCATGCAGCAAAGAATACCTCTGTGTCATTGGCTGCTTTGGGCATAAAAGGAGAGAACCTCATGGTGTGGCCCCCATCTTCCCCTGACCTTAACCCTATTGAGAACCTTTGGAGCATCCTCAAGCAAAAGATCTATGAGTTTGGGAGGCAGTTCACATCAAAACAGCAGCTATGGGAGGCTAGTCTGGCATCCTGCAAAGATTTTCAAGCAGAAACTCTCCAAGAACTCACAAGTTCAATGGATGCAAGAATTGTGAAGGTGATATCAAAGAAGGGGTCCTATGTTAACATGTAACTTGGCCTGTTAAGATGTTTTTGATTTAAATAGCTTTTGATTTCAATAAACATGACCTCCACATTCTGCAAATTCAACAAATGGCCATTTTTAGTTCTTCACTCACAACCTATAAAATGTTTTGAAACTCTGTTGTGCATAATAATTTGGAACAGTGCATTTTGAACAGTTATCATTGGGAGGTTTGTTCAATAAAATGTGAATCATACTTAACGTTTGATGATTTAAATTATACTGACTGTCATTTGCATCGACTATTTTGCATAATAATTTGGAACGCACTGTAGTTCAGTATATTTTAAGTGGGGTTGTATGGGATATTTAGTAATAGTCACCTTATGGAGATGGCAGTCAGTGCAGTCACTAAAAGGAGTTTGGGGGAGACATTGCTGATTTTCTTTTTTATATCCATTTAATTCAAAATATGCTTAATTAAGGAGTTTTTCAATTTGCAGACTGATATACTGCACAGCACCAGCAGACAGCCATTCTCATGCGAAGTTTGGTCCATGTATTATATAGTATACTACGCCAATTTTGCCGGGGCAGTGCAGCAAATCACTTCACAAATCAGCAGTGAAAAATTCCCAAATTCACCATGCAATTGAACGGATATAAAAAAAAAATTGGTAAGCATTTATATAATCGGTGAAACTGCCTTTCCTTCAGGCCGCCTCTGCAACAGTTCAATGCTGACCTCTGCTACAGCGAAAGCTCCCCTAAACTCCTTATAGTGACTGCGCTGACAGCCATCTCCATAAGGTAACACACTTACTATGCACAAGTACCTCGTACAACCCCACTTCCAAAATTCTCTTTAGTAGAGCTATTTCAAAGGGCACATGTGTATGAGCATGCCACTCCAATCCTGTGTGTGTGTGTGTGTGTGTTTGTGTGGCAACTTGTGTGACAGGTCCCACTCTGCTGTAGACGCTGTGGCAGATGTACGGGACAGATGCCTGTCTGCTCCATTGCATCTGAAGCTTGGCTTAATCCAGCCCCTCCCCTCTCTCTCACACACCACACACACACACACACACACACACACACACACACACGACCCCCTTGTGCCTGCTGTTGAATGTGTGTGTGTCTTTATGTAAATCTGTCTGCCACATTTTTGTCTCACTTGTCACGCATTTCCTCTTTTTAGTTTTCTCTGTTATGTGTAACTCTCCACACTTCATACCACTGTCACCTCTCTTTGACTCTTTACTTCAGCACATTTTCTGAGCCTAAATAAAGACCACACACACACACACACACACACACACACACACACACACACACACACACACACACACACACACACACACACACACACACACACACACAACACACACACACACACAATTAACGATACCACTTTGAAAGAAGTTAACCCTCTCATTTGCATATTCGTGTGACACTAGCTCTGTGTGATTGTGTGCTCCTGTGCTGTGCTGGTTCAGCTCCTCTTCACTGATATGACTTGCTGTGTGTTGCCATTTGGATCACTACTATGGGCAGAGATTTGTGTCAGTAGAACTTGAATTTGAATTGATCGACTTGAATATGAATTGATCAACCTGCATTTGAATTATTGATACTTGAATTCGAATTTATACACTTGAATATGAATTATCCATTTGAATTTGAATTAATTGTACTTGAATCTGAATTTTATTTACTTGAATTTGAATCAGTTAATATTCCAAATGACTTTCAAATAAAAATTCAAATTCAATTTTTCAAATTCAAGTAGAAAAAATTCAAGTAGAAAAAATTCAAGTAGAAAAAATTCAGGTAGAAAAAATTCAAGTAGAAAAAATTCAGATTCAAGTAAAAGTGTGCACATCCGGTTTCTTTGAGGAAGAGCAATCGAGTCCAGGGCTGTGTCTGAAATCGCGCACTTACGTAAGTGCACTTACATTGAGTGCACTTTATTATCCCAACAGTACACTTACTTATAGACGCAGTGCTCTCATTTCTACAGCGCACTGTCCAAACTGCCGTCGCGCACCTACCGGAAATGACTTTGCATTTTGACGGTTCTTCTTCGGTGGTATTTTTTTCTACTTGCGTTACCGATAGCCAAAACAGACACATAAGTCGCGGAAAAACAAAACAAATGTGTAATTTAACTTTTGTAGAGCGCGTCCGACTCCACAGTTGCTTCAAGCTCCTCTATTTGATTTTAATGTCCCGTCCTCTCCGCTACGTAGGCAAGATGGCGGCCGTTGAGTGTGGAAAGTGTCCATCGGTCTGCACTCAACTTTTAGACCGTTTTGAGTGCACGACCGGGAACTTACAGTGCACTGCGTTTTGGCGCACTCTGCGTTTTTTTGTGAAGTGCACTCAAAAAAGTAAGTGTAAGTACAGAAGTGCGCGATTTCAGACACAGATCTCTGATCCTAGGCTACAGTGTCCGTAGGCTACAGTGTCCGGCGGGTGACCGTTGTTTAACGTTCAGGAAATATAGTCATAAATTAGTTTGTTTAATCATCATCTGTGTTTTGACCTCTTGTTTTATAATCGAAGTAGGCTATCTTTTAGAACACTAATCACGTTTGAGTAATGAAACTGAAAGTAGTTATAATATCGCCAATAGGCTATATCAATGAAAACAGACGGTCAAACAGCGTCCAAATGAGCTAAAATCCTAAATACAATAAACAGTAACATGGCAAACTTATTTTTAGGCAAGCTCTAATTGATTATTTATTAATTTTTTCACACGTTTACATGTTTAGAGGCGGAGGATTCCTCCAACACGCTCTGTCCAGCTTATCAGACAGCACTCAGCTGTTTTTTTGGAGCATTGAATGCTTAATTTCCTGCATTCTGGTGAATTTGTATTCACCAAACACCTTTCTTCAGTGCAAATGAACAGTAGTGCAAATAGACCGAACTCTGATATGTGACTTTATTCTTGTGCCCCGCTGTGATCGCTCTCGCTGTCATCTCTCCTATACTCTGGTTTGGTCGTGGCAGCCTCATCCTCGCTGCTGTCCTCGGCATTTGAGATGCAGCATTTATTTAATGCTCATAGTTAATCACATAGCCTAGTGCTGAAACGAAAGCTATCAAGGCCGTGGTTTAAGGCTGAAATGATAACCGGGGCAGTGCACGTTAACGTTGTCGAGGGCTTTCGCGATCTCCGTTAGTTTCAGTTTACAGCCGACAAAGTTACAATCACAACGACCGCATGGGCAGCGCATGGACAGCGTTTAAATAAAGCCTCTTATTCTTATTATCATAAGGGCTTTGATGCAAATGATGAAATCTAAACATTATGGCGGCCCTGGTGGTGCGTAAAAGGACAGCGCAGTTGGCAATCTTTCCTCAGCACACTACCGCAGCTAAAAAGCCACAGTAAAAGTCGATCGCACAGCCGATTCCTGCCTCTGATACGTTGACTCGCAACTAATGAGTCGAGGCTTTATAGGGTGTTGTTCTCCGGGGATGCAGCTAGATACTATTGGAGGCTTTGGCGATTTCCCGTGCCTCTATTTTCTCTCCACACAAAGCGTTCTCTCTCCCATTGCACACACGCAGGCCGGCCGCTTCTGAGAGCACAGCCAGTGTTGGTTCCACCCGAAAAAATTAAATAAATACAACTTGGACACAGGCCCTGAAGCTGAATGACCACTCTGGTAACGGGCAGTCCATTACTGGACGCAGAATACTAGACCCCGAATATAAGACGACCCGACTTTTTTACGACCTTACGAAGTGTTAATAGGCTATGTTCGCCTTTACTTGATGCATGCGCGCTCACCAGCCGGCGGGGACACATTTCTTTTATCAGCGGTAACTTGGCACGATACCGGCACACACCTTGGAGGAGCAGGTGCGCAGGTGAACACTGCATCCTGTCAGCGCGTCTCTCTCTCTCTCTCTCTCTCTCTCTATCTCTCTCTCTCTCTCTCTCTCTCTCTCTCTCTCTCTCTCTCTCTCTCTCTCCCTCCCCTGTGGTAGGGCGCTTAGCAGACAGAGGGAACGTAGGCTATAGGACTATGTTGAAGTTATCTACTGCTTTGTGCCATTAACCTGGATTTTTAATGATAACCTAATGCTCATTAGTGCGCGCCTCTCAGCACTCTGACTCTACCGAAGTGCGCATGGGAAGGCGGGGCACAACCGTAATCTTGTCCTGGGCAAGGGGAAGAAATGCGACGGGCATAGGCCTATACTGTAGCCTATTCAGTATATAGCCTATATATAAGCTATATATATTATAGTGTATATATATTTATGCTCTGTCAAGTTGATGTGAGGGAGCAGGAGATGGGAAAGAGGACATAGGCTATGAGACTGTTTACAGAGCAATCGCGGGAGCACAGGGCAAAGTGTAGGGGGGCGGAGAGGGGGTGCAGGCGGTGGTGAGGGGGGTGCGGCCGCACCCCTATACTTCCAACGTCATTTATCTTCATCTCTTATTTATTGTAGCCTAAGTGTTTATGAATGACTGCACGTAGCCTACAGTTGTCAGATCGCAAACAGTTGAAATAAATTAGGCCTAGGCCTATGTGTTTCAAAGGGCATAGTTTTTAGTAATTAGGGGGCCAAGCCCGAGAAGGGCAAGGGACCGCGGAATGCAGAGCATCGCGGTTCCATGACACTGCGGGGCAGGGAACCCTATTGATTTAGTAGGAATTATTATTCTTCCGCTTATTATTTGGAGTCGTGCAAAAGTGGTGCTGCAGCCCAAACCATAAAGTGGAAAGACATGCCACTTGTCGGGTTTATCCAGGTCCGTGCCTGGTACGCAGACACAAAATTTCAGACATGCCAACCACTAGGTGGCGCTACAGCAAAGGACAACGCGTTTGGGGCTATAACTTCCACACCGAAAGTCCGACAGTCAAAAACTTTATATCCACAGATGCCCACAAGTCAGCTGCATCTTCTGAGATAGGCCACGCCCATTTGCGTATAGATAGATTTTTTGCTACATCGCAAAAAACTGTGTCAGTCACCAAAACACACTCCTCCTACAGTTTTTGCCCGATTTGGACGAAACCAAAAGCATTATGCTCTACCGACTCCCACAAGCAAAAGTTAGATAAAGAATTTTTCTACGACCGTCGGAAGACCAAACGGTAGCGCTTCAAACATTTGCGCAAATCCCTTAAAAAAAATAAAATAAAGGGATTTTCTTGAAACTCAAGGGACACTATCATGGGCCGTACCTGAGTCTATACGAAAAATATGGCCAAGAAATTCCTATGTATGCCGGATTTATTAAACAAATTAGTTTTGCACTTTCACTTCCTATTTCAAACTATTTGGCGGGAAAATTCAAAACAGTGGAGAGGTTGACAATTTGATTTTGCTCATAAGTCCCCAACCAAACATCGCACATTCACAAACTTGACATCCACTTGTTTGGTACATTGAGCTGCATCTTTCTATCCAACGCAGTTTTGCGAATGTCATCCATAAGGGGCGCCAAAACCACAAAAAGCAAAGAAAACGCGTTTGGGCCTATAACTTCCACACCGAACATCCCACAGTCAAAAACTGTATATCCACAGATGCCCGCAAGTCAGCTGCATCTTTTGGGATAGGCCACGCCCATTTGCGGGTGGGAAATTATTTCGCCACATCGCAAAAACTGTGTCAGTCACCAAAACACACACCTTTCGGTCTATAACTCCCAAACCGAACATCCCACATTCAAAAACTTTACATCCCCGGATTCCGTGAAGCGAGGGGCCGGCGCCGCGGACGACGACGACGACGCCCGATCCCCAGTCGCGCGGGACGCTTGGCCCCCGTCCACAACTGCTTGCAGTTCTAGTTAGGGGGCCAAGCCCGAGTAGGGCTGGGAACCGCGTTATGCAGAGCAACGCGGTTCCCAGCCCGCAGGGCTGGGAACCCTATTGATCTTGCTGGGATTATTATTATTATTATTATTATTTTTCCTTACGTAAAAGTGGTGCTGCAGCCCAAACCGTAAAGGGTTGGGACATGCCACTTGCATGGCTTATCCAGGTCCGTGCCTGGTACGCAGACACAAAAATTCAGACATGTCAGCCACTAGGTGGCGCTACACCAAAGGAAAAGGCGTTTTGGGCTATAACTCCCACACCGAACATCACACATTCAAAAACTTTACATCCCCGGATTCCGTGAAGCGAGGGGCCGGCGCCGCGGACGACGACGCCCGATCCCGAGTCGCGTCGAGTTGGCCCCCGTTCATAACTGCTTGCAGTTCTAGTTTCTTTTAAACTCACAATGCCAGTATTCATAGGCTACTTTGTCTGAAGAACTGGGGCCTGTTTCAGGTGGTTTTGAGGCAACCAGTTTGTTCGCTCTGAGTTAGTGGAAAGAGAGTCAGTTACTGCAGCAACATACGCAACATACGTGGGTCTAACCTGCTGGATAGGTGATTTGACCTACTCTGAGTTTGTTTTCACTTTACGCTGCAGCTCCGACTGAAGAAAGAGTGTCACTGCCACAACGCGACCCTGTAGGACAGTTAAAGCAAAATCACTGCATAGAAATCTCCATCGGGATGTTTTTATCATTTCCTGATGATTTTACGTTTGCTTGTCAAGCTCAACTGACAGACAGCTGAGTGCTGTCTGATAAGCAGACAGAGAGCGTCGGAGGAATCCTCCGCCTCTAAACATGTAAACGTGTGAAAAAATGAATAAATAATCAATTAGAGCTTGCCTAAAAATAAGTTTGCCATGTTACTGTTTATTGTATTTAGGATTTTAGCTCATTTGGATGCTGTTTGACCGTCTGTTTTCATTGATATAGCCTATTGGCGATATTATAACTACTTTCAGTTTCATTACTCAAAACGTGATTAGTGTTCTAAAAGATAGCCTACTTCGATTATAAAACAAGAGGTCAAAAACACAGATGATGATTAAACAAACTAATTTATGACTTTATATTTCCTGAACGTTAAACAACGGTCACCCGCCGGACGCTGTAGCCTAGGATCAGAGATCTGCACTCGATTGCTCTTCCTCAAAGAAACCGGATGTGCACATTTTTACTTGAATCTGAATTTTTTCTACTTGAATTTTTTCTACTTGAATTTGAAAACTTGAATTTTGAATTTTTATTTGAAAGTCATTTGGAATATTAACTGATTCAGATTCAAGTAAATAAAATTCAGATTCAAGTACAATTAATTCAAATTCAAATGGATAATTCATATTCAAGTGTATAAATTCGAATTCAAGTATCAATAATTCAAATGCAGGTTGATCAATTCATATTCAAGTCGATCAATTCAAATTCAAGTTCTACTGACACAAATCTCTGCCCATACACTACTCTGCTTGGATTGCAGTGGCTGCTAAACCGCCTTGCAGAAAGTATGTTTTTTTTTTTTTAATTATGCAAAGCTGCATTGTCATTGCTTGTCCCGTGTGTGTGTGTGTGTGTTCTAGGGCTGCAACTAACGATTATTTTGATAATCGATTAATTTCTCGATTAATCGATTAGTGTTGGTCCCAGGGTTGCCGCGGATCTTGAAAAGTATTAAAAGTCATTAAATTTAAGTTCTATTTCGTTCCTACTGACCGCCAGAGGCGGTGCTTACAGCACTGGATGTTCCATCGCGCGCATGCGCAGGTCGAGATCTTTATACCAACAAAGTCACCTGTGACACCTAGGTGACCCCGGAATGTCTATATATTCCGGAAGTCACCTGAGATCTGTTCCTTCTATTTTCTCGCGGATTAGCAGGACACACACAGAGCGTGTGTGAGAGATATACCGAATAGCTTTGTCGCAAGTAGCTTGCACCTACGGGTTGGTGCTTCGATCTAACGTCGACCACCAAAGGCTGCGACTGGCAATTGTTTCTACTACGGCTCCGGCCGGGCAGGGGTGAGTAAGTGTGAAGGCTACCGCGGTAGCTGTCACCTTCCACCTTGCATTATTGAGCTCGTAACAGGCGGCGGCTAGTTTCACTGTCGCCGTGTTATTATTTCGGTCGCGCCGTTGCTTGAAGCCCGGTGCTGATTGTATGCTATTGTTTTCTAAGAGTGCCGGTGAGCGGCTGGGCTTAGCGCCGCCACGGTAAGTCTAATTTATTTTTGCTAGCTGTTGCGCTGTGCTCGGGTGCTGAGTTCGCCGGGGCCGTTGCTTACTTTGATTTAATTGTCAGTGAGCGGCGTGGGCATAGCCGCCGCCACGGTAGTTGCTAGCTTTGCTGCACTGCTGCTTGGGTGCTGTGTCGCCTAGGCCAGTTGCTACTTGATTAGTTGCCAGTGAGCGGCTGGGGTTAGCGCCGCCACGGTAAGTTCTAATTTCTTTTGCTAGCTGTTGCGCTGTGCTCGGGTGCTGAGTTCGCCGGGCAGGTTGCTTACTTTGATTTAGCTGTTAGTGAGCGGCGTGGGCATAGCCGCCGCCACGGTATTTGCTAGCTTTGCTGCACTGCTGCTTGGGTGTGTGTCGCCTAGGCCAGTTGCGTAATTGATTTATCGTTTTTGCAGGGGCGCGTCGTGCTCGGGTGCTCTCGCCTAGGGCTCGATTGCCTAAGCCTGCGTTAATTTGCCTCCAGTAGGCGGCTTGCGGGTAGCAGAGTCGCCTTCAAGGGGTTAATTTTGGGGTGTCACACCGGTGCTCGGTGCTCTCCGCCTAGAGCCCGGCTGCATAGCCTACTAATTAATTTGCTATTTGCTAATTAGTTACTGAGATAGGGTAATTAAGTTTGCCATTATGTCAAGCGCCCATAATTGTGTCATCTGCTTGGCCTCCCTGCACACGGAGGATGGCCATGACCAGTGCTCTGCATGTCTGGGGGTTGAGCACCTGAGGGAAGCACTGTCGGATGATCCATGCATGAATTGTAATTGCATGCCTCATGCACTAAGGCTGGCTAGGCTGGCTGAGGTGGAGGGACTAGTGTTGCCCCCGTCGGGTGCGGGTCCTGGTGGCGCCAAGCGGCGCTCCTGGGCAGCTGGGGGACCCCCCGGGAAGTCCCATAGGGTAGACGATTGACAACCCAAGTGAGCACACTATCGGGGGACGTGGCTCAGATCAAAGCCCTCTTGGAGAACCTCCGAGAGGCACAGGGTGTACCAGCCGCTGTGTGTGTTCCCGCGGCTGCACAACTTTCCTATTCAGAGGATGATATGCTGTCTACAGCTGCATCCTGTAGTCTCTTTACAGAGGAGGGAGAAGTCTACGAGGCGTCCCTGGCTTCTCAGGCTCTCTCCCAGGGGTCGGCGGCCAGCTCGGCTAGAGGGCCGGGGCCCAGCCGCTGCACAGTTAGGCCAGCCTTGCGTATGGCGCTGGCGAAGCTGGGGTTAGACGAGGCTCCGGTTTCATCTGCACCGGTAAGTGCATTTTTCCCGCAGGCTGTTCAACCCTCTGTTTTCACGTTGCCCCCCTCTGAGCCGTACATTGCGGAGCTGCATAGGTGCTGGCCGGAGGCCAAGGTTTGGTCCCATCACACTAGCGATGGCAGAGCTCTGGCAGCTATGAGAGACGCTGGGGCTTACGGCTTGGACCGGTTAGCGCCAATTGAGCCAGCGATAGCATCCTTGGTTGTCTCCCCAGAGGAGGCGCTGAGGGCCGATGCGCGCTGCCCTCGGCCCCAGTGCCGAATTACGGACGACCTGCTTACCAGAAGCTACGGCATTGCTGCCCGTATGGGCCGTCTCGGGAATTCGCTTTCGCATACCGTTCTGGCTTTGTCCCAGACCATTCAGGGGTCAGAGGTTGATCCCTCAGCTCAGACCCTAAGTGAGATTTCTCTTCAGACATTTGCTTTTATGACTAGGGAGCTAGGCAGATTAATGTCAACAATTACGTTGGCGCGCCGCCAGGTTTGGCTGGCGCAGTCCCCCCTGTCGGAGGTGTGTCGTCGGACCCTCCGGTCTCTCCCGGTGGTGCCAGGCCAGACGTTTGGGCCAGCTGCACTGCAGGCCTAGCCTGGCTCCGCCCGCCTACCTACTTCCGCCCAAATTTCATTTTCCCTTCAGTAGTCAGTCTGGTGATGGGGCGTATTAGTGAGATTTTCCGAACAAATTTCTGAGCGCTCCAGTTTCAGTTGAATGCTGCTCGGAAATTTCCGACTTGGTAGTTCCGAGTTCCGACCTGTCTGTGTTCCAGTGCATCTGCTCGGGAAAGTATGGACGCCTACAACCTTTCTTGTACAAATAACTAAACGTTAGGCTCTAGCAAGTTACCTTTGCCAGGTACCGGTAGATCCATAGACTACAATATGTAGTGAAGTCGGAAATTTCCGAGTTCCCTGAACGCACCGTCAAAAGCCGGCTCACGACCAAACGTTATGCGATTGGTTGGCTAATCCAGAGTGGCACTGAGCAGATCCAATAGTTTTAAACTTCAACAGACACCCGCCTCCAAGTGAGTTAACGTTTGCCAATTACAGCACTTCCAGACCTTCTGTACAAATGAAATGAAGTACGATGGTCTGGTAGCGCCAGGCTACTGCAGGCCCTGGAGCGGAGTGTACAGGCTGGCCAGGCCAGCCAGCATTTTGCAAGTTTGCGGCGTCCACCGCCACCTTATTACAGACCAGGGGCCTCTGTGGTACCCTGTGCCAATAGCCCTCGACCACGTCCAGCTGGACGATCGAGGGCCAGCGTTTCTCCGAGCAGGTTGGCCGGCGCCGTACTACCCGCGCCGCCGCCACGGGAGGCATTTCAGGCGCCAAGAGGTGCGGCGCCCAGCCACCCGCCCCCCCAGGGCCCCTAGGGGCAGGGGGGGTAGGTACTGAAGCTCAAGGGCCGGCCGTCGGACGTTTTTCTCAGCAGCACCTGGACTACTGGGAAGAACAGACCACAGACACGTGGATGGTGTCCACGCTGTCCAACGGGTACACACTACAATTCCGACGCCGGCCCCCAACTTTCAGCGGGATCAGACTTACTGTGGTCAAAGATCCCGGCAGATCCCTGGTCCTGACCCAGGAAGTGGCCACCCTCCTGGGGAAGGGTGCCATCGAGGTAGTAGAGCCACAGGAACAGCTCAAGGGGTTCTACTCAACCTACTTTCTGGTACCGAAGAAGGATGGCGGGTTTCGCCCCATTCTGGACTTGAGACGGCTGAATCGGTACCTCAAGGTCTTTTCCTTCCACATGCTGCGTGTTGCAGATGTCCTCCGGGCTATCGCTCCGGAGGACTGGTTCGTGTCGATAGACCTGAAAGACGCCTACTTTCATGTCCCTATTTCACAGCGTCACAGGCGGTTCCTCCGCTTTGCATTTCTGGGCAAGGTGTACCAATTCAAGGTCCTTCCATTCGGGCTGTCTCTGGCCCCACGTATATTTACAAGGTGTGTGGCAGCAGCCCTGTCCCCATTACAGGCCGGCGGTATGGCGATATTGCCGTACCTAGACGACTGGCTAATCATTTCCCCAACTCGGGAGCAGGCAGTCAGGGACACAGCCAGGCTCCTCAGCCATGTGGATCGGCTTGGCCTCACGGTCAGCTTTTCCAAGAGCAACCTTACACCATGTCGGGTGGTGAGTTATCTGGGGCTGGTGCTCGACTCGGTGGACATGCGAGCCTGCCTCTCTCCAAAGCGCGTCGCTACCATTCTGCAGCTACTACAGCGCTTCAGGCGGGGGAGGTTGCTGGAATACGGCCTCTTCCTGCGACTGATTGGTATGCTGACCGCGGCATCCGGCGTGGTCCCGCTAGGCCTTCTCAGGTTGCGGCCTCTGCAGATCTGGGCCAATGGTCTCCACTTGGACCCCAAGTGGCAGAGACACAAGATGGTCAGGGTGTCTGGGCAGTGCCTTTTGGCCCTCCGACCCTGGAGAGAGAGGGCGTACCTGATTGCGGGGGCGCCCTTAGGGAGGCTGGCTTCCTGGCGGGAGGTCGTAGAGACAGACGCCTCCCTTACCGGCTGGGGCGCAGTATGGCCCACAGGACTGTCAGAGGCCAGTGGGATTCCCAGCAGAGGCTGGAGCATATAAATGTGTTGGAACTCCTTGTGGTGTTCTTGGCTCTAAAGCACTTCCTTACAGTTCTGAGAAACCGGCATGTTCTCGTCCGGACAGACAACATTTCCACTGTCTACCACGTCAACCACCAGGGGGGCACCAGATCGAGGCGGAACCTGCGGGTCGCGCAGGGACTCCTTACATGGGCGTTCCCCCATTTCCTAAGCCTGAGGGCTGCCCATGTTCCAGGTGTCCAGAACATAGCGGCAGACCTTCTCTCTCGCCAAGGCCACCCTCCGGGGAGTGGATGCTCCATCCGGAGGTGGTGGGCATGATTTGGGACAGGTATGGCAGGGCAGTGGTAGATCTCTTTGCTTCCGAAGAGACGACCCACTGTCCCCTCTGGTTCTCCGTGATGGAGAGGACCAGCCCCTTAGGACAGGACGCTCTGGCTCATGCTTGGCCAGACAGCCTGCTCTATGCATTTCCTCCAATTCCCCTTATACTGGCAACACTGGACAGAGTCCAGCGTGGCGGTCACAGCCTACTTCTGGTGGCCCCACATTGGCCAGGGAGGCTGTGGTTCCCAGCATTGCTGAAACTCCTCAACGGGGAGGCGTGGCGCCTTCCAGAGAGACAGGATCTTCTGTCTCAGGTCGGCGGGCGTGTATGGCACACAAATCCGGGGCGCCTGCGGCTGTGCGTGTGGCCCCTGAGAGCCAGGACCCACTGCTGACGTCTTGCGACCAGTCGGTGGTCCGTACCATTTTTAGTGCTAGAGCACCCTCCACTAGGTTGCTCTATGCAAACAGGTGGAAGCTGTTTTCACAGTGGTGCGTGACACAGGGCGAGGTCCCGGAGACCTGCTCGGTGGTGGTGATACTGAACTTTCTGCAGTCTGTGTTGGACAACAACAGGGCTGCTTCGACCCTGCGCGTTTATGTGGCTGCAATCTCGGCTGCACATGCAAGAGTTGATAGCCAGACGGTAGGATCCCACTACCTAGTCAGGCAGTTTCTAAAAGGAGCCCAGAGGCTTCGACCACCACGGCCCCTGAGGGCACCATCATGGGACTTGCAAGTGGTTCTGAGGTCCTTATGTCTACCCCCGTTTGAGCCGCTAAGTCAGGCAGATCTGACGCGGCTGTCTATGAAAACGGCTTTCCTTCTCGCCATTGCGACTGCGAAACGGGTCGGTGAACTCCATGCCTTGTCAGTGAGCCAGGCGTGTATGCGCTGGCACGCAGATGGGTCAGGAGTGGTGCTCTGGCCGAATCCATCCTTTCTGCCCAAACGTTTGTCTCCCCATCACGCAAACCAACCAATTGAGTTGGCTGCTTTCAATCCCCCAGGCTCTCCGGGGGGTGCAGAGGGAGTGTCAGACCCGCTGTGCCCGGTGCGGGCGCTTAGGGCGTATGTTGAAGCGACAACCAGCTTACGTAAGACAGATAACCTCTTTGTCTGTTACGGGGGCTGCAGGAAAGGGGCTGCCCTGTCCAAGCAGAGACTCTCTCACTGGATTGTGGATCTAGTGTTGGAGGCATATAGAGCACAGGGGCTCCCTGTGCCCTTGGCCGTTAAGTGCCACTCTACCAGGAGTATGGCTACATCATGGGCGGCCTTGAAGGGGGTTCCTCTTCAGGACATCTGCTCCGCGGCTACATGGTCTTCATCATGTACGTTTGCGCGGTTCTACAGAGTGAATGTCGCTGCTCCTCATCCGGTGGCGACGGCTGTCTTGTTGATGGCTGCAAGCCCTTAAGTGGTGAGTACTCTTCGTGACCTTTTTGGTATAAGTCATCCAGTGCTGTAAGCACCGCCTCTGGCGGTCAGTAGGAACGAAATAGAACGATAGTTACGTATGTAACTACGGTTCTATGAGTTCCGGATGACCGCCAGAGTTCTCTGTCACTCAGACTTCTCAGACACCGCGAGAAGATCCAGTGGAACAGATCCTCAGGTGACTTCCGGAATATATAGACATTCCGGGTCACCTAGGTGTCACAGGTGACTTTGTTGGTATAAAGATCTCGACCTGCGCATGCGCGCGATGTAACATCCAGTGCTGTAAGCACCGCCTCTGGCGGTCATACCGGAACTCATAGAACCGTAGTTACATACGTAACTATCGTTTCCATATTCAAGGCCTTAAATGTCTTAAAAAGTCGGGAATTATTGGGTGGGCGGCATTAAATGTAATCGGAGGCAGAATTAGAGGCTTGCCTTATTTGTTTCTTTCTAGTTTTCTAGTTGAATTGTTAGATTTCTATGTTTTATTTTATCAGTGTTTTATATACTTCAAAGATATCCGGCAAGTCCGACACCTAGGCCTACGCTAGAGGCAGTACGGCCGTGTGAGGCTGGGTAGGCCTACCGCATTTAAAACGTAGAAGAAGAATGTTTGTTCCCCAGTGTTGCCAACTTAGCTACATTTCAGCCCCCCTGGCGACTTTTTTTCAAAAAAGCGACAAGCGACAAATCTAGCTTTTTTTCTGGTGTAATTGGTGACTTTTTCGCCGAAGCAAGTATCACTTTTAACGCTTCTCAACGAGCAGCGGGAGCCTCCCGGCCCGTCCCCCGTAACAGAGCACTGACAGACGGCCCGGTCCTCGCGCAGCAGTCCCTCCCAGCTGCGGTCAGAGCAGGAGATACACCTCTCCGCTCGTGTACCGTTAGCATCACTATTAGCAGTTAGCAGCTTTTCTCACCTCTTCTACAGTCTACTACGAGTAGTGCAATTAAAAATGTTATGCATTGCTTTTTTAAACCATGAGCATGTATGATTACTGCTAGACTTAACATTACCACGTTGGTTGTTTATGCGATTGTCACGTTCATAACACTAGAACCTCATCTATTCAAATATTACTGTATAAAACCCCTGTCTACAAATATGCAAATTAGGCGATGACGTCATCTACAAATATGCAAATTAGGCGATGACGTCATCTGGCGACTTCTAGCGACTTTTTGGACAGCCAATAGCTACTTTCCTTACTGAAGAGTTGGCAACACTGGTGTTCCCTGCTTCCAAATTTGTAATCGGCCTCGGTAAAGCAAAAAAGGAGAGAACGACGCAGCGAAATGCATGCCCAGCTATTATAAATTCAGTGAGAGGTGGAGGCAGGACGACAAATACCATGGCTGGCTTTTTTCACCCTAACGACCGCGAACACACACTGCCGCTGCTTGTAGGTGCGCAACCACCTGTCTGCAAATCACACAACACGTTGATTGTGTTGAGTAAACATGTTTATCTAAATGTATTAATAGCTGCTCATCAGACGTTCATTCAGCTCGCATTGACTTGGCGTGAGCTCATGGAGTGAGACGCGGGTCTCTATCTCACTGCTTGTCTCTCTTTCTCTCGCTTTCTTTCTCTCCACTCTGCACTCCCTTTCTGACAGCTAGATAAAAACTATTGCCGATCCTCCCATCAATCGCAGATAGTAGCATACGTTTCCTTCGCCAATCGGTACAACCCTAATACCCGCGGTTTATTAACCTGAACGCCTTCAACAATACTGTATGAAGAAAAAAGTACTTTGCGCAAATTACTGCAGGTCCCGTGAGCATGGATGTAAATCTACAGTTGGCTAAGCTAGGCCAACATACACATATGATTTTTAAATTGCAAAAACCTTCCTTGACCTGTGGAACCAATTTTTAAATAGTTTCTGCCATACGTTCTGAAAAAGAAAGTTAATGGACAAAATTTGTTATTGAATATAAGGAATTAAAATGTGAAGAACATTCGGATTATTCTTCCCCAAAAAATATCCCATTTTTAATGTAGCCTAATTAAAATATTGTATTCTGCACCTAACACATATTTTCTAAATTGATAAAACTGTTCTTGTTACTCGATTAATCAGAAAATTTAAACCAATTGATACAGCTCATTAATTGGTTGAAAAGGTGGTAATGATGGGTTTTCAGGTTGCCTTTACAGTGATCTCGTATTTGATGGTAAATGGGGGGGGGGACATTATCTTCATTCAGGCTGCATTTTTATTTTCATTGTAATTAGACAGCAGTTGTTAGCTAAAGTGCATTGAATATTTATTAGTCAGATTTAATTTAACCCTTTACGGAGTATACTGTAGTGTAGTTTGTCGATTTCTGTTACCGCGGTATTGGTATTATTTTTTCATTTTAGAGGTCTTAAAAAGGCTTTAGATGTCTTTAAATTTGAACTTTAAAAATGTGCAGATACCATGATTGGTCCGTAAACCGTGAGAAAATGGTGAAAAATGTTGATACATTTTCCAAAGCCCATGTTGACGTCCTCAAATGTATTGTTATGTCCAAAATACAGATATTTCAGTTTACTGTCATAATAGGATTAAAGAAACCAGAAAATATTCACATTTGAGAAGCTGAAATCAGAGAATTTGGACATTTTTTATTAAAAAATTACTCAACGATTAATCTATTATCAAAATAGTTGGTGATTATTTTAATAATTGATTAATAATCGATTTGTCGATTAATCGTTGCAGCTCTAGTGTGTTCATCCTGTCCTTTTAAGTTGAAGTTTTGTCATTTTCTGTGCACGCTAGTCTTACATATGAAGTTAAGCTGTGCGCAGAGGCCTGTTTCAGGTAGCTGGTTTTGAGGCAACCCAGAGTTTGTTCGCTCTGAGTTAGTGGAAACTCTGGGTTTTCCGTTTCAGGTAGCAGGTTCAGCGCAACCGAGAGTCAGTTACTGCGGCAACATCCGCCATGGGTCTAACCTGCTCGGTAGGTGGTTAGACCTACCCTGAGTTTGTTTTCACTTTACGTTGCAGCTCCGACTGAAGAAAGAGTGTCACTGTCACACGCGTCCCTGTACAGTTTGAAGCAAAATCACTCCATAGAAATCTCCATCGGGATGTTTTTATCATTTCCTGATGATTTTACGTTTGACCGATCATTTATCTGATCAGTAGCCTTGTTCTCAGCCGTTCATATAGCCTGCCACTTTACACATCGTGACATGCTCTACATTCCGATTAATAAACCTATTTGTATTGTATGCTTTTTAACGTCTGTGCCACTGAACAGATTTATGTCAGGTGGATTCATGTAACGCTGCGGCTGCACGCGATCGTTACTGTTCACTTGTGCGATCCTAAAGTCACAGACGAGCCTCGTTAAATAGCCTAATAGAATATAAAAATTATATAATAATTTAAACTGTGATCACTTGAGGAAAATGGATCTGGTAATAAATCAATCAGGCTCTTCAATGGAAACTGTCACCTAATGTGTCTGTTTACTGCACAGTATTAGGCCATAGCTTGCCAACCTATTATCCAGCGAATATAAAACACTGTCAGTAATGCTGTGCCGCGCCAGCTTTATACTTTACTGCTGATATGCGTAACTTTTTAAAATAGACTATCATCATTCTCATAAGGAAGCGAAATTATTCTCTTGACAAGAAATGTTTGCTCTGTTTTTTTTCTGAATTGCAGAGGAGATTAGATCAGAGTTATGAGACAATATACCCGTTAATTCTTCTCCATACTATAAACTCATTCGTTAATATTTCTAACTCTAGTGGGAGGAGCGGAGATTTTTTTTTTCTTTTTTGAGAAGTGGAGAAGTGGGAGGATCAAGCATTTGTTTCTTCTGTTTCCATGGTGAATCATGTTATCAGCGATCCATTGACGATGGCTTTTACGCACGCGATCAACCTAGAGTGAACACGCTCAGAGTTGATTTACCCAACGCTGATCCACTGTTCTGAAACCGAAAACCCAGAGTTGCTCGTCAACCCTGCGCTCTGAGTTGACCAACTCAGAGCTCAGGATTAAACTCAGAGTATGTAAAACCAGCTACCTGAAACAGGCCTCAGATCACTGTCTCTCTTTCTTCTGCTTCCTTTCAGGAATAGACGTAATCTCTTTCTCGTGTGTTTGGGTGGGTGACAGTATGTCTTATAGGTGAAATTTATCTCTATTGATTTAGATCAGACATAGGTTGTTAGGTTGTGAACTATTTCGCAGCTTTTTGGACCACAGTGTCCTCGTCAATCTCCTCCTGTCGACTTGCTATAAAATAAATTTTCCCAAAACATTTTTGTAAAGATTTTTTTGAGTTTGTGGCTCATTACTGCAACCATTTCCTATTCCTGTTCTCTATTGTACCACTGTCTGTCTACCCGAGCATAGCAATGAAAGGTGCATAAAGTGCCACAGTGTTACCTCATGCACCAGTAAACAAGATGCCATGCTATTATCCAATTGTGCATCGATGAAAAATGCTCTAAATCTGTTAATTTTTCAGTAAACTGTTAGGCTCTAACAAAAGAGTAATTTTTACTGCATTTTATTTGTCCAATAACTATGCAGCAATGTTTTTGAATATTTACTCAGTCTAGGTCTGAATTAAAGATGACATTAATTATGGAGCCGGAGAAATTTTTCTGATTTGTACTTTTAGCTTAGCCTGGAAATCCAGACCCTGATATCTTGAACGATAGAGGGTCTGGCCACGATCAATAGTAATTTCCTACTCAAGGGGCGGCTCCTACTCTTGCATTTCAAATGCCACTGCACGCAGTTGGATAGCACTACAACCAATCAGAGCGATGCACAAGGTGACGTAAGCCCTGTGTTTAGCGAACAGCTGTTAAACTGTTATATTAAACGTTTGTCGTGGTCGGTCGGCAAAACAGAACATTCCACTTACTTGCTAATGAAATATTTGAGTGCCGTCTTCCAAATCGTAAAGGTTCGAGGCCAAAGCAGTCTCAAACTCACACAACATATCCGCAGCCATCTCTGATGTTTACTATCACGGCTTCGACGTCGCATGCACGTCACTGTCGTCATCCGGTTACGTCCGCCCCAGAGTACCATACAAAGGGCTCTGGCGCGCCCATATTAGATAGAACCAATTGAAACGTGAGCCCAGATTTCTGGGGCCTCATTTATAAAGCTTTGCGTGGGATTCACGTGGAAGCTGGCGTACGGAAGAAATGTAGGATGTACGTGCGAACACAAATATTTGGATTTATAAAACAGTGCACACTCACGTCCTACGCCTGTTTCCCTTTATAAATCACAATCAACTCTAAATGTGGCGCAGCCTTTGCGGGCTTCACGTACCGCCCATATTTACCCATACATAGTCATCGACACGCCCAAATGAATATCATTTACTGAGTGCATGAAGGCGGTAGTGGCAATCGCCGACTGAAAGGGAAATGGAAAAATAGACTCCACACGGTGTGGATCACTGCGGTTACGCCAAAGTACCCGTTGGAGAAGTGGCGAACAGGGAGAATATAGTTTGGTGGCAGTGTGAGCGTAAAGGCGTCAGAGTGCAGCCTGTGGCGATCTCTGTGAACGTTGTGGCCGAAATAAAAAGAAGTGATCTGACATAAAAGTGGACGCAAACAAGTGCATATCATCACACAGCAGTGTTTGTGCCACGAGCGGGGGGCACTGAGACCCCCCATGAGATACAGATTCGGAGAATTCATCCCGGGGCAGTGGTGGGCGGCGGAGGGTTAATAATAAACTTCACAGTCCCTTTCAAAACACAATTGCGACGTGCTTAAACACAAAGAAAAACACATAGATAAAATGGACTAAAAGCCGTGAAAAAAATCACAGTAGCCTATGTGATGTACAGTAGGCTTATCATTAGGTAAGGTGCACTCCTGTCTGCCTGACTGAGGCATCGAGAACAGCGTCAGTGTAAAAGTAATATGCTGTATTCCACCTCAATATTATCAGAATTAATTCCACAACATGCAGATTTGTTCATTAGTTGTAAGAATGGCTTCATCCGTTTTGCAAAGGAACTCCCAATATATGATAGACCTACATGGCTTATAATAGGCCTATCTGGATTAATTTTACACAAACGCATTCGTTCTCGCACTTCATACATGTGCCGACGGAGTCGCCGTTTCTCCTTTCTCCACTTTCTGTGCGTACGCATGGGTCAGAGTTTGCATGGAGGACCGCACATCTTCCCGTCAAGTTTGTTTTTTTATAAATCCCAATATTTGCTTAGAAATTGGCGTGCGCCCTCTTCTGGGCGTACGCCACGTTTATAAATGAGGCCCCTGGTCTTTTTGAAAAAGCTTCAACGGAGAGTTTCCAGACCAACAGGCACAGCAAATTTAATTTGCCAGCGCCTAGTGGCAGGTCTGGGAATGCCAGGCTACTTTTAGCTCTCTGGGGGAAGGAAAATGGTGGTGTTGAAATGGGAACATTAGCAGAATTTTTTTTTGCACAACACTTAGCAGCAGGGCGCTTTAGTTTCTAGCAAATGGGATGGATTGTTTCCATATAAAGCTGATTATTTCATAAATATGCAATCGATATCAGTGAAATCGGCAATACACAAATAATTTCCTTAGTGATAATTCTGTTGCTTGTTTAAAGGTGGAGTCATCAATTCTTGAGAGGATATTCACTGATCTTGACAAAGTGATCTGGACAACAAGCATTCTCCAGAATCACTGACTCAAACTTTAATTGATCTATTTTTTATGTATAAAATGAGGTTCCTTTTTTAATATGATTTTTTGTTATTGCTTGTTTTGTGACCACATATTTCTGAAGAGCCATCCATTTGACTCATCCTGTAAAGAAGGGAGACATGGAATGAGAGGTAGCACATTTAAGCTCTAAAAACAGTTTTTTTTACTTTCAAAGTATAATTTCTATTATCAAGTTTTTTTGATTATTGTGTCTGAACAATTATAGACACGTTTCAAAACATTTGACACATGTTTTAGTGCTTTAGTATGCTACACTGTGAGTCTATACAGTTAGCATTATGTTGGCCCTAAACTGCTGCATCATGCTAGTTTTTCCAAAATGCTGTGGTTGGGGAGAGTTGTGCCACGAGAAGTATACGTCAGCTATCTCCCTCCCCCCGACGTGAGGCGGAGTAAAAATCTCACAAAATGGCCCTTGATGGGGTTGGTTGTCACAATGTGTAAGGGTGTCTTTGATGATTAATTTCTTCTTTATTACAATAAGTTAGAAAAAGTGAGGGGTACACATTTCAAGCCAACACCTTAAGCTTCAATTTAATGTAGGAATGACTATTGAAAGATGTTTAGTAAAAAGTGTACCTACTAGCCCAGGTCTCCCCTATATGGTGATTTAGTTTGCTATCAGCCAACAACCATAATATGAATCAGTATTCATACAGTCAGTCTATATGAAAGTGTGTGCATGTGTTCATCTGTGATATTACCCTTCCTTCACACCAGAAGTGTGTGGGGAGAACGTTCTGGAGTGTGTGTTCTCCATTTAACCAATCAGGAGTCTCCCTGGGATTTTAACTGAGTCTGTATCCCAGGGTGACACCTCTGTATGTATCGTTGGCTTAAGCCCTGCAGGAAGGAGTTATGTCATTAATGTAAACACAAGAAAAAAATATTACTAAAGAACGTGCTCGGAGATAAGTCCCAAATGTTTAAATTAAACCACGGCTTTGGAATAAGTTTGCCTGGAGTTGTGTGCATCTTTTTTCCCCACCTGGCTTGATGATAAGAATAATTTCCTCCATGTGGTTTGTAAATGGGATCAGATTGCTTCGGTTCACTGAAATGTCCTCAAATGTTTGGAATTCTAGGATTGCATCTCCATAAATTTTAGCTACGGTCACTGGCGGTCAGTAATGTAAGAAAATACTGGATTATACCAGAGAAAATAACTTTCTCATTACTCAGAGAAGTAAGAAATAAAACATTTCCCAGTCCATTATAAACCCACTCCAAGCCTTCCTGTTCTTTACACACGCACACACGTGTTCGCACCCAAACACACACACACACTGTGAGGGGCCCCTTGCTTTTCTTAACAAAGGCCTTGTCTAACCCGAGTGTGCAGCCCAGCATTGCGCGGCAGACTGGAAAGCCGTGTATGTGAGTGGGAAGCCCTCTGAGCAGGCTGTCGTGTCAGGTGTCACTGACATCTTTGGCTGTTGTGTTACTGATTAGGTCAAGGCGGATTTATGTCCGTGAATGCAATGCGTCTTCATTGTGCATCTAAAGCCATGATCTTTGACCCATTGTTTTGTAGCCTGAGCATAAGCTCTACCGGTCTCACAAATTATTAAAACAATAAGGCTTGCATGCAAAGGGGGTGTTAGGGGGGTTGACAGAAGTAATTGGAGCATGGCCCCTTGCAACATGTTGACGAGATGAGGAATCTTTGCTTTGGCGCTCAACTAAGATGTTTTTAGTTTTTTTAAGCTCTAGCGTTTTTTTTTTCTCTCTCCTCCTCTAGCCCCCCCCCCCCCCCTCCCACGCTCCTCACTGTCCCCATGTCATTAACGGTTCAGCCCCCCCACCCCCCACAAACACACACACACTTCAAAAGGACCCAGGGGAGGACCTAGCTTTTTTTCTTCTGGCTAGCGCATTGTGCAGGCTCTATTGGCTCTCCCGAGGTCATAGCGTGTACTGCCAGTATTTCTGTATGTTATCATTCCATACTCAACAGTTTTTTCTTTTTTCTTCTGTGTGTATCTGTCTCCACCAAAGCCTGGCCACACAAACACACACACACAACACATGCTGGATCTCTAAATGAAATCATTATTTTTTTTATGTTGCAGAGAAGCCATGAGGAATTACCTGAAGGAGCGAGGCGACCAAACAGTCATGATCCTCCATGCAAAAGTTGCACAAAAATCCTACGGCAATGAGAAAAGGTGAGTGAAATAGAGGCAGCAGCTCTCTTCCCTGATGGGATTCCTTTTAGAATGGGTGCACCCCCCTTGTTTATGCTAAGCCAAGCTAACATAGCTTCAGACAGATATCAATCTTCTCATCTCACTTTCAACATGTCAAACTGCTTCTTCAAAGTTTTATTTAGTCAATGTACTGAATATTTTCATATAATACTACATACAACTTACAAAAGGGATCCTCAGCAACATATACAGTGGCTTGCAAAAGTATTCATACCCTTTGAAATGTTCTACATTTTGTCACGTTACAACCACATACGTACATTTATTTTATTGGGATTCTATGTGATACACCAACACAAAGTGGCACATCATTGTGAAGTGGAATGAAAATGAAATGTGGTTTTAAATTTTTTTTATAAATAAAAAACTGAAAAGTGTGGCGTGCAAAAGTATTCAGAGTCAATGCTTTGGAGAACCACCTATCACTGCCATTACAGCTGCAAATCTATTGGATTACTTCTCTACCAGCTTTGCACATCTACAGACTGATATTTATTGCCCATTCTTCTTTGCAAAATAGCTCGAACTACTGATTCAGCATCAGATTGGATGGAGAGCGTCTGTCAAAAGCAATTTTCAAGTGTTTCTCAATATTGTAAATTGTTTTTAAGTCTGGACTTTGACTGGGCAATTCTAACACATGTCCATGCTTTGATTTAAACCATTCCATTGTAAATCTGGCTGTATGTTTAGGGTAGTTGTCCTTCTGGAAGGTGAACCCACACCCAGTGGCGGAAACTAACACTACATCACACCATCACCACAGTGAAACATGTGGTGGCAGCATCATGCTATGGGGATGCTTTTCTTCAGGAGGTACAGGGAAGCTGGTTAGAGTTGATGGGAAGATAGATGGAACCAAATACAGGGCAGAAAAGGTTAGAGTTGATGGGAAGATAGATGGAACCAAATACAGGGCAGAAAACCTGTTAGAGTCTGCAAAAGACTTGAGACTGGGGCAGAGGTTCACCTTCTAGAAGGAAAACTACCCTAAACATACAACCAGATCTACTATGAAATGGTTTAAATCAAAGCATAGTCATGTGTTGAATGGCCCAGTCAAAGTCCAGACCTAAAAACAATTGAGAACATTGAGAAACACTTGAAAATTGCTGTTGACAGACACTCTCCATCCAATATGATGTTGAATCTGAACCTTGAGCTAATTTGCAAAGAAGAATAAGCAAAATATATCAGTCTGTAGATGTGCAAAGCTGGTAGAGAAATACTCAAATAGATTTGCAGCTGTAATGGCAGCGATAGTTGGTTCTACAAAGCATTGACTCAGGGGGCTGAATACTTTTTCACGCCACACTTTTCAGTTTTTTATTTATAAAAAATAAATAAAACCACATTTCATTTTCATTCCACTTCACAATGTTGCGCCACTTTGTGTTAGTGTATCACATAAAATCCCAATAAAATAAATGTACGTATGTGGTTGTCACGTGACAAAATATGGAACATTTCAAGGGGTATGAATACTTTTGCAAGCCACTATAAGCAATTGATCATCAACTCAAATAGCCCTTCTAAACAGCCTGTTTAAAAGGGCTAAGAAGCCCCACCGCCTCTTATTTTTTATACTTGATCAGCTTAAACAAATTAACCCTTTTGGACAAATCAAGAACAAAATTATGGGAAATGATGAACCAAACCGTCAAACAGTCCACAAAGAAGAAATGACCAAACCTTCAATGACAGCTTCAGCTCATAGCCATTCAATCCTTTGTTTATTCACTTTGGATAAAGTCTCTCTGTTTCTGCTCATTATCCGAGTTATTTCACAGACCTCGACCTTTTGCTGTAACACAGTGAAGTTTGGAATTGGTTTTGTAATGTATCTAGAAATGTATCTACCAGTAGAGATTTGGCAATAGCGTTTATATGCTGAGAAAAAAACAGTAACATCTTCTACCACACTAAGCAGTAGGCTGGCCCATCTACCACACAGCTTTTTTAAGTGAAAAATTAGCAAATTTTCCAGGGAAAATTCAAGTATTTTCTATACACACACTCACACACTGATACGCTTTTTTTGGCACATAAGGTTTCTGAGCCTAGACCTGACCAACTGAAGCAACCCCAGATCATACTGTACACTGCCACACAGGCTTGTACAGTAGGCACTAGGCATGATGGGAGCATCACTTCATCCACCTCTCTTCTTACCCTGATGCACCCATCACTCTGGAACAGGGTCAATCTGGTCTCATCAGACCACACAACCTTTTTCTATTCCAATCTTTTTATTGCCTAGCAAACTGAAGAATTTTGTCCTGATAAGCCCCACTGAGAAGTGGTGTTCTTAAGGTTTACACATCTGCATAGTCCATATACCTTATGTTTTCTTCCGTTGTGCATGTGGAAATGCTCTTACTTTCACTATTAAACATAGCCATGAGTTCTACTGTCGATATTTTACATTTCCACAAAATGTTTTAAGTGAACTACCATAACAATCATTAAAGATTTTTTTCCGACCAAATGCCTTCCTCCAAGATGACGGTTCACCACTATCTATCCAGGTTTTAATAATGTGTTGGACAGTTCTTAAAACGATTGTAGTAGTTTGTTTGATGCAGTCCAATAATTTCGCACCTCTGAAACAGTTACATCTTTTCCAAAACCAGAGCATGTTTTCTGACATGGTTGTTTAAGAAATAAGAAGCTATACACTGCATCAGTTGTATACATACACACTGCCCAGCCAAAAAAAGTCACCACCTGGATTTTACTAAGCAAATAGATAAGAGCCATAGGTCAAAAACTGCAGTGATTAATATGTTTCAGTTGGCAACACGTTATTTTACCCTAACTTATTAGGTACACCAGTTCAATTTCTTGTTAACACGTATCACTTATCATCTCATGAAAGCAACTCAATGCATTTAGGCATGTAGATCTGGGGCCTCATTTATCAAACTGTGCATAGGATTTGCGTTGGAAGTTTGCTTCCGTAGGATTTAGGGAAATGCATGCGCAAAGAGATTCAGATTTAAGAAAAAGTGCTCACGCACGTCCTATGCCTGTTTCCCTGTAAATCACAATCAATCCTAAATGTGCCAAGAGCGTCAGCGTGTGGCAATCTCTGTTAATGCTGCAGCCTAAAGGCCAGGACACACCGGTCCGACTACCGACCGTCGCCCGAAAATGGAGTCTGCCGTTTCAGGCAGCTTCAGTCTCCTCGTCGCTGCCAAAAAAGTGCCAAGAACACACCGAGCCGACAACTGACTTTCCGTACGTGCCGCGCTTGCGCGGGACGTAATGTCTCCATAACAGCAGGCGGTGCTAATCTGTATTTTGGCCCAAAAAATACGGAAGCCGGAAATTATGGGACAGCTCTCTAGACCATAAACATTGATATAAATACGTATTTATATATATATGGACCATAAAGAGCACCATTTTTAGCAGAGAGTGTCGAGCAGTCAAGAAGGGTTGATGCATGTGAGTACTCGCTGAACGAAACAAACAAACACATTAAAACAATGGCTAGCGATGCGATACTGTTGTAAATTGTTTGTGCTACCTGCCTCACTTCCGGGCTTCACTGATTCGCTAGCCCTCCACCAATCAAATTGCTCCTACTGAAAGACTGCCCGACGCCGACTGAACATGTTCAATCGGCTGCAAAGAAGCCCGACGACATCTACGACGGCCGACGTCACCGAACACACCAAACAGATTTGTGTCCCCGCCCCCTACAGACTCTCCGACTATGTCCGATGGCCTATTATCGGGCTGGTGTGTCCTGGCCGAATGTCAGACTGTGGTCGAAATAAAAAAGAAGCAATCCGGCATAAAAGTGGACGCAAAAAAAGTGCATATCCTCACACAGCAGTGTTTAGGCCACGAGCAGGGGACACTGAGACCCCCCATGAGAAACTGATTTGGGGAATTCCTCCCAGGCAGTGCCGGCAGTGGAGGGTTAATAATAAACTTCACTGCCCCTTTCAAAACACTGTTACGACGTGCTTAAACATGAATAAAACCACCTAGATAAAACTGACTAAAAGCCATGAAAAATTAGCACAATATGTGATGTACTGTAGGCTTATGATTAATGTATGAATCTGTGCACTCCTGACTGCCTGACTGAGGCAACGAGAACAGGGTCAGTGTAAAAGTAATATGTATTCCACCTCAATATTATCAGAATTAATTCAATAACATGCAGGTTATTCTTTAATAACTGCAGAGCATATTCGAACGGTGTTGTTTTTTTTAATTGATATTCATAAATATCCTTTTGTAGGCTCTTTAAAGGCACTACGAGTAAGATGGCACGTTGGCGTCCCCTTTGGACAAAAGCGGTAGTATTTTTACGACGCCCGCTGTCGCAAATGCTCGTGCCAGGCGCGCGAGTGTGAACTGAGAAGGGCGCAATATAGTGCATGTACGTGTGTTGAAAGTGTGAGGACTCTTTTCGGCTCTGTGAGAGTGGTTTTGACACTGCATCAACTAATGCCAGTCAGTACACACACCTGATTGCAATGAGTTGATGCAGCAGCGTCACCTAACTACCCTCTCTCACGGAGCTGTGTCCTCACAGAAAGCGAATGAAAGAGAGACGGCAGTTTGTATGGATCACGATGAGGTAATGTGTTTGTGTTGTTGATGTAAATAATGACTATTTCAGATAATGGTTATCTGATGATGGTGAAGCAAAGCAAACGTTGTGTTAGTACCAACCGCTCATTCATTTAGGAGTAAACACAGTCTAGTTTCGCTCTCGTGAAATTGTATACACGTTGCTTGGCAACGTCCTCGTCCCGCCCGTAGTCACTCTCTCTTTTCGCTTTTCTTCATTGCATTCTCTTTTTTTCTTTGATGGTTCAGCCCCGTTACCAGTCATTGTGACGACAAATAACTGTCTCAAACAAGGCTCCCGCTCCCCTTCCCTCACCTAGAGGGATAGGCTTCTCAAATCACGCTGCAGCGCCACACTGAAATCTGCAACCAATACGGATATGTGACCATAGAGCCTGCACGAGCGAACCGAAAATCGGACTGGGTGTGCGACCAGACCAAAAGCAGTAATAAAAACTATATAAAAACGTCTTTCTTTGCACTGATGGTCCCGTTTGCTGTTAAAGGTAATTTATGATTATCAGAGGAAACATGAGGCTGTTTAAAAGATATTTAAATGTTACTCGTAGTCGCTTTAAGAAGATCTTAATTTATTTATTTATTTTTGGTATCACTCCATGGAAAAATCCGTGGAGCATTTGTTTATTCATTGTAAGAATGGCTTCATCCGTATTGAAAAGGAACTCCCAATATATGATAGACCTACATGGCTTATAATAGGCCTTTCTGGATTCATTTTACACAAACACATTTGTTCTCGCACTTCATACATGTAGTCGCCGTTTCTCCTTTCTCCACTTTCTGTGCGTTCGGATGGGTCAGAGTTTGCGTGGAGGACCGCACATCTTCCCGTCAAGTTTGCTTTTGATAAATCACAAAGGTTGCGTACTGCGTGGCTTCTAATGTGCGTACGCAGCATTGAAAAATTAGGCCCCTGGACAGGACAACTTGTTGAAGTTCAAACCGAGCAACAGAATGGGTAAGAAAGGGGGTTTAAGTGACTTTCAACGTGGCATGGTTGATGGTGCCAGACGGGCTGGTCTGAGTATTTCAGAAACTGCTGATCTACTGGGATTTTCATTCACAACCATCTCTAGGGTTTACAGAGAATGGTCCGAAAATATCCAGTGAGCGGCCGTTGTGTGGACGAAAATGCCTTGTTGATGTCAGAGGAGAATGGGCAGACTGTTTTGAGATGATAGAAAGGCAACAGTAACTCAAATAGCCACTCGTTACAACCAAGGTACATGCAGAATACCATGTCTGAACGCAAAACACGTCAAACCTTAAGGCTACAGCAGCAGAAGAATGAATGCAGTTCGGAAGGCCAAACGAGTTCCAATCCAGTGCTAGGCAAGGTCTACATAATAAAGTGGCCGGTTAGTGTATATTTTGCACAAGTTTTTCATTGCATGGAAATTCAAGTTCCATGATACTAAACGATTTGAAAGAAGATTTTGACCATACCGCCCAACCCCATAGCCTGTCTCTCACCTTTTTAACTCTCAATCTCTCCCCCCACACCTCCTGGCTCACTATGAACAATCTTCAGTCCACACCCTCCCAACCCTGGGCTTGTTTTGTCTTGCGCTGCTTGCATCAGGGCCCGGTTTATATCCTGGTGAATCAGCCATTGCGGGCCAGCCTCCAGGCCTCTCCAGAGACAGTAGAGAGAATGAGACTCATATGAATTCCTTTTAGATAAAGTGTAGCCGTTTGGTCCAGTTAAGAGTCAGTAGGAAGTACAATAGAGAAGATCAGGAAAAACGGATGACCTTCTGCAGATGGAAAAAGCAATTCTACTTTTAATTTATTCTATCAGATCAGTTTCATGCTGGACGGCTCATGTTAACATCTGCTAAATTAGCTTTGACGGCTTGAGGAAAGAGTGTTTAGTTGGGTTGTACATAATGGTAAATTGATTAAAGTTTCTGACTGCCTTGTTTAAGCTTAGTACAGGTCTGCCCTCTTCTGGTGTAAATAAGGAGATGCACTGGTCCAGTGTGGACTATTTGAACAGTTGTTTTACTTTTTAACCCTTGTGCAGTGGTTATGTCCTTTAAACGTCCTTTTCTTAATATGGTGTTTGACTTAATGAAGTCATCACAATGTAGAAGTACACCTTTTAAAGCCACCAAACGTTTCATGTAATGTAATTTTTTTCTTTTTTATCCATCCAAGTGAATTAAAAGCACACTTACAGGAGCAAAAATGCTCACACACATTTGGATCCACTCGGCCGAATAGTTCAGGTGGTACTATTCGAGCACCTGATACTTCAAAGGTGTAGAAGTGAATATCAATAAAGAAAAAAAGATCTAACTTAGTAGGGATTGAGTTTGAAAGGTTCCTGAATGGTTGTGTGTCCATGTGCAGGTTCTTCTGCCCCCCTCCCTGTGTCTACCTGATGGGCAGCGGCTGGAAGAAAAAGAAGGAGCAGATGGAGCGGGACGGCTGCTCCGAGCAGGAGTCTCAGCCCTGTGCCTTCATCGGCATCGGCAACAGCGACCAAGAAATGCAACAGCTTAACTTAGAGGGAAAGGTACAGAACGCCAGCACACACACACAACTAGACACTAATAATACAGGAAGGCCTTTGGTGCTTTTAGAGGTTACGAATTCTACATATAGTTATAATTGCAAAAATTGATCATTTGTGTTGTGCTTTTCTATCTTTTCCCCTGCTCTAGAATTATTGCACAGCCAAAACCTTGTACATATCGGACTCGGACAAGAGAAAGCACTTCATGTTGTCTGTCAAGATGTTCTATGGCAACAGCGCCGACATCGGTGTGTTCCTCAGCAAGAGGATCAAAGTCATCTCCAAACCTTCCAAAAAGAAGCAGTCCCTGAAAAACGCTGACTGTGAGTTTGTGCTCGCCGTACCCGCACGAACACATACACTTCCTAGAGAAAGTCACCATACCCTTTGGACAAAGTCACCTTTTTTTGTTTTTTTCTGAAATGTTTAGACTAATAAGTCCAAATGTGTAAAAAGTGCTGTTTCAAATGAGTGTGATGACATTCTATAGGTACTGTATGTCCGTCATGTCGGCCGGGGATAGATGTGGCGGTAGCCTGGTCCTACCAGACAATCGTACTTCATTTCATTTGTACAGAAGGTTGAAGTTTAAAACTATTGGATCTGCCCAGTGCCACTCTGGATCTGCCAACCAATCGCATGACGTTTGGTCGTGACGTATGTCATGCGCCGGCTTCTGAATACAACTGAAACTCAAAGTCATGTTCTCAGCAACTACCTCTGTTCTCTGATTGGACAGCCAAAAATCTGGCAGAGAAAATGCCGCTAATATACCTCGGACCCAGACTGACTACTGAAGGGAAATTAAAATTGAGCGGAAGTAGGTAGGCAGTGCCGGGCTAATGTGGCGGTGTGTTAAAATTAAATATTTGGCCAACATTTTAACTTTTTTATTTTGATCTGTATTCTTCGGTCAAATGTATATATACAGTCAAGCCCGAAATTATTCATACCCCTGGCAAATTTTGACTTAAAGTTACTTTTATTCAACCAGCAAGTTCTTGATTGGAAATGACTCCGGCTACACCAAGAAGATAATAAGATGATGTACAAGAGGCATCATTGTGGAAAAAAATATTTTCAGCTTTCACATATAGGGGAGAGTAGCCTAAGTTGTGCATTTTGGAAGTTGCAAAACCCCTTGTTTCTAGAAAACCGTGGAAGAAATTGGAAATGTGACCACATATTTAAGAAGAGCCATCCATTTGACTCATCCTGTAAAGAAGGGAGACACAAGGAATAAGATATAAGCACATTTAAGCTAAAAAAACTGTGTTTTGCCTTTCAAAGTAAAATTTCCATGATCAAGGTTTTTTGATTATTGTGTCTGAACAATTATAGACACGTTTGAAAACATTTGACACATGTTTTAGTGCTTTGGTATGCTACACTTTGAGTCTATATAGTTAGCACGATGTCAGCCCTAAATTGCTTGATCATGCCTATTATCCAAAATTCTGGGGATGGGGTGATTTGTGCCAAAGGGCCTAGGTGAGTTATAATGTAATAAGTAAGTAAAATGTATTTATAAAAGCACATTTATGACAGTTTGCACTGTCCAAAGTGCTGTACATAGTGCATTCAGTAGGTAAACAATGAAGTAAAATAACAATAACTAAAATAAAAGACGTAAAGCCCATACATCCACATAAACACAGATAGTAGTGCAGAGGTAAGATAGTTAATGGGGAGGAAACACCAGGGTGTACATATGGGTTTTGAGCCTTGATTTAAAGGCAGAAATGTAGGGGGAATCACATTTGTCAGGTGGCAGTTGGTTCCACAAGCACGGAGCAACTAGTGCAAAGTACATTTCTGAGAGTTGTGCCAGTGGCATGGCTGTATACGCTGGTCACCAAAAGAAAGTGATTGTCTACAGTAGCTCAGAAGAGAGTGACATCTCAATTCCACTTAACGACACCACTGATGAGAGTTCAGATGGCCAGAAAGATGATGATGATGGTGACTTTGTCATTGTGAGCTTTGCAGGCAAAACCACCTAGATCTGCTAGGCCTTGTTTAAGAAAATGTACCTTCAATCTTTGTCAACTATTTACTTTATTTACTTTAAATACACCTTAAATAAGTGATTGTCTAATGGATTTGTTTTGCATTACAGTTTTTGAGATATATATAAATTGGCACAATTCACCCCATCTTATTTTCTCCAAATGCACAAATCACCCCACATTGTGGGGTGATTTGTGCATTTGTACATTGTGGGGTGATTTGTGCATTTGTGCAACTTTTTTTCCGAGAGCTATATTTCTTAAACAGTTTATTCCAGATCCAAAGTTTTTATTGCCAGGGATGCACAACACCCTGAAATATATGTACTTATTTGAGTTGGAGTAATAACTGTCAAGGCCTCACTTTAAAATCACTTTGAGTAAAAAGTTGCACAACTTAGGCCACTCTCCCCTACAGGTGAAACTCGAAAAATTAGAATATCGTGCAAAAGTTCATTTATTTCAGTAATTCAACTTTATAGGTGAAAATAATATCTTATACAGACTCATTACATGCAAAGTGAGATATGTGAAGCCTTTATTTTTTATAATTGTGATTATTATGGCTTACAGTTTATAAAAACCCCAAATTCAAAATCTCAGAAAATTAGAATATTACATAAAATCAATAAAAAAAGGATTTTAAATACAGAAATGTCGGCCCTCTAGAAAGTATAATCATGCATATGTACTAAGTACTTGGTTTGGGCCCCTTTTGCATGAATTATTGCCTAAATGCGGCGTGGCATGGATGCTATCAGCCTGTGGCACTGCTGAGGTGTTATGGAAGCCCAGGTTGCTTTGATGTGTCCTTCAGCTCGTCTGTATTGTTGGGTCTGGTGTGTATCATCTTCCTCTTGACAATAGTCCATAGTTTCTCTATGGAGTTTGTCAGGAGAGTTGTCTGGCCATTCATGCAGAGTAATACCATGGTCAGTCAACCAGTTACCAGTGGTTTATGGTACCGTGGGCAGGTGCCAAGTCTAGCTGGAAATGGAAATTGTCATCTCCATAAAGCTTGTCAACAGACAGAAGCATGAAGTGCTCTAAAATCTTCTGTTAGATGGCTGTGGTGACTTTGGACTTGATAACACAGTGGACCAACAGCAGCAGATGACATGATACCTCAAATCATCACTGATCCAAATTAAATGTTGCGTTTCATTTGGAAATCAAGGTTCTACACCACAGTCTAGAGGAAGAGTGGAGGGGCACAAAATCCAAGGGGCTTGAAGACCACTGTCAAGTTTCAACAGTCAGTGATGATTTGAGGCACCATTTCATCTGATGGTGTTGGTCCACTGTGTTATCAAGTCCAAAGTCACCACAGCTGTCTACCAGGATATTTTAGAGCACTTCATATTTCCTGTCTGTTGACAAGCTTTATGGAGATGCTGAATTACTTTTTCCAGCAATACTTGACACCTCTCCACAGTGCCAAAACCACAAGTAACTGGTTGACTGACCATGGTATTACTGTGTTGATTGGCCAGACAACTCTCCTGACCTGAACCCAATAGAGAAACTATGGACTATTGTCAAGAGGAAGATGATACACACCAGACCCAACAATACAGACGAGCTGAAGGCCATTATCAAAGCAACCTGGGCTTCCATAACACCTCAGCAGTGCCACAGACTGATAGCATCCATGCCACACCGCATTTAGGCAATCAATTTGTGCAAAAGGGGCCCAAATCAAGTACTTAGTACATATGCATGATTATACTTTCTAGAGGGCCGACATTTCTGTATTTAAAATCCTTTTTTTATTGATTTTATGTAATATTCTAATTTTCTGAGATTTTGAATTTGGGGTTTTCATAAACTGTAAGCCATAATAATCACAATTATAAAAAATAAAGGCTTGAAATATCTCACTTTGAATGTAATGAGTCTATATAATATATTAGTTTCACCATTTAGGTTGAATTACTGAAATAAATGAACTTTTGCACACGATATTCTAATTTTTCGAGTTTCACCTGTGTGTGTGTGTGTATATATCTATATATCTATATATATACACACCACCACCACAACCACACACACACCACACACACCACACACACACACCACTCAACACACTCACTCACTCACTCATCACTCATCTCACCGGCATTTTCTTGTTAACACATATAACTAATCAGCCAATCACATGTCAGCAACTCAACTCAGCATTTAGGCATGTAGACCTTGTTGAGGTTGAAACCGAGCAACAGAATGGGGAAGAAAGGGGTTTTAACCCATTGATGACGGCTGCTGCGCGATGCCACATTCTCTCCTGCCTGATGCTGCGTAACGCAGCATTGTTACTTTATCTAATTTTCATGGCGTGCACAGCATAGAATGCACCGTCATTGGTTCAAATACACATGAGGTGGGTTTTGTTGATTTTTTTAAGACCACGTGACCACCCAAAAGTTGTGTGGTTTGCCGAAAATCACGACAATAAAAAAATTAAAATAAATAAATAAAATACGCCAGCTGTGTCGGCGATAGTGTATTACAGAACAGTTAGTGGCGTTTGATGCGCAGAATCAAGGTCTACTGACGAAAATCACACAACACATTGCATCTATTTATTAACAATATTTATGAATTTAGGTTATATTTTGCTGCTCCAACTCAAATTCAGCCCAGCCAGGCGATAGTTGAGTTTCAGTTTCGTTTTCATCTCCGTGGTATACAGCCGTTTGGACCAGCTGATCGGCTCCAACAGCAGGAGTCGGTCTGGTTCCAGTTGTACTGGGAAGTCGGATTTATGGTGCTAGTGATAACTGCACTAAATAATAAAATAAAGCTATCTTCTCCTTCCTATATCTGTCTATCTTTATCCCTCCACTACACACTCAGTCACTACTATCCATGCTAAAAGGAAGCAGGATTATAACCTCATTTATTACATTATTTTTAAATATTTTATATTATTTATTCTTTTTTTTTCTCCCCCATCTAATTTTGACGATTTTTAGAAAAATGTGTTGGTTTGTAAGCGCTAAGGGAGCATGTTTAAATAAAACCTGTGAACCTTAACTTTTAAATGTATTTTATTTCATGTTTCTATGTGCTACACAGGCTTAGATATTAAGGTTTTGGTAGACTTGACAATTCATACTATTTTTTCAGAAAACCCTCAGGCATTAAGGACATGCATCCTAGATTGCAATAGTCATCAATGGGTTAAGTGACTTTGAACATGGCAATGTTGAGGGTGCCAGAAGGGCTAGTATGAGTATTTCAGAAACAGCTGATCTACTGGGATTTTCACTCTAAACCATCTCTAGGGTTTACAGAGAATGGTCCAAAAAAGAAAAAATATCCAGTGAGCAGCATTTGTGTGGACGTAAAATGCCTTGTTGAAGTCAGAGGTCGGTGGAGGATGGGCATACTGGTTCGAGATGATAGAAAGGCAACAGTAACTCAAATAACCACTCGTTACAACCAGGGTATGCAGAATACCATCTCTGAACCCAAAACACGACCAACCTTGAAGCAGAAGGGCTATAGCAACAGAAGACCCCACCGGGTGCCACTCCTGTCAGCTAAAAACAGGAAAATGAGGCTACAATTCTCACAGGATCACAAATATTTGACAATAGAAGATTGAAAAATCATGCCTGGTCTGATGAGTCTCGATTTCAGTTGTAACATTCAGATGGCAGGTTCAGAATTTGGCATAAACAACAGGAAAGTATGGATCCATCCTGCCGTGTACCATCAACCATGCCATGTTCAAATTCACCTAAACCCGCTTTCTTACCCATTCTGATGCCCGGTTTGACTTAAGTAGATTGTCTTGACCACGTCTTCTTTTTTTTTTTTTTTTTTTTAAGATATTTCTTGGGCATTTTTATGCTTTATTGATAGTGCAGAGAGACAGAGGTGAAATGGGGCAGAGAGGGGAGTGACATGCAGAGAACGACCGCGGGTGGGAATCGAACCCGGGTCTGCTGCTGGGCCCGGCCCGGGAGGGGGACGCCTTACCAACTGAGCTAAAGGCGCCCCCGTCTTGACCATGTATAAATGCATTCAATTGCTGCCATGTGATTTGCTGATTTAGCTTTTTGTTTTTATAAGCCTTTGAACAGGTGTACCTAATAAAGTGGCCGGTGAGTGTGTGTGTTTATATATATATATATATATATATATATATATATATATATATATATATATATATAATATTACATGACTGTTTATGTATTTACCACTCAGTTGTTATACTTTGGATTTTCATTACGTAACCACCCTATGTGTGTGTAGCCCCTTTTACACATCCAGTGAAAGCCGGGAATATGCCGGAATTTCGGCCCTCCCCCTGCTGTATAAATGCGACCGTTGCGGAACGAGGGAAGAAAGGTGCGAGAGATTGTTCCGGGAATTTTACTACCTCGGGGGGTAGTAAGATTGCCGACACAATCAGTTCCGCCTCTCTGTATAAATGCAGCCAGCTTGTTGTTGCGGAACAGGGGGGGGTTTGACGTTCCATAGCCTACGTTCTAAACATGCGACCATGTTAGCAGTTGAAGGACGTGTGTTTAACATTAATCACGGCGGCCTGAAGTCCCGTAAAAATCACCAAATAAAAGGAACGGCGTATAATCTAGCTGGTCATAAAGTCCGCTGCTCAATCCAAACCCCCACGCTTCATGTTGCAGAGTGTATGAGTCTATTTCTGCCCAGGGGAAAGTTGTACAATGGGAAAGCTAGGCTAAGCTAGGCTGCGACCGGATCGCCGCCGCTATTATTATCCTAAATCTGAGCGTATATCCACACTTTATTTCTGTCTACAGTAACGTGACTTCACACACTGTGTGTATGTGTATGTCTGATTGGCAGATCTCCGCCCTCACAAAGAGACTCGCTCACAGCCAACCTGTCACACAAACACACACACACACACACACAGACACGGCGGCCCGTAAAAATCACCAAATAAAGGAACGGCGTATAATCTAGCTGGTCATAAGGTCCGCTGCTCAATCCAAACCCCCGCGCTTCATTTTGCAGAGTTTATGAGTCCATTTCTGCCCGGGGAAAGTTGTACAATGAAGTGGGAAAGCTATTGCTATGCTAAGCTAGTCTGCGACTGGATCGCCGCCGCTATTATTATCCACACTTTATTTCTGTCTACAGTAACGTGACTTCACACACTGTGTATGTGTATGTGTAGGCTATGTCTGAATGGCAGAGCACTGCCATCACAAAGAATCGCTCACAGCCAACATGTCACACAAACCCAGACACAGAGGTGAAGCAGTGAGTGGATTGATTTTGTCAGTTCGGTTAACAGTCCCATTGTGGACTCAGCGCATAGCGAGATCAACTGGCACATCGTGGGGACAGTAAAATACGGCCCTCTTACTGCAAGCTCCAGCACTTCTGCTCTCAATTCACCGGCCAGTGTTGTTGTTGTAAAGCAGCTGACCGGCGCGGTGCTAAATGTTTACGTCACACCTGACGTTGTTTACAAGCACCTCTTTCATTCCGGAACGCTGTGTAAAAGGGGCTACTGATGCGCCAGCAGGCCGGCGTTGCTTGGTTCTGTGTAAATAACACAGAAGCAAGCAAAGCCGGCATTTTGGAGTGATGTTGGTCCGTCAATATGCCGCAATCTCTGTGTAAAAGGAGCTTGTGTGTTCTTGTCCTTGTTTTCCCACAGTGTGCATTGCATCAGGTACCAAGGTGGCGCTCTTCAACCGGCTGCGCTCCCAAACAGTCAGCACACGCTACCTTCACGTAGAGGGGGGCAACTTCCATGCCAGCTCTCAGCAGTGGGGCGCCTTCTACATCCACCTGTGTAAGCCTGACCAGCACACTAGACCAACCCCTGAAACACACATCCTACTCTACTGCACGTCTGCGTCTGACTTTTTTTCACCGACCGTGTAAAAACACTACAGCGGCCACACATCCAACCTAGGACACCCTGCAGACGGCCGTCGGAGGCGCTTCTGCAGCGACGCTTCACTTTACCTCAGGAGGCTGCCTATTTCTTCGGGGGGAGACTTGCGTCTCTCTGCTTTAACTGGACGAACCGATAGAGAAATACTCTGGTGACAGTCATACCAGCAGCATTCACTGTAGTTTTACGGTTTACCAGTGTGTCGCTTTCAAAAGAAAACTTCCCACAAGCGAAAATGTGAAGGGGAAAAAATAAAAAAGGGCAACCAGGCACTAGGCGACTCAATGGGAATGATGGGAATATGGGAATGATCTATGAAAACTCTATGTAGAAAGACTTTTAGAAGCAGCGCAGCAGCAGTTGAGACGTTCCATGTGTGTCCGAAAAAAGTGCAAGAGAGGCAACGGATGGCGACGCGCTCTAGAGGTAGACGCAGGATGTGTTTGGAGGCTGTAATGAGTTTAGAAGAGCTTCACATTGGACTATGTTAGTGTAGGAGGAAAGTGGTTTGACAGCTTTTCACTTCCTCTTCATGTCTGCGTGTGCTCACTGAATGTAAGCCACGCTGAATGATAGTAATCACATAGCTGGTTCAGCACAAACAAAGTGATTGGATAAAAACTGTGAGCTGGTTGGCTGCAGTGCTGACACATTTCTATCCTGTGCTTTCAGTGGACGACGAGGAGTCAGAAGGAGAGGAGTTCACTGTGAGAGACGGTTACATCCACTACGGCCAGACAGTCAAGCTGGTGTGCTCTGTCACCGGCATGGCCCTGCCCAGACTGGTAACACAAACATCACCTCACAAATACAAGCTTTAATCAGCCCAGTGGGGGGACCTTGATTCATTCCAGAGAAGAGAACTGATAGTTGCAAACGTTCCTTCATAGCCCTACAGTTATAAGCCATTTTTTTTTTTTTTTTTTTTTTTTTTTTTAAACCTTTATTTATACAGGTAAATCCCATTGAGACCGCAGACTCTTTTTCAAGGGAGACCTGTTCCCATTCCCAAGTTACCATTCACACACACATTCATACACCGATAGCAGGCTAACTATCGTTATTCACACTAGGCAAGGTGGGTGAAGTGTCTTGCCCAAGGACACAACAACCATTACACAAGTGGCAGGGCGGGGATCGAACCGCCAACCCTTCGATCATTGGCCGACCCGCTCTACCACCTGAGCCGCTGTCGCCCCATCTTTCCATCCATCTTTCCAATTTGTTGCATTCTTCCCCCATCTCCCCATTGGCTGATCTCTTCCTCTGTCCGCTCCAGATCATCCGTAAGGTGGACAAGCAGACGGCGCTGCTGGACGCAGACGACCCCGTGTCCCAGCTCCATAAGTGTGCTTTCTACTTGAAGGACACGGAGCGCATGTACCTGTGCCTTTCCCAGGAAAGGATCATCCAGTTTCAAGTAAGTGTCTCACCCCCCATCCCCTGCACACATCACTGCAGCCTTTAGATGCAGTTCATCTTAACCTATTCTCAGATGATTGAGGAGGATTGCTTTAGCATGAAGTCACCACTGTAGCTTTTGAGTGGACCCAGTTGAAAGTGAATTTGAGCTTAGCCCTGCATCCATTGGTTTCCGTAACTATAAGGATGCTTGGAACAGGATGCCCTGTTTTTCTTTTTTCTTTAAATAATTTTTATTTGTGAAGACAGTTGAGAAGCTAAAATGGCACATTTAGATAGCAGCCCCCTGATGAGAGTAGTCTCTATCCCCTGTGATCATGGGTGGTTATCTCCCTCCAGGCCACTCCATGCCCAAAGGAACCAAACAAAGAGATGATCAACGACGGTGCCTCCTGGACAATCATCAGCACAGACAAGGCTGAATACACTTTCTACGAGGGAATGGGCCCTGTCCACTCGCCTGTCACCCCTGTGCCTGTGGTGGAGAGCTTACAAGTACGCTGCCAAAAACACACCAAGCCTGTCTAATGGAACATGTAGGTGTGCTCCTGCTAACTCCTCTGTCTGTCTGTAGCTAAACGGAGGTGGGGACGTGGCCATGCTGGAGCTGACGGGACAGAACTTCACTTCTAATTTGCGGGTCTGGTTCGGAGACGTTGAGGCCGAGACCATGTACAGGTAGGTCTGTCTTTGGTTTTCTGAGTTCCTTAACTATGTTTCGTAATGCTTTTTTACAGAACCCTTTCATTCTATGGATAATTTGATTTCTTACGATACTTGAAAGGCTCAGAGCAAATGCATATAGGGGGAGATGTGAATAAATGTGTGTGGTAATTTGAAAGATTAAAAGACTCAGACAGTGGTTTAACACCTCATTGCACAATATCCTAATGCAAGAAACAAATAGTAACGCCACTACAGAACCCTACAAAAGGAAATCATGATGTGTTCAATTGTAACATCAAGAACATTTTTTTTTTAGTTTTTCATGAGAAGCTTGAATAATACAGTTTGGGTGAAAAACTTGTTTTCCCAGCAATATAAAATTGGTAGTAAATATGGAATTATGACCTGTGTAAGTCCTTTTCTGAGCTCTGCTCATCTTATAAGCAATTAAAGCAATAATACCAGTTCTCCTTTAACTAAATAATAGAAAAGTATCGATAAAGATTCTGATTGTTGAGTCTTCATAATGGTTTCAATATCAATAGAAATGAATGATCCCCACCCTACATACAGTATAACTGGGCAATTAACACAGTGGACTGAAATCCTTTTATGGCACACAATCACTTTTTGGCACAATGTGACCGTCTTAAATAAGTAAAATAAGTTCAAATGTTCTTAACATATTTGTGTGTAAGGTAACATTCAGCGAGCTAGACTGAGTTTTCTGAGCTCCCCAAAACCAGGCTAGATGCCTGGCTGAAAGAGGCTCTTTCAGGATGCTGCAGCAGGACCAAGCTCTTGGCTGTATGTGTGATGTCATGATATATAGGCTTATATGAATTGTTGTTGGTTTTACGTGGTCAGGATGAGACTAGTAAGCAGTGTTTGCATTTAAGAGATACGGTACGCTAAAATGTATAATTAAATTATATATAGGGGATTTTGTTGTGCATTTTGGAAGTTGTGCCACCCCTTGTTTCTAAAAAAAAACGTGGAAGAAATTGGAAATGTGACCACATATTTAAGAAGAGCCATCCATTTGACTCATCCTGTAAAGAAGGGAGACACAAGGAATAAGATATAAGCACATTTAAGCTCAAAAAACTGTGTTTTGCCTTTCAAAGTAAAATTTCCATGATCAAGGTTTTTTGATTATTGTGTCTGAACACTTAGACAAGTTTGAAAACATTTGACACATGTTTTAGTGCTTTGGTATGCTATATTTTAAGTCTATACAGTTAGCACGATGTCAGCCCTAAATTGCTGCATCATGCTTATTATCCAAATTTCTGGGATTGGGGTGATTTGTGCCAAAGGGCCTAGGTGAGTTATAAGTAAGTAAAATGTATTTATAAAAGCACATTTATGACAGTTTGCACTGTCCAAAGTGCTGTACATAGTGCATTCAGTAGGTAAACAATGAAGGTAAAATAACAATAACCTAAATAAAAGACGTAAAGCCCATACATCCACATAAACACAGATAGTAGTGCAGAGGTAAGATAGTTAATGGGGAGGAAACACCAGGGTGTACATATGGGTTTTGAGCCTTGATTTAAAGGCAGAAATGTAGAGGGAATCACATTTGTCAGGTGGCAGTTGGTTCCACAAGCACGGAGCAACTAGTGCAAAGTACATTTCTGAGAGTTGTGCCAGTGGCATGGCTGTATACGCTGGTCTCCAAAAGAAAGTGATTGTCTACAGTAGCTCAGAAGAGAGTGACATCTCAATTCCACTTAACGACACCACTGATGAGAGTTCAGATGGCCAGAAAGATGATGATGGTGACTTTGTCATTGTGAGCTTTGCAGGTAAAACCATTAGATCTGCAAGGCCTTGTTTAAGAAAATTGTCCTTCAATCTTTGTCAACTATTTACTTTATTTACTTTAAATACACCTTAAATAAGTGATTGTCTAATGGATTTGTCTTGCATTACAGTTTGAGATATATAGCAATGGCACAATTTACCCCATGGTATTCTCTCCAACCGCACAACTTACACCACACCGGGGGCAAGTTGTGCAACAAGACAACTTTTTTTCCGAAAGCTATATTTCTTCAACAGTTTATTCCAGATCCAAAGTTTTTATTGCCAGGGATGCACAACACCCTGAAATATATGTACATATTTGAGTTGGAGACTTTACTGTCAAGGCCTCACTTTAAAATCACTTTGAGTGAAAAGTTGCACAACTTAGGCCACTCTCCCCTATTAGGGCTGGGCAATAATTAAATTACGATTTATTAATTGCGACAAAACTCCCGTCAATTACGACGATAAATGCTTGATATGAAAATGAAAAAAAAATATCATTACTGATGGATTTACCTTACAGTCAATCACAAAGCAGAAATAAATGCAACAGCCAGTCAGATAGCAGTTTTTTGCCTTTTTATTTAAGTACACACCCATTTCCTGGTGCGACGTGCATGTTTGAGATTCCAGCAGTAAGGAAAGAGGAGAGCCGTGTGTAGTCACCTCGGCAAGACTGAAGAGAGTCTTGTGTTACAGTTACACTCTCTCCTGTCTTGGCGAGGTGTGAACTGAAAGGCAAATTTCAGTGTTCTGTAACGGTGCATATGACAAAAATAAATCTGATTCTAAAATAAAATAAATCTGATTCGGTGTTAAGCGAGAAATGTCGGCGCAGCTCTCTGTTTATTGTGTGGTGTTTTTCCTCTTCAGTAAATTAATCATTGGGCTACACTGTGTCCCGCTGTTACGACGTCACCATAGTCACGTAGCTGCCGCAGCCAGCGCTGTTCGCTCAATGTCTGCTTGCACCGAGACGTCTCTGTGCAGTTACCGGCGTAATACACTCACAACACTGGGGGAATACATAAAGAAGCAGCTGGTTTGGCCAAGCAAAAACGAGAGACCGCTGGCTTGACCGCAGTTGTTCCACAGCCTGATAGTTTGACACATATTCGGGCGGCGGCTATCGCCGTCCAGCCTAAACCCCGCTTCAAAATAGCTGACATGTAGAACCAGTAATTCATATTTTATACCTTAAAGTTCAGTACTTAAATGTGCCAAGGCCTTTGCTGATCCACTTGTCTACCTTTTATAAATGGTTGTGCCTCTCTACTAACTAACTAATGAACACTGGTTTCTTCATGCTTCAGCAGTATCAAATGATATATCGTGATTAATATCGATATGTATCAATACGGAAAAAATTATCTTGTTAATATCTTCTGCCATATCGCCCAGCCCTAATATATATCATTGTTTAACAGTTTTTTGTTTTTATTAGGGCAACTGAACACAACATTCAGGCAAGTAAAACATTACCTGTGTTTGCCCTATGGGCAAGTGCTTTTGAAAGCTTATTGTCAACCCCTGCAACAGCATGAACATGCAGCCGTCTTCGTCAGATAGTGCCGTGATGGAGAGCAGCGAGTCATCATTCACATAGACACGCCTCTTCATAGCACTCTGTCTCCTGATTGGATAAAAACGAGCAGGATACTCGAAAATGTATCTGGCAATACTGCAAAGCTGAATGACTGAAATACCTGTTTTATGAACTGTGCATATTTTTTAAGAGGAACACTGTATGAATATAGTGTGATTCAACACGTATATTAACAAAAATATCACTAGTTTGTTATGGTGGCGATAGCCATGGGACCAGAGGCATTTTGTTTTTGGATTGTCTGTATGTACATCTGTCCGTATGTATGTCTGTCCGTCCATTGGGCCATTCTTGAGAGCGCAATATAACGCTTTGAGGGATTTTCTTCAAAGTTTGCACAAATATCAACTTTAACTCAAAGATGAACTAATTACGTTTGGAGGTCAAAAGTCAAGGTCACTGTGACTTTAAATCTTGTGATGCAAAATATTTTTCAGAATGCAGTGAGGGATTTTTGTCAAATTTAGCACAAATGTGGATTAGACGGTGAACTGTTTACATTTTGGAGGTCAAAGGTTACTGCAACAATAAATATTGTGAGTTTTACCTTCTTCAAAAGATTGCCTAAAGGGTCATTTATGCTCCAATTCCGTGCGTAAATAGAGACATACGTTTACAACGTTATATCCGTCACTGCCCTCATACTTCCATGCGTCCTTTATGTTGGAATCGACATTTAACAAATCAACCATTAGTGGGCAGCAGCGCCGCTCAGAGTAAAAAGTTACTCAAATAGGAAGAAGAAGAGTCAAACAGTGAATCAACTGGAATGAATATTTTATAATAGGTCCATGGAAGAAACAGCTTTAGCGATATAGGCTACTACCGTAGCGATGGAAGAGGCTAAACTAGAGGCTGTATTATAGACAGCGAGGGTCTGTGAGGACATCACTTCTCTATTGCTGCCGTCATCCTGCCGTCTAGCTGACATTCTTCCCCGTGCGATCCCCGCTCAATGCTGCTCTGTTGTAGTTGTATGTCTCTGTGCCCCGGCCGTGTAACTTCATAGATAGATAAATGTATATGTAATTTCATACCAACTCACAAAAACCTCTCCTCAAAAGTTAAGACATTTTCTAAAGTATTATGTCTTTCGTTTGTGTTTGTAAACAAATGTACAGTAAGTGAAAGTGAACTGTTGGCTATGCGACCCCCGTGATCTTCGGTAGTAATGCTCCGTTCTGTCCGTTTGGTACGCATCCGCAAGCTTGCAGGATACGTGCAGAAATACGGACGTAATGTACGCAGAGTACGGACAGAAGGCTCCATCCGTATCCGTATGCGTATGTAACGTAGAGTATAAATGAGCCTTAACACCACTGGACTGTTAACCGTTAGGCAATTATATGCCTCGCAAATGGAAATAACTGGCAAGCGATATTTCTACTTTTAAAATGGCTTGTCATCAGTCTTTGTGTGTGTTTTTCACAGGTGTGCGGAGAGCATGCTGTGTGTGGTGCCCGACATCTCTGCTTTCCGCGAGGGCTGGCGCTGGGTGAGGCAGCCTGTGCAGGTCCCCGTCACGCTAGTCAGGAACGATGGCATCATCTACTCCACCACACTGACCTTCACCTACACGCCGGAGCCCGGGCCCCGGCCGCACTGCAGCGCAGCAGGGGCCATCCTGCGCTCTGGGAGCTCCAGTCTGCTGGAGCCCGCTCTCTACAGCACCTCCAACACCGGAGTCACCTCCTCCAGCGCCGCCGCTGTGGTCTCATAACACAGCACAATACCATATGCCTTGAGAGCAAGCTGTACCACTAGGTATATGAAGACTTTTGGAAATAATAAACACAAAACTGATTGACTCTAAAGTGCTGCATATGCATTTGGATACAAAGAAGCTGAAATGGAAAAGAATGGGCGAGAGAAAGGAGAAAACCCGGGGGGAATGTGGAGGAGGAGTGCCATCACAACGTTGTCAGAATGAGTTCCTTGACATGCCCCCCCCCTCTCCCTCTCTCCTGTGGTTACTTATGGGACCTGCCTATCCACTTCAGGTGTTTCCTTGGAATGAGTCAAGTTCACCAGCACTTTTCTGCTGCTGCGAGGGCGGAAAGAAAAAAGCAAACTGAGAACAACAATACATCCACCATGTAGAAACAAAATAATTCTCTAGAAAGGAAAGTCTATTTCTTGCGGCGTCCTGCTCCCCTTCAAACTGTCTCTCCTCTCGCCCACCTCTTGTTTTCTAATTATTCCTTTTTTTTTGTGTTACTTTGCCTTCATTTGTGGTTGTTCCCAAAGAGGGGGGTCGGGCGGGCCGGATGTAGAGTTGTTGTCTGGATAGAAGGATCCAGAGGGACACACATAAAACGTGACGATAACATAGTTTTTATGGACCAAGGATCTTGTATAAGCTTTAGTAAAGGTACATTTTTCTCCATACCTTTTTTGTATTAAACCATATAGTACACTTTTGTTACCAATAGTTTCTATTCTTCCTCTGAGCTTGGCTTTGTTTTCCCCCCTTTTGAGGTCCAAAATCCCCAAACCTGTATGTTATCACAACCTTTACTTCAGCCTCCTTTTTTCAGTCTTTTTTGGATTGAACTTTCTTTGGTTTTGTTATAATACTCTTGCTTCTTCTGTTGCGGAAAAAAAATATGAAGTCTGGGTTTGTTTATTTACCTAAGCAAAGTTTTTTTTTTATTGGGGAATACCCTCATAGGGCCTATGTTTTATCATTGGTTTTTATGAGGTCTTTAAAAAGAAAAAGCTTTAAGCAACGCCTCTGCCTTGCCAGCAACACTCTTATGTGTGCTATGTCTCATTTTGGGAACGTATACACATCAGTACATCTCACGTGGGAGCCATAGCAACGTTTGCAGAATACATTTAAAAAACTAGACTTCCATGGTGACGACAAGACAGAAAAATAGTGTGGGTTTGTTATTGTTCACACTCATGTAAGAAATGTAGTCATTGACTTAAAGGATAGCCTTAGTACTGTATATTCTTAGCATGTACACAGTCAAATCAGTCACATATCTAATATCCTGTGTCTATTGCTGTTAAACCTATGGGATCATGTAGTGAGTCAAAGTCTTCCAGTGTGTGCTGTTAGCTCTGCTGGCATTTAACCCAAAAAAAAGAAACTATTTCAATTTGATGTGGCCTTACTGATAACTCCAATTACAAAAAACGACACATCATCTCTTCTGTGCTGTTTACTCACCTTTAAAAGAAGCTGTGCATAGCACTAGAACAAGCAGCTCTGCTGTGTTTAAGGAGCTCACTGTACCACCTTGTTATGCGAAAGCGGCCTTCTGAACATATTCTTCTTTTCTTTGGTGTACAAGTACAAACAAGCCTGTTTTTTATTCTCATGGGGTGCCTGGCACCTTCTCACTTTTGGTACAATGTCTCACTAGCGCTGTAAGCTCCTTTTTTCCCAGCCTTCTTTTTCTAAAAACAAAAAAAACACCACAAATCTCTTGTTTTCTTCTCATTGTAGAACCAAGCATGTGTACATTGTAAAACTGTCTGTCCGACTAGTTGCACTCATCTGTGTTCACGGTTGACAGCGTCTCCTGTTGGAGTATAAAGGCCTTCTAAATGTGTATTATTGAAGATGTGCATTTCCAAACATAACAGCAATATTGTACAGGTAATTTCATCGTCTTTGTCCGCCTGAGCACTAGTTCACCAGCCAGCGTGTGTGTGTGTGTGTGTGTGTGTGTGTGTGTGTGTGTGTGTGTGTGTGTGTGTGTGTGTGTGTGTGTGTGCGTGCGTGCGTGTGCGTGCGTGTGTGTGTGTGTGTGTGCGCGCGTGCGTGTGTGTATATCATGTAGTTGCTGTAATGGAATATTGAGTCAGACTCGCTCCATTTCAAAGTGTGCTCCAACTGCTTTACAAAAAGAAATGTAAAATAAGAAGCTTAGTGATTGGTGGTGCTTTATTCTGTCTTCCACCAGTTACCAAATGTCTGATAATGATGGATGAACATTCAAAGGCAATATGTGTGATTTCTAGTATTACAGTACAACTGTATACACTTCCGGGGGTGGGGTGGGACAACAATACTGTAACTTGAATGTCTGCTTAATGAAGTATTTTTTATTCTTACAAACAAACCCTTGAAATAGGAACACAAAAGGATTTGCTCGCACCCCTTTCAATGTTTAAGAAAAGGCAAACAAATTAAGTTATGCTCCGTTGCGCCACCCTTGCCCACCTGTCAGTCATTAATGTTAAATGTTTTATATTGTAATATTGATATTTTTTAAATTATTGTTACAAATTTCCCCTTGTCTTATGTCAAAAAAATAAAAAAATAAAGTGCATTATTGCCCATGCTGCCTAGGTTGGCCTGGGAGTTTTTAATTTTTTTTGTAAGAGGTCACTTCCTGTCTCTCCGATGCTGCAGCCGTAGTGTAGCATCCAAAAAGTCTTTGCGCTTCTTTACGCCAAAACAGGTCTGCCTGAACCCTTAACCCTTAACTCTGCGGGATGGAGCTCACAAACATTTCAAACTGTGGATTCATTTTTTATTTTGATCTTGTGTTTTTTTACTAGCTCTAAATTCAGACCTAGCTTCTGCATTAGCACCAGGCCATGCCCCTCCACCACCGGCTGGAGATGTGATATCTTTGAGCTTTTAGTTTCCATGTGGAGTGGTCCCTCCCTGGGCTCAGTTGCTCTGATGAATAAAGGGAGTGGGAGGGGCAACGCAGGCTTTTAAAAGAAATGTCGCCTTGACAATCTGAGCTGGTTTACAGTTTATATATATTTCTTAATTTTTTTCTCTTGAAAACATTTAAAGAGAAAGGGAGGATACAGAATTACTTGATAACACACCTCACTCTTACAAAAGGGGATACACTGTCAGAAAGTGTTCAAGAAAATGTTACATGCCTTCTACAAAAAAAAAATATTATTAGTAACTCACGCTATATTAACCTGGTGGGGAAAAAACAAAGAAACCCCGCTATCTCATTAGCCATGCTTTTTACGAAATATCTGTAAGCGGTTGCTTTCTTTCTCTGTGTGTCTGGTCATATTCATTATTGCTCTTCCAAAAGCAGCTGTTCTTCATTTGTTTGTATATTTGTTTTTTTATAAAGAGCTCTGAACAATGTATGTATCCTCTAATATGCCAAATCTGTTTTTATAATGTAGTTTTCATGCACTGCTAAACAAAACGGGGCAGAATGAGAGGCAGCTTTAACCCATTTAAAAGTGTGGAGCTTTTCTGTCACACTCAGCCTTACTTTCTCCTTCAGGCTATTTGGCTGTTTGCACTACAGAGCACTATCTCTTCTTTTCCTGCCCACATTTCATTCTTCTCCTCACACTTCCTTTTTTTTTTTTTTTTTAAATGCCGCCTGTTGCTTTGCTACAGTTAAATAATTTTTTACCTTGTCCCTTTCCCTCTTTCCTCTCCTCTTCTCCATGTCCTTCCACTATCTTTCACTTTCACTGTATCTGTGCATTATTCTAGTAAGTGGTAAGCAGAGGTGTCATTGTGGTAGTATACTCAGTGCTCAAAGGGTTGCTGATGGTAGAAACCTGTGCTGTTTGTAACATTTAGCAATAACGTCAAAGACAAAGGGGATGTTTTTTTTTTATGATAACATACGTTAGTTTGTTTTTGTACATATTGCAGCTCCAGATCATGCTCAAATCTGTATGTCCATTAAAACAATAAAAAAAATTAAAAAAATTGCAATATTGGCATAAAAATGAGAAATAAAAAAGTTATATAAAATCTTGCTTTGTGTTCTGTTTAATTGCCATGAGAAGCATTGGCATACTTTACTTTAAATCATGCAACAGTACAGATGAAAAAACTCAGACTTGTGTATCTTTTAAGTAAAGAATAAACATTTAGTTAAGTCACCCTCTCTATGGTGATAGTTAAGCATCTCCCAGTGGCTGGAGGCCTTTGGGCATCTATCAAGCCCAAATGGAACTCTTATCCCTGGGAACAACTCCCAGCAGACCCACCCGCCCCCCCCTTTTCTGGACACTAATGCCCTCTGTTCTTTGGTCCACTTTGATTAAAGCCATTACACGTTCCTAGTTTCTCTGGCCAATGCAGTGTCACACTGGGCACTGAATGTCGTTATTTGGTCAACCAGACGTTGGTTATTGGTAGGTTAGGTTGTGTTTATAACAAAAGAACGATACCATACACAGCCACTGGGATTACATTACATTCAGTTGTGTGTTATAAGAGGACTTCCGTCAGAATAAGCACATTATCATCCAATTATACAAAACAAAATATTTTAAAAGAAAGAGTACCAATTTACTTATCAACATTGAGGTTGTACAATGAACATGGCAACATGTTGACACGGGTAAACAAAACAGGGGTAAGTTGCTACATCAATGCTGCTATATTTAACACAGTGGATGAGGCCGGCAATTCACTCTTTGATGGAGTAAGAGGGTACAGGTGTGCAAAGTCCCACTAAATGATAAGGTCCCTCCAGTTCTTAGAGTACACACTGTACAAGCCCCTTCGCTGCACACACACACACACACTGTGTGTGTGCAGTGTGTGTGTGCAGTGGGGTCCTGCTTTGTGGGGTCCTGCTTTGAAGCTGCTGAGCGAAGTTTTTCTGATGTTTTAGTCATTTTGTCGGCCATACTTTTGATTTTGATATCTGATAATGAAGCTTGTTTTCACTTATTACTTATAATATTAGGTGCTATTAAAGATGTAATCTGTCGCATTAACATCTAATTTATTGTCTGTCAAGTTCCTATCTATCAAATAGTGAGTTAAAACAATGGTGATTGAGCATATGACCCACTGATGAAAGCTCTTTTGTATTACTGTATGAAATCAGTATATTGGTAGTTCTTACCTACTGAAGGCTTTCTCTGTGTTCTAATCAAACATTGTGACCCAGAAGTTATGAGAAGTGCAGACAGAGAGTCTGTATCGCTACATCCATTGGCACTCGGCAGTGACAACACTCGCCCAGGCTTGCCTGCTGTGTTCGATTGTACATGGAAAATAATCAGGAACTTCAGACCTGGCTTCACACACACGTTACGTTAAGACAACACACCATGGATTCACTTCACACAACTGTTTGCACTCAGGCCGGAGCTCTTAAAGTGCAAACACACTGCACTCCGCCGCGCGGCGAGTTTCCATACAAAGTCAATGTATGCTCGAACAGGCGGCCGGCAGCGGGCATAGAGCGGTTCACGCCGCAGGAGTTGAGAATATTGAACTTTTTACAGCCAGCCACGCCGCGATAGCCAATCAGCGTTGAGCTCCTCCCGACGTCACTCGCTTCGGGACGACGGACAGAGGAAATTAAGATGGATGAAAACATAATAATCACAGTTTGCTCCCATTAATTCTGTGAATAGCCTCTGTCTGTTGCCTGCTGTGTACAGCTATCAGTTTTGCTTTATGAACCAAGTTAGCACCGGTTAGCTTGGGTAAAGCACCATCAGCACAGCAGACTGGTTAGCACCAGCGCCAGCATATCCCCAGAGTAGAGAAGGCTAATCTGGTCGGGCGGTGGGCAGCGGACACAATATGACCCAACATGATCACGCAGCGCGGAACCTGCGATTCGCGCGGCCAACCGCCGCGCCGCGGAGTGCAGTGTGTTCGCACCTTTACACACACACAAACACAAACACAAACACAAACACAAACACAAACACAAACACACAAACACATATCCACATCCAGTTTTAAGTAAGCTCACTCCAGGCTGAGGTGCGGATGCCAGTGTAGGTGACGCGTGTGCTGCCTGCGCTTGGCGGGGTATGACCATTGGTCTTCGGCCCTGCTGTGGATCTGCCCAGTTCCCCTTTAGCCGAGCGGCTGACGGCCAACCTCCCTAAAGCCTTCCTCCTCAGACAGCTGCAGCAGGTGAATGTAGCCAGCATGCCCTGGCGGAAGCGCTTGTTCATGAAGCAGTAGATGATGGGGTTGACGCAGGCCGAGGTGTAGGACAGCAGGTGTATGAAGGAGATAGGCGCGCCCGTCAGGCGGTGGGCTGAGCGTCGGTCGAAAGCCTGCCACGCGTTAACCACAAAGATGGGAGTCCAGCACAGGAAGAAGAGGAGCACGATGACCAGCAGCATGCGGATAACACGCTTCTTAGCTAGCAGGTTAGCTGTGGAGCTAGTGCTGGCCACACGGCCCACAGCCTGACGACTACCTGTGCTCAGTGTGAGGCTCTTCTTCTTAGACGGCTGGAGGTAGCAGCCATCGCTGTCTCCGGGCTTCATGCTGCTTGTGCTGGCTTGTCTCTCTGTCATTGGAAAGAATGGGGAAATAGAATACTGAAGTCAGCAGGATAAAAACATTTTTGGATCAAAGAGCCGTCATTATTGGAAAGCCAATCCTGCTATAGCTTATTTTCTCTGTGCCATCGACATTTATTTTGAAATCTCCAAAAACAACATCAAGAAGCCCCAACATTTCACTGGGAGACCTGTTCAATTCATGTTTAGTATCAAAGACATGGTTGGTTATGCTGAGTAAGTCTCACAAATACCATCCTGTTGCTGCAAACACACTAGACCACCAAATGTGTAACAATCCGCAGCTGAAAATAGTCCCAAAGAAATACACTTTTTGCTACTGTTTGCCCACATGTTTAAATAAATCATTTTGCAAAAGAGGAACTAGGTTATTCTGATGCTATATTCTTGCTATAATTACAGTAGTTTCCATACCTCTGGCAGATTTCCTGCTGGACAGCTCAAATCTGATGCCCCGGTAGAGCTCCACGGAGATGAGTCCATATGCTGCCATCATGACCATCCCGGGGATGAGGAAGAGCAGCAACAACAGAGACACATACCTGGAACCGACAAATGCCAAAGAACATTCATTGTATCTAATCTAAATGAACACCAACGCCAAAGTTTCACTCATTCATCTTTAATTATTCTTGATGTACTTTTAGTCCTTATAGAAAAGGAACTTTGATCGAAATGTGTTTTGTTAAAATGGCCTCTATAAGTTAATTGACTTTAAGAATAAGAAATAATTTGAGATCGTGAGCTTTTATTTTGAAGGGTCAGATATGTGTAAGACGACAGTATTTCCAAAAGTGGTCGTCTCTCAACGGCAGCACCGGACTGAAAGAATCTAAAAAGAAGCCATCGAAATGAGCAAAGGACTGCTTTATCCACAACAACATCTGAGTCCACCATGTGTGGAGACACTGGGACAGTAGTCTGGTTTACCGGATATCGGCAACTATATCGTTGGTATCTAGCTCACGCTAGATACCAACGTCAACATCCTCCCCTTCCTCTTCCCCGCTGTAGTCTACCGTTTATGTTCCACTCAGAACGGAAGAGAACAGAAAGTGAGCGTGTGTGTTTGATACGGTTTGAAAGTATCCAGCTCATCACTTTACGAACACAAAAATGAGCTTGCACGGTCGGTGTATTTTTTGTTAGTTTGTCTTAAGGGTTGAATCCCAAGTGACAGAAAGGAGAAAACCACTTGTATTTTCGTTTTACATTTTTCCAGCTGGAATGCAGAAACGAAAATTTCAGACGAATTCTCCCTTTCTTGCTTATTGGTACAAAACCAAAAAGTAGTTGGGAGTGAGAACGTGTTCTTAAATAAAAAAAAGAAGTAGGAAGCTCTCAGCGGCACAGCTAAAGAGGCTTGTTTATATTTTCTACAGTCAGAAAGAACAAAGGGAAATCGGACATAAATAGGGATGGGAATTGATAAGAATTTTGCGATTCCGATTCCTTATCGATTCTCATTGGGTGAGAGAATATGTACAAATTAGTTTGTTTGTATTAACTCTCTTTAATATCTGATCAGAAGTGTCTAGTGTATGCATTGAAAGATTATCAAGCTACTTTAGGATTAGGAAATTGTCAATTTTCACATTAATTGGCCCAAATGCCCTTATGTGCCCTACAAACTAAAAACACATACTTAAAACAGTCAAGGAAGAGCTTGTGCCTTTTGGAATATTAACAGTGCTCATTGGCACTTGAAACAAAATTCAACTGACAGAAAAAATACAAATAAGTCTTTTGAAAAGATAATACCAACTCTTTTTATGCAGAACAATTATCATGTTTGCCCTCTCAGGAAGGATACGAGATCTTTAATGTATGTTAAGTGTTATTATATGATTGCGCCCTTACTCTGAAAGGCCAACGTGATGATGTCACTACGTTAACGCCTCAGGTCAAACTGTCACGACTGCACAGTAGACAGTCATGTAGGCTATTCAAGAAGAGAATAAATACGCCATAAAGGCTTTAAGAGAATGTATCACTTTGCTTATTCTTCACCACGCCAGCGACAAGGAGTCACCGCTCCATCTCAGCTTTACAATGTATGCTGTTCTTATGTGCAGCGCGCTGTTTATTAATATAATGTCCGTTATCAGACACGTAGCGGATGGTTTTATACACATCGATCGCTCAAGTAATCCAAGGCAGAGCTTTTTGTATCGGGCAGAGAGCGTTATTTTAAGTGTGTCTTACTGTCTTTATAAAGTGTCTTGTTAAAGTTTCCTTACCACCGGACCGCCGAGTCCCGCTGTGTGTTGTTTTGCGTTCGTCCCCACCGCCTGCTTCAAGGCAGCATTTAACAGCTGATGAACGAGAGTAAACAGCGGACCTTTGGAAGCGGATAAGAAATCCTTTTTTCCTGTTTGTATGCTGCTCTCGCCTTTTTATGTATCTCCCTCTTTCACTTGCCCACACCTAGGCTTACACACACGTTAATTCATATACAATGTATGTTCAAATCCAAGTGATGGGCAATTCTGGTGCCGACTAGTAAGGCAGTGGACGTTTAAACGTTCAACCGTCAGGATCGCAGTCTGCGCGCTTGCTTGTGCACGAGTCATTTGATGAAATGGAAACTTTACAATTGTTGCAAGTGGCCGTATTGTTGCCTTTTCATGTGTAATACAACCACACTTTAGAGCGCTTCTGCCTCGACGTCATGTTTGCTGCGTTCTGAACCAAAACAAAGCAGCACGTGTCTGAAGTCATGACGCATTTGCTACGAGCGGAACCGATAAGCGGAATCATTAAGCAGGCATGTTAACGATTCCAAGGAATTGGTTGACTCGGCACCGGTTCTGAACAAGAACCGGTTCTCGATTCCCATCCCTAGACATAAAACATCTCCGTTTTCCCGTGTCCTTGTTTCTGTCATAGTCTTTTTTGGTTTTGAACCAATAAGCAAGAAAATGAGAATTTGGCTGGTATTTTCGTTTCTGCATTACAGCAAGAAAACGGTAAAACAAAAAAATCAAGTGGTATTCTTCTTTCTGTCACTTTGGGATTCAATCCTAAAAACAAATTATCAAAAAATACATGGACCCACATCTTACCAGGACTGCTGGATGACGTCGTTGGGCCACACCAGGCGACACATGTGTCCGGTGCTGTTGTCTAGGCGGGTGAAGGGCTTGAGTGTGCTGGAGACGGGGTATGGGAGCATGAGGATGAAGGAGGCCACCCATGTGGCACTGATGACCTTTGCTGCGTGGGATTTGGTCTGCCAAGCCCTGGAGGTCAGAGGGTTGCAGATGGCGCTGTAGCGCTCCAGGGAGATGGCCACCAGGTTAAACGTGGAAACGCTTACTGAGACACCTGCATGAATAAGAAAATCCATAAAATACTTTTTGTTTGTTTGACAGTGCACAATACATAGTATTTTTTTTAAAGGAATATATGAAATATGCACATTTGCTTGGTTAAGTTTTGTTACCTCAGCTTGACATAAAGACTGGAATTGGAAAGGAAAAAGGTCAGTGTATTTTTTGTTAGTTTGTCTTAAAGGGAAAGCGTTTTAATTCATAGCCTACTGTAGAGCCTAGTGGGGTATTATATTCGGAGTTGTGTATGGGGTAGAGCCAGTCGGCTATTTGACCGGCTATATTTGCTGATCTTGTCCGTCCCCCAATAACTCTACCTCCTAACTGATTTGTGAAGATAAAGTTGTGAGGCTGGTTTTCCAGCCGAGTCAGCCAGATAAAAGTGTCTCACAGGTTGGCACAGGCTATGTGTAATGCTTAATAGGTGCTCACCCATTAACTGTTGACAGTGTTCACGTCAAATCATTTCTTCTGAATGAGCATGTTCACGGTGTGTTAGGTGGCTTATATGAACGACACGAGCGCTGAGAATATTGATCTGATGAACGATAGATCAAACATGAAATCCTCATAAAAAACATCCTGATGGAAATTTCTGTGAAGTATTTGTTCTTCAAACTGTACAGGGACGCACTGTTCCAGGCTTTCTTCAGTCGAAACTGCAGCGTAAAGTGAAAACAAACTCAGAGTTGGTTGCAGCAAACTTCTGAGTTCAATCTCAGAGCTTCATTGAGTTTAATGAAAAAAAAAATGTAGGCTATTTTCCCCCTGAAAAATACCTCCGTCCGGCGGCTCCTTTTTTTTCACAGTGGCCCTAATAGGCCGTTGTAGACAGTTGTTTCCGACCACCCGTTTTATTTTTATGAATTTATTTTAATTCAAACTTTTTTATAGGCTATTCAACACAGTCTCTCAGTGCACAGTGTGTAGGGAGCTCACCGCGGCACAGCCACAGAGTGCAGCAGCCAATCAGGATAAAGCTCGCCCAAAGATCGAATAGCCAATGAGGCTTGTTTATTAGTTTTATAGAAAGAAACCAGAGAAGGGGAAATTGGACACAAACAAACTGATTTCTCCCGTTTTCTTGTTTTTGTCATAGTCTTTTTTTGTTTTGTACCAATAAACAAGTAAAGGAGAATTCGGCTTGTATTTTCGTTTCTGTATTCCAGCAAGAAAACGGTAAAACGAAAATACGAGTGGTTTTCCCCGTTCTGTCGCTTTGGATTCAATCTAAAAAACAAACGATTAAAACGTACATGGACCAAAAAAGCTCCTACCAAAGATATGGTGCAGCGAAGAGAGTCGGTGATTTGATTGCTTTCTTGATGCACATGCAGCGATCATGTGACTTTTTTGACCGTCACGCTGTTGCTGCCACGCAACAACGCACAATGTTCTAACCCGCTTATCAGCCAAAACAGTGCCTTTCGAGTCTACTTTAAAGGTGTAAAGCAGTGATCTGGTAGTGTTTTGGTCGCTTCCCTTTGCATCAGCAGAACTATAGCGCTTACAGAGACGGTCTCCGATCCGTGCGCTCTTGGCATATTTGTAGAGGAAGCGCGCACTACTCCGTTCTGACCAGCTGTTTGTATGTGACAGGGCTCAGTCCCATGGTATGTTCTATCCAGGGAGTGTTTGCCATAGCCTTAGCCTATTCCTTTTTGGTGAAGGGGCCCCATACTTCCTAGTGCGCCTTTTCCACTGTATATTTAAATAAAGAAAATATTATTGCAAACCAAGTGCGAGGCCCTGTGCGGTGGCACACTTGGCACATGACTTGCTGTAGTACTGGCTATAGGCTATATTATTGCGCATCAAAAAATGAGAATATTGGGATACATTGTTGGTTAAAAAGTGACTCAAAGGGACACTGACCATTCATCAATGTTGACGAGTTGGGGAATTTTTTTTGAGTGGTTGAGAGTGAAAACATGTGCGACACCTTGGTTAGTGTGACTTTTGATGGTAGACCTAGGTTGATAACGTGATTGAGGAGACAGACTTTAATCTTAAAAAAAATATATATTTGGCCTTTCATTTTATTCGAAAATGTAGGCTATACATTTTACAGATTGGCATTTACCATTTTTGGGACCGGCAGTTACCATTTTTGGGACTGGCATTTACCGTTAGTGAGTGGCACATGCCATGGTATGTCAGTGGTCGCTGTGGCATGCCACAGGCCGATAAACAATCTCGGCCCTACTGTTTATGTTTGCGTCAAATTAAATTATACTGCTGAGCGGCAACAGAGCACATCCTGCACTGATGCTCTGTCCTCAGCAGTAAGAATAACAAGCCTCAACTATAAATACATTGAAATGAGCAACCAAAAGGAGAGAGAGGCGTAAACAGATAAACACAAGAACAAATGAGGGGATTAATCCCGGCAAGCAGCCGTTAGATGGAGCAACAGGAAGTAAGGAGAACGGTGAAAATCAGATTTGCTAGCGGGCCTGTAATTGGATGAAAATGAAATATTGGTAAAAAGTCACCATCTCTAACGACTGCACCTTATTACAGAGTCTCCAAGCAGAATCTCTCCGATAAGTAGAAAAAGAAACCTGGGGAATTGATCCAAATTGATTTAAAGTTTCCACCTCAAAGCTGTCCATAGCCTCCCTCTGTTATTGGTCCTTCGAGAAATCATTTGGAAATAAAAACATGTTTCTGAATGTTGTTGTGCCTGTGAGTTGTTCCGCTTATGCTTTAGTTTGAGTTAAAGTCGACTAAACTAATAGCAGGCGTTTTGGGGGAGGAGCCATGTCACTGGAAGATTTTTGGATTGGCTTTTGAATTAATTATGTCATTGAGTATTAAGGTGTGGGAATAGTTTGAAAGTTGTGGTTTGGTTTTACTCTCTACTCCTTTAGGTTGTGGCTTTTACTTACGCAAAGCTACCTTTCTTACCTTAGAAGATCCCTTCCAGGCATCTGTTTAAGACACTGCATTTTAAAATACTCTGCCCCTCCCCACCCCCCCAAACCATTCACAGGTTTATAGTGTGTTTCAGCTCATTGTTTAACAATATGTCCCTCAACTTTACTGCTTTGGTTCACTCCGCTCACTCTGTTGTTTTCAGCCACAAAAGGCAGCGGCTGTCAGTGAGAAAACTCTTAAAATCCACTGTACAATTGGGTTTTGAAAACTCCATTCACAGAGAAAAGTTTGCCAGAGCTCTCATGTTTCCACTACACACTTTCCGTATGTGGTTATATTGGATTACAGAATCCGGGTTGTGCAGACCTGTCATTATACTCTGTCACATGTCATCATCAGATGAATGTGAAAATTGGCTTTGGTGTACAACGCTGAACATAAAACATTCTGCAAAGAAAGGCTCAAACGTACATAAGTAGAGGACAATAAGTGATTTCTGAGTAGAGGGGAACTTAATAAGTTCTGTTGACCTCCGTTTTGATTGTCCCAAACTTATTTTTAGGTTGGGGTAGACTGTATTCTTCATTTCCAAATCATGTTCATCACCCATGCCAAGCACAAATATTGACTTTAGACGTGTCTTAGTCCTTGCCACCATCCATGATCTGTGCTCTGCTCATAGACGCCTGTAATTTTTCAGAAATGTGTCTTTGAGGGAGAATCAGCTGTTGTATAGAACTGCAAACAACAGAAAAGACTGCATGTAATAATGTACAGTCAATATAGCAGGAGGAAACATCTGAACTAGTGTCTTGAGGTAGATCCACTGTCTCTGTCAACAAGATCCCTTTGACCAAAACTGTTTTTAACTCAAACTCATATACGGCCCCGGGAGCATGGGTAAGATGTAGGGAAATGAAACTTTGCACAGTACAAAGCCTAAGATGACAGTCATCCTCTTGTCAGATATACAATTCAATTACCTGCGCACTGAAAAAAGCTAATAGTTTCTCCCCATGGACATACAGAGTTGAATCATTTTGCATCAGGAGATGACAGGACTTTGAGGGATTTGAGGGCAAAGCTTTAGGAAATGTGTTTAACATCTTTAAAGGTGGAGTCAATAATTCTGGAGAATGCTTTTTGTCAAAAATCACTTTTTGTCTAAATCAGTGAATAGGCTATGTCCTCATGATTCGCTACCTGTCCGTACTGTGTGTGCGCTGAAAATAAGTTCACTGTTTATACACAGCCTAGGCTCTGTAAATATCATACATGTACACCAGCACAATATACGTACCAGTTTAGTTTACAGAGCCTAGGCTGTGTATTTACACCAGCTTTTTTTGAGTGTGCACACAGTATTTACAGGGAGCGTATCGTGATCGGAGATATTCACTTATTTAATTACGGTGGCCCCCCTTTGTTTATACCCTTTGTTTACATCCTCCTTCGTTTACATCCTTGTTTTCAGAGCCTAACACCTGAGTTTTGTCCTTGCACACACAGTATGGACAGAAAAAATACATTTTGGGTATGGCTGTTTTCAGACAATATTAAATTAGGGAGGGTGGGAAAGTACAAAAAAAAATCCAGTCCAGAAAAGTGTATATTTCAAACCCATAGTGCATAGTGCGTAACTTCTGTTGCCCCCATGAGGAATTCTGAGTGATTACAACAACACTGTCGGTGCATCTACATGAGGTAAAGCCTTCAGTGATGTCACATGGATTTTATACCTTCTGCTGTATGTCCAGGTTTTTTCTGAGAAATAGAATCAGCAACTGAAACATTTCTTGGGCTCTTCTTGAGCTCCTGCACCAGTGTCAGGGTGTGACACCAGTTTGTAAACACTGCCATACTGAGAAATACAGAGAGAGTTTTGTGGAGCTGATAAGGCTTAATCAACTTAGTGTCAACTAATTTGGCAATGGCAATGTGACTGACATTCATTTATATGAAAAGGTGACTGTAGCTTTAAGTAATTCAAAAAGAGAGTTTTGGATATAGTTGTTAATGTTTTCAGACAATACTAAATACTCTTGGAGTGGGTTATTACTGTAAGTCAAAAATAACATCAACGTCCAGAATGTGTATATTTTAACTGCAGAAGGAACGTTTTAAATGTAAAGACCCCTAATAAAAAATAATAATGTGATGATCATATTCCCCTCACCCATGAAGTACATGACCAGCTTGCATATACCGATGCCGAAGATGAAGTCCCGCATGAGGTTGGGGATGAGGGTGAAGGGGATGCACACCAGGGAGACCATCAGGTCGCTTACGGACAGCGACAGTAGGAACAGGTTGGTGACGGTGCGCATGCGTCTGTTCCGCAGCAGCACAGCCACGATCAGGCTGTTGCCCACCACGCTGAGGAGGAAGATGAGGCTGTACAGCACGATCCGCACTGTCTGGTTGATATCTGGGACAGTGGAGAGGAGACACATGGGTGCACGCGCACAAACTCAGGGGTGGATGGTAGAAATGTAACTTGGGGATGAGGGAACATATTAAGTGATGGCGGTCTAAGAACAATACAAACAGACTTTTATAAGACCTTACATTGTAAGGCTAGTGTTACCTGGAAGCAGTTAAGTATTTTTTTTTTCATTCCATAGTGTCGTTTTTATGTTGCTTGCTGTTATATTTTCTTAAAAGTGCGACCTTAGCGCTATGTACTGCCATTTGCCTTCTCTTCTTATTTTTCTTTTCAATTACACCCTAAGAAAATCCACGGTAGCATTCCTATCAAGCAACTTATATAACAAATATAGTCATTAGTTTGGAGGTCAGTATTTGAAAAACAGTATTGTCATCACTATAACACATGGAATGGACACTTTGATCCATAGAAATGTGCGAGGTTGGCGCCATTTACTTCTTCATCCTGTGACCTTAAAGTGGATAAAGACACTTCCACGCACTTGACATTGGCAGAACTAGTATTCAGTGACAACATATGTGTCACCACTAAAATACAGCAGACCGCATTAGCTTTATGGGGGACTTGGGCCATATGCGTAAAGCGCGGTGACGCAAATAAATGCCCGAGGCAATAAGTCCCTCTTTTTTTTGGCATAAAACCGTGGGGGGGAGGGCAGAATAGGTCCATCGCATTTTGGAATACAATTATCTACTGGTCGACGGGAAATGTTCATAGCATTTAAAAGTAAAAGAAATTTGAAGATATATTGACTGTACCTTGGGGTCCGGGTGCAGGGTCCAGATCGCTCTCGCACTCCGAAATGTTCTTGATCCCGAAATTGCACAACATCTTGTTCAGGTCGGTTGAATTTATGAGCATGTCATGTATTGTAAACGTCTCCATTTCGCTGTCTCTCATATGGCCTCAAGTCAAATCAGTCATAAGAAAGGAATTTGTCATAGTGCGAGAGACAAATAGAGAGAAAGAGAAACAAAAAATAAATATCTCCAAAGGATTTGATGTTTCAAAATTGTATAGGCAATTTCTTTTCAGTCGATTAAATAAAGAGATAAAAATAATAAAAAAGTACTAATATCAGTAGTAGGCTACTGTATTCTCTACATGTTTCCGTGCGCTCTGGCGCGCTGCGTTCCGCTCGTGCTCAGCATTTCCTTCTACTGACAACATGTAAACGGAGGGACGCACCCTCCTTGAGGGTTTGTTAAGTCAGAATCTCCCCCCTCTTCTTTTTCTTTTTTTTTCTTTATAAATCTTAAACACCCAGTCGCAAATCATTGCAGTAATAAAGATGCTTATATGTAATACGTTGTTGAGTATTCTTTTCGATTCTTTAGTATTTGTTCAAATATCTCCAGTCACTTACAAGGGAGGAATACTGAAGCCAAAATAATTCATATGGGCATACAGGCTTCCTGAAATCTAAATGGATTTTAAATACAAAAAATTGTTTTGCACTGTGGTCTACCTGGGACCTGGCACATTTCAAAGCATGACATTTCCTGCTGTGGCATTTTCATGTCAGCAGCGATGTGGAAGCCCATTGACTCCTTCTGTAATGGCTGTGAAGGGTGGAGCCCGCACCGCAGCCATGAGCTGAAGTGAATATTCAAAAAGAAAAAGGAAAAAAGCTGATCTTTGTTCGAGGAACTCCCTGGGAAAAGCCAGGGAATTAAACTGATGAAACTGTCTAACGTGGGGTGGAGACATTTGGACATGTTTACAGGCTTGTTGTGACATGTTATTAATTATATATCATCCAACATAAGCATAATGAAAGATAAAAGGACATTTCACAATGTTAAACCAGAAAATAAATCTAAATGAGCTCGGTTGCATGAGGTCTGTCATGGCATCATGAAGTGCCATCAATAAGACAACTCTAGGATCATTTTCCCAACAGAAACACCCTTATTGCATTTGATGTAAAAATACTCTCACATGGCCTATGTTAGGAGACCGGGGCATCATGTCACACGGGTAAGTTCTCCCTCTGGTTATTTCTCAAAAAGAGGGTACTGTCAAATACATGTAAGAGTTGCATGTGCAACTCAATGTTCTGAAGTCATTTTTCTATAGACATTCAGTGTAGGCAGTTTTATGCAGTCTCATAAAACTTTGATAAGTATTCAATTATGTTATGTGTGCACATAATAAAGGCGGGAAAAGGTATATTTTTATACTTAAACCAAAGGCCTGTACAAATGCTAGCTTGGGTTATAGGTAGCAATATCATGATGTCACATTGAGGCAAGTTGTCTCAGTGCTCCTGGGGCAAGTTGTCACACATGACATATAGTGAAACATCTTCAAATAATTGTCCTTGCAAGTGGTGCCTCTGCTTCTCACCCCCTCAAAAAAATATTACATTAGTATGTTTCTCATTCTCATACCTGCCCTGATCATTGTCTGAGTGCATGCACTATCCTGATGGTCTGATAGGCTAAATTACAATAGGACCCCTGTTAAAACTGCATAGGGTGGATGCTTTTGACTTGGATAACCCAGGAAAAGCACTGATTAAAACAAAAACAGAAAATAATTAAATTAAGTCATTCAAGAGAAATGGTTTGACAAAGTTCATTGATTCAAACCAAGTGGCAACCTCCTCGAAAAAACTAGTAACAAGCATAAATGGGTTGTTCCTGTTGTTTCATGTACTGACACCAAATATTGAATAATTTTATCTTAATAAATCAGACTTTTAAAAACAATAATGAATGTGGTAAGTATTTACCTTTATAGATAATTTTAATAAATGAAAAAAATTTGTGACAACTTGCTATGGGCCTATAGGCCTACTCAACGCATTCATTCTCAATCTCAACAAAATATTGCTGTTGTGCAATATGTTGCTTGTACGTTAAATGTTGAAGTTGGTTGAGGTGGAGTTATAGCCTATAAGGCTTGTGATCTGATGACCAAAATCACATAATAATCCCAGGTGGAAACAGGGCCTGAGACAGACACACAAGATAGGCATATATGAACTGTTCATCATTAATATTACAACTAAAGACCCAAAATTCCCTCACACTCCCCACCGCTGACATTTATGTGAAGCATGCGAAGTGTGTTTTATGTCTGACACTACACATTGGCTACTTATTTGTACATGTAATTTTAAAGCATGAGAATAAAATAACCAGCCATGGTTCACTAATACATTGAGAATGTTCAGGTCGGAACCAAGTATCCGGTCTGTGTTTCCCTTTTCCTACACGCCTGCCGCACTGACCCCTCAGCAGTTGCTTAGTAACCTCTGCAGGGACGGCAGCATCAGATGGATGCTGAACAACACAGCAAAACAAGACGCAAACAAACTAAAGCGGGAGGATGGACGAGGGCACCGAGCTGTCTCTGGCCATCGCTCACATCGTCCAGCAGCTGAAGGGAAGCCATTTACACTCCCAGATAGAGCGGCAAGCCAAAGTGAGTCAACTGCTCAGGCAGTTAGCATGTGGCTAACGCCGCAGATCCTAGCAGGTCGCTGTCAGTCTCTCAATCGCGTTAACTTTTGAACGTGCGCTTGTAGTGCATCACAACGTGAGCACACACACGCGCTGCATGACTTCAGAACGTCACAAACGTCACACTTTGTATTTATTCTTTCTTTAGGAGTGTTTACATCAACCTGACATCCAATTGGAGTCCCTTAAAGAGGACGTACGCAGTTTTCTCAAAACATCAGGTAGGCAGACATGTATTTTTTAATTTAATTGATTCATTCAGCAGGGCCGAGTTCCTCCCAGTGGCATCAGCAGGTCGGTGGCACTTCCGGTGGCATCTGTGGCAGTTCTCCCCATAGACATAATAAAGTCTATTATGTCTATGGTTCTCCCAATATCAATAGTATCCAGCTGCAGCCCCGGAGAACAATACTGAGTTGGACCGGGAGTACTGAGTCGGGGCGGAAGAAAATACAAATAAATTTCGAACGTTTAGACAAATTATATTGTTTTGGCGATTAAGTTCAGGCGTCACTATGGTATATGGTAAATGGACTTATATAGCGCTTTATCTCCGTTGTTCACAGACCCAAAGCGCTTTACATTGTTTTGTACACATTCACCCAGTCACACATACATTCATACACCGATAGCAGCAGCTACCACGCAGGGTAGGCTTAGCACTAGGGTGCTAAGTTAACTAAGCTAACTATTAAGAGCAATTTGGGGTTCAGTGTCTTGCCCAGGGACACTTCGACATGTGGCGGGGAGACAGGGGATCGAACCTCCGACCCTGCACACCAGAGGCGAACTCCCTACCACTTCGCCACTGCCGCCCCACAGCTGGGTGGTTAGGGCAAGGAGATAGGGAGAGGTTATAATATATATAGAACATTAGACAGGGTTCAACATAACTTTTTTTTCCTACTGGCCCGCCGGGCCAGTGGATCCGAGTTTTACTGGCCCCTTGTATATTTTCACTGGCCCTGCACACACTTTTTTTTTATTCATAATTTAGTGTCAATAATTATAATACCTGTATTAGAAAAATAAAGAAAAATAACCAGATCTAAAGGGAATATCTATACTGTAACAGTATAGATATTCCCTTTAGATTTGGTTATTTTTCTTTTAGTTAATTATATGAAATGTTGATATTGCTCATACACACAATATAAAACCAGGCAAACATATTGAATTAGAAGCCTACAACTGAAAGTATGTTGAAAGAGTGGGCCAGTATTTTAAAGTCCAGTAGTTTGATGGTTGTTTTTATTCTTGAATTTGGGAGGTTTAATGAATAGTTCACCTGCAGAAGTCATGTTCAAACATTAAAAAAAAATAAGAGATGAAGGTCTGTTCATTCTTTGTGGTGTGGTAGGCTGTTTTTATTAGGCTACTTTCTCTATATGCATTAGGGATGTGAATGTGTCGACCGAATGACCGGTTTTCCACTTGCGCTCAAGTTGACTTTAAAAATAGAATAGAAATCCGAAAATCAGTGGGTTATGCCGTTTTTTTAATGGGAGATTTCACCGTGTATGCGAGCGCGCTGCAGGAGTGTCACTTCTCCATGAAGTGTCAGCTTCACATAAGAGTCCGGTGTGGGACCATTTTTTCAAACTATTGATAAAAAACAATGCAGTGCAAAATATGCAGCATAAGTTAAACGCTCGTCTAAGACTATGACGTTAAATCACTAGAAACACACAATGCCTTCGTCCGATCACAGCAGCGTTTCACCGTGTGATCTCGCCAGCGAGTGAGTGAGCCGCCGCGCAGAAGAACTGTGGTTTGTGGCTAAAATAATAACCGGGGATATTCTCCCCGTTAGCGATTTCAATGGGAAAGACTTCCGCGATCTGATTGAATGTCTCGAGCCTGAAAACACAGTGCCAAACTGCGCGGCGATAGGAACTGTACAGTGAGCCGAGTCCCTCCGTTCGTTTCTGTCTACAACCGACACAATCACCGGAGACGCATTCTCAGCGTTTAAATAACGCCTCTCATTTGTATTACCATTGGGGCTTGGATGCAAATACTGTAACATTACGGCGGCAGATAAAGGAAAAGCGCTCATTTTCTGCACCTCAACCTCTGCTGTGGGAAGAAAGAAAGGGGGCAAAGCAAGTCGATTGATTTGTCGACTCGCATGCGGACGGTAGGCAGCTCTGCCAACGGAGCGAGAGTGCACCCGGCCGCCTGTCAAAACGCCCACGCATCGGTTGTCCACTGGCCTTTCATTAAAAAATATATTTTATATTAGGTTTATTATATTGAGTCTTAAATAAACACTGCTTTCATTCCGACTCTCAACGCGCATTTCAATGAACCATGATATAGGCCTAGTCTACAAAAATATACTGAACTGTGATTGGCCAGTCACTGGCCCGGGCGGGACAGTGACTGGCCAATCAACTTGCCCTGCATATGATTTTACTGGCCCCGGGCCATCGGGCTATACGTTATGTCGAACCCTGTTAGATTATGTTCAGGCATCACAGCTGGGTGGTTAGGGTTAGGGCAAGGGGACAGGGAGAGGTTAGAATATAGATAGAACATTAGATTAGCCACGGCGCTAGCTCCACTCGGCTAACGGAACACCGCGGCGACCATCTTGAGAAGGTCACGTCAAACAATAAAAAAGACCGCAGACCGATAGGCTACTAGCCCCGACACAGTACTCCCACCCCGACTCAGTATTGTTCTCCGGGGCTGCAGCTAGACTCTACTCCCCAATATAGACCTATTATATTGCCCATGCATTCCTATGAAAGCTGCTCATTGGCGCAGTGCAACATTGTGGATAGAATAGCCTTGTTTGAGTAGGAGCCGTCTTGCTCAGACCTGCACAATTATGACGCGTCTTGCTGAGCACACAGCATTTTTGCAGCAGTTTTGCTGTGTGCTCAGCGAGACACGCCTCATAATTGCGCTGGTCTGAGCAAGATGGCTCCTACTCAAACGAGGCTAATGTCTTCCACGTCAATGGGTCCCGATAGAGCATGCGCTGTGTGCGTTCCATCACGTTGCCGGATGTTGGAATTATAATAGTTCTAGCAATGTAGCATTGCATTGTTCATCGACCATGGAAATATGAGTTTCTAACCCCTGACTATTCTCTATATGTGATCTTTAATTTGCACCCCCTTTATTGTTAAGTAGCCTAATATAGTGGTTAACAAGTTCTAAACAAAGATTCCTCCTACCATCTGGGCAACAATGATTAGCTAATGTAAGCTAAACCAACTAGTGGACTAGCGCTGTTTGATAGCGTGTAGTGCTAGGTAGTGAGCAACCATCAACATCAACAACATTCATGTTAAGTAAAAGGAATAACGTCAGACACTAGAAGTTAACAGAAATGTTAAGCCTACTAGCAATGTTATAAAATACGGAGTGAGGCGGAGCAGTGCACTGAGTTACTTTCACTACGACTCCTTTTCAGCTGCCCACTGCTAAAACGGTTAATAAAAACCTAATGTAACGCTTGAGGCAAAAGAGAAAACTTTAATTTTATTAGTACATGGTCTAAAGATAATTATGAGCCTTTGATTGAAATCCAGAACATTTTTGCGGAGACACATTCCTGTTCCCCGCTTGTATTGCGTGAACGGGAATATCTGCTTCTGACACCCTTGTGTTTTGGGCACCCATCCACAGCCTGCGAAAAATGTCAATATCAGGCTTGGCCACTGAGCACTGCTGGATTGCGGAAGAAGGCACTGCTCCTGGGGGCCTGGTTCTCCCTTGACTCGCTGCCAATAAGCGAGTCAAACCCACTAGTCTGTGGCCCAATCCCAAATGACTCCCTAGGCACTCCCTCTCCGTGAGCGAGTGTCACTCGCTGTGGAGTCACACTCGCGGCTGTGGAGTGCCACTCGATCATTAAGGGCGAGGGTATAACAACGGTGCGGCTTTGGCAAGCCCTCGCCTTTGTCAGACGGAAACAGGAAGAAACCTAGAGACACTAGTTTGTTAAGTCATTATTTCTCACCCTAAAATAAAATTCCACCACATTTATATTTGACTTGAAACACTCTTTACATTCATATAACTTATACTAATATACGCATGTGAGAGTAAAATGTAGTATTGAATAAAAACAAACTCACTCCCATGCTTTTTTGGCTGCATAATTTATTTGTTGTTAAACATTTTCTAACTGCATATTCTTAATTTTACCAGCTCAGTATGTAGTGGAGAAAACAGGTGGGTGTTTGATCTGCTGTTTAATTATCCTTTTAGTTTACATGCACAGCAGCATACACAACCAGGGAAAAGAACAATAGTCTGCTAAAGCATGTATTCCACTTGTCATGATTCGTTAATCTGCCATTACGATCGGCGAATCGCGGGAGTTAATTAGCGTGCATAAATTATAATGCACTGCAAGGGCGGTCATAAATTAGAAAAGTCATGCGCTCCAGCTGACTGACGTCACCGCCGATATTACTACCCCTCATCGGCTTTAACAGAAACACAAATCTTACAAACAATTTAAGGAAATAATAATCACTGTCCCTTATCTTGCGGGCATTTTTTCATCTGCTTCGTTTTATCTTTTATCCATGCCTTGAAAATACACTAATGGTAGACAAGTGGCATAATCAAATCAACAAGTGTAAAACATGTTCGTTCCGATATTGTAGGCTACCCTCCGGTTCCGTCATTTAGGGCTTTGCATAAAAATAATCAATCAAATGTCTGTTTGAGGTAAGAGAACGTTTCATTTATAATTCAGGAAACAAACTCCATGGAACTCTCATTTGTAGGTTTGGCTCTTCCATTCCGGACTTAATTGATTGGCGGACACCTGTGTCAAACGTAGGGCTGAGCCAACATCGATGCAGACTCGGTGATCGAGGGCTTTATAACCCACTTACACTCGAGGCTCGATGGTTTGGGACGACACTCAATATGGCGGGCCCTCCCCGCGAACACGGAGGGATAGTGGATAGGGATAGGGTCTAGGTGGTGGATCTAGATTGGGCCTGTGTTTGTTGTAAACAGACACTCTGCTTTCCCTCACACCGCCATCTTGTGCGCCCTCCATCAATATGTTCTACTTTTTAGTGCTGTTTGTCTGTCACTGATGTGTGGCGCTGCACAATGTGAGTCGCGCATGCCATCTTTGACAGCTAGTTACGGCTACACGAGTTGTTCATATGTGTAGTCCTACAGTAATACTTTTATTTATCGCAGCGCTATTTAGCAGTCACCCCTCAACCCCCCCCCCCCCCCCCCCTAAAGTTCCCCGTTAGCAGTGGAAGTCGTCTGTCCTCCACACACACACGCACACGCACACACACAACACAATATTTTACATTAACATTTACACCATATATTTGGATAATATTAATAAGTGCAAAACAAAGAGAAATTGTGCAAAACTTTGTACATTAATACATTAAAATGTGTAAACAAGCAGCTGATTTTTCCCTTCTACTTTTTATTTTTATTCATCATGACTCTAAGACGAAAGTGGTGACTAATAAAAACAGCACTAAAAACGACTAAATAGTAGAACTGCGCGAGTACGCGCAATATGGCGGGATGAGGGAAAGCAGAATGACTGTTGTAACAACAAACACGGACCAGTGTTTTTCCCAGGAAATGTGTCCCCGCCCTTATTGGCAGCGAGTCAAGGGAGAACTGCCACAGATGCCACGGGCTTGCCACAGACCTGCCGATGCCACTGGGAGGATCTGGCTGTCTCTCGATTTATTGTTAAGCCTATTTATTGCCATTTTGACTATGTTGTCTATTGTGTAAAATAAAAATAAAACATTTTCCTTTTGTGTGTTTGACAACATATATGAATGGTGCTTTTTACAGGCTGGGAAAAAAAGCTTCAGAATGCAGTGTACAGAGAGCTGCATATGTAAGTAGGCTACCATTCAGACTAAAGCGGTGTTTATGTGTGTATCATGACATACTAGTCATTCACTTCATTAAAGCCTGTTACATACTCCGCGAGAAGAAAGAACAAAGTTCTCGGTGACAGAGCTGCGAGAAGAAAATTACGTCATTTTCTTCTCGCAGCTCTTGTTTAGCTGTTCTCGCAGCTTGTTCTCGACACATCGTCCGGGCCGAGCTTTCTTCTCGCAGCTTGTCCGAGAACTATTGTGTGATTGGTCAGTCTGAAGTCAATGAGGAAAGCGAAGTGCCCGTTTTAAAGAAATAAGGAAAATCAGCTGGCGCTACTGAGTCAGTTACCATGGTAACAACGCATGACGTGTGCCGCGGTGAGGAGTTCGGCACTTGAGTTCTCGTGATGTATGTAATGTCAGACCAGAAAGAACTTCTCGCAGCTCTGTCACCAAAAACTTTGTTCTTTCTTCTCGCGGAGTATGTAACAGGCTTAAAGCTGGGGTTGAGAGTTTGCGAGAAAACAGCCGTTGGGATTCCAACGCTCTACCTGCTGTAGCTCCTCTCTCCGAACGACAGCTATGCGTGCTAGGGGTGTGAACGTTTACAAAAATTTCTAACCGTGTACACGACGGAATTTTTTTCGTGTACACGGTTAACCGTGACGTCATTGTCCTTGTGCGCCCACCGTCTTGTAGCCGCGCGGGCACACACACATACGCGTTCGCCTTACATGTGTTGGCCGTCATTATCGCCCTTCATTCATTTCCTGATAAATATAGCCTATCGCTTTCTACATAAGTTAAGTTAAGTTATCTTTATTTGTCAGTTGTACACGAGGCACATTGAAATTTGTCTTTTCGCATATCCCCTCTCAAGTTACCACACTTCGGAGGGGGTCAGAGCGCAGGGTCAGCCGCAGTACAGCGCCCCTGGAGCAGTTTTGGGGTTAAGTGTCTTGCTCAAGGACACAATGGTAGAGATGGTGGGCACCGTAGACACAATACCAGCCTCTGCTAGTTTTACGACTCACACCCCCCTGTCCGGTGCCGGGATCGAACCAGCGACCTCATGGTTACTGGTCGGTCACCTTACCTCTAGGCCATCCTACCACCACATTTATGAGGGTGAACAGGTGTTATAAAGTTCGGGCTACTTACGCGCGTAATTCACTTCAACCGGGTAACTTTAGTCTTTAGGTTATCTTTCATCACTCGTCCGTTGCTGTTACTCGAGCACGGCGCCTCCCCGTGTGTGTGTGTGTTTGCGATTATACACACAGTCACACACACACGCCGAGGGACAGACAGATTGGGCCGACTAGCTTGTATCATCCCCAAGTAGTTTATTAGTGATGTAAAATCAATAAATGCGTGTCTCCAGAACATATTTAAATACTTTGAGGAAAAAAAAGAACAATTTTAAAAATTTTAAGATTTTTTTTTAAACGGTTTTCGTTTATTGATTTTCCCTAAACGGTTATGATTTACTAAACGGTTAAACGTGTACACGTGTACACGTGTACACGTGCACACCCTAATGCGCGCTCATGTGAATTCAGTTAAGGTGCGGCCCTTATGTGAGATGTCACTGTATGCGAGTTCACGTCTGGTCGTGAGCGCGCTGCAGGAGCGTCACTTCTGCATGAAGTGTCAGCTTCACATAAGCAGTGCAAAATATGCAGCATAAGTTAAACGCTCGTCTAAGACTATGATGTTAAATCACCTTAGAAACACACAATGCCTAGTGCGAGCGAAGCAGCGTTTCACCGTGAGATTTCGCCAGTGAGCCGCCGCGGGGAAGAACTCCGCGGTTTGACTACTAAAATAATAACCAGGGATATTCTCCCCGTTAGTGATGTCAATGGGGAAGGCTTCCGCGATCTGATTGCATGTCTCGAGCCTTAAACACAGAGCCATGTCGCAAACAAACTGCACGACTATAGGAACTGTACAGTGATCCGCCTCCCCCCGTTAGTTTCTGTCTACAGCCGACACAATTACAATCACCTGAGACGCATTCACAGCGGTTAAATAAAGCCTCTCATTTGTATTACCATTAGCGCTTTGATGTAAATACTTTAACATTACGGCGGCAGCTAAAGGAAAAGCGCAGTTTTCACCTCAACCTCTGCTTTGGGAAGAAAAAAAAGGGGGGGCAAAGTAAGTCTATTGATTTGTTGACTCGCGATCTTAATAAGTTGTTCACATCCCTAATATTGAGTTGACTCTCTCGGTATTGTCCCGCTCGCGGAGCGGATCGGAGGATAGGCCTACAGCTCTGCCAACGGAGCAAGAGTGCGCCCGCTTGTTGCTCCGCCTGTCAAAACGCCCACTGGCCTTTCATTAAAACATATATGATATATTATGTATATTATTTGAGTCTTAAATAAACACTGCTTTCATTACGACTCTCAGCGCGCATTTCAATGAACCATGGTGTAGTCTACAAAAAGATACTGATCTGTGATTGGCCAGTCACTGGCCCGGAGTTAAATGTTAAAAATCACTGGTAAATAGTGCAATTGGGAAGTGCAATGTCCGTACAATTTTTCTTCCACAATTTCAATTGCACTTGTTTTAATAAATAAATATAGATTTTAAAAGTGTACATGATGTGGGTAAATATATTATTACTTTTTGGTTAATAGGACTCGAAATGACTCGAAGCTCAAACTGCAGGACTTGGGACTTGACTTGAGACTTGTCAGCATTGACTTAGGACTTGACTCGGGACTTGCCTGTCTTGACTCGAGACTTGACTCGGGACTTGAGGGCAAAGACTTGAGACTGACTTGTGACTTGCTAAACAATGACTTGGTCCCACCTCTGCTATTCGCTGTCCGCCGTAGTAATGCCAAACATTAGTGTCAGACTGCTAGGGTCTTGAACGCTCACTCAACTGACGCATCAACGTCGTTGCCAAGGTGAACGGACAGTCCCACAGCCAATAAGAACGGAGAATCTGAGCCTCGCTCTGATTGGTTAAAATTAACATGAGCGCTGGCAATTTTTGGGGGCAGCACACAGAGGCAGGGGGGAGCAAAGTGATGAAAAAATAATGTTCAGACCACTTCACCTACATATAGCTGAATGACTATTATGACAGTTTTGCCAAATATTACAGTGAAAAAATTACCAACCCTAGCTTTAACCCAGAAATGTTGTTTCATATGAACTTTTATGATTAAAATGTCATCTAGCTTAGAATCAGAATCTCTTTATTGTCATTCGATTGCACTTTGTTCAATTAAATTGGGGAAGAGGCTCTCAAAAATAAGTGCTTTTTTTGAATTCTTATACCTGTTTAATATCAGGAGATTCCAAGCTACCACCAAACTGCTTGATGAAAGGGTCCTTGAACTGCAGTCTGCAGATGATTGCGCATTTGTTGCTAACTCTCCAGAAGAGCTTCAGTATGTCCTTAATGCTGCAGCCAGAGCATACAGCAGGATGGATTTAATCATCAACACCACCAAAACAGAGGTCATTTGTCAATGGAGTGCCAGCCCCCCTTCCACTTTGCCTGTCTTTACTGTTGCTGATGAACAGCTATCAGTAGTTCTGTGATTTAAATACCCGAGGATGCTCTCTGATTGATAAAGAGGTCCAGAACCGAGTTCAGGCAAGTGTCTAATGCCTTTGTTTTTCAAAACAAGCACCAAGGTGTCTGTGTACCATGATGTCTGTATCAGCACTCTGCTGTACGGCTGTGGGGCTTGGGTCCCTTACAGCCGCCTCCTCAAGTCCCTGGAGAACTTTCACATGCGCTGTTTGCAGCGTATCCTTGGCATCACTTGGTGTAATCATATTCCTCATTCTGAAATCTTTCTGAAAGACCAATTGTAGAAGTATTGAGGCTCTGGTCTCCCAGCACCAGCTGAGATGGCTTGGACATGTGGTGAGTATGCCCCAGGACCGACTGCCCCGCAGAGTGTTGTACGGCCAGTTAAGATATGGCCAACGCTCGGCTGGGGGGCAGAAGAAAGCTACAAGGACCAGAATGAAGACCACATTTAAGAAATGTAACATCAGCCCTGAGGACCTGGAAATGACTGCTGCTGACTGCACCACATGGCGGCAGGTGTGTAAGGACCAGTAGGCTGGAGGAGGACAGGACAGCCAGGAGACAGCAGAGGAGGGACAGGAGGAAAACTCCTGTGGAGCCCTCGGTTTCACTGACACATTTACATGTCCTACTTGTCAGAGTTTGTGTAGGTCTAGGATTGGGTTGTATAGCCACATTAAATAGATAGATGTGGAATGATTGGAATGGGTAGTATGGGCATTGTCACTACCTGGAGCTTGTTTGTACAGAGCCTGGGTCTGTTGAAGGTGGCGTTGCTGTTTTTAGGCTGTGATAGCCTTGCAGTAGGATAGGATAGGTTGAATCGGCATTGAAACTACCTGGAGCTTGTTTGTACAGAGCCTGGGTCTGTTGAAGGTACTGTGCTGTTTGGGCTGTGGTAGCCATTTGATAGGATAGGGAACAAGTAAGTAAGTGAGAAAGTATGTTTTTGTTTATTTTAAAATTTTTCACAAAAAGGTTAAAAGTGGACGTGATCATCGAAATCGATGGACAACCGAGAGAGAGAGAGAGTGTGTGTGCTACTGTAATGTGAAGAATGAACGTTATGCTTTTATTCAGGGCTAATGTGGTTTGTATATGAATATAATATGAACACATTACCCTTCAAAGACCACAGAATCAAAGTACAGCGTGTGTTTTAAACAGAGCGGTTGTGTGATCATGTCTTGTTTTTGTCACCTTCCCTTGTCATCATTATTGACTTCATTGTTTACTTTTGGTTATTTTGACAGGAAAAATAAACACTCAAGAGGTTTTTACACTGAGGTTAACTTTCATTACTGAAAATAACCGTACTAATCCAAAATTGATGTTTCGTGATCACCCCTTATTAGAACCAAATGGCTGGAAAAAGCTTTGATTAACAGCCTTTGAAAAGTGTTCTCTAACTGCTCTCTCTTACGTTGAGGGTAAAATACCAGCACTCTTATTGGTGTTTAGATTAAGTTGAACATTGTTTAACACACTGAGACCTTGAGTCATTGAATATGCCCCAAGGGTTTCGCGTGAAGGGAAAAGACAGCACACCATTGCTGCGATGCATGTTCTGACTTCCCAGCTCTCTCATGGTGAGAGGTCTTTTTTAGGACGAATCTAAAGGCTGTTACATACTCCGCGAGAAGAAAGAACAAAGTTCTCGGTGACAGCTGCGAGAAGAAAATTACGTCATTTTCTTCTCTCAGCTGTTGTTTAGCTGTTCTCGCAGCTTGTTCTCGACACATCACCCGGGCCGAACTTTCTTCTCGCAGCTTGTCCGAGAACTATTGTGTGATTGGTCAGTCTGAAGTCAATGAGGAAAGCGAAGTGAAATCAGCTGGCGCTACTGAGTCAATTACCATGGTAACAATGCGCCGCGGTGAGGAGTTCGGCAGTTGAGTTCTCGTGATGTATGTAATGTCAGACCAGAAAGAACTTCTCGCAGCTCTGTCACTGAGAACTTTGTTCTTTCTTCTCGCGGAGTATGTAACAGCCTTAATAGTTACATTAATTTGGGTTTAATTTGCCAGCGGACTTCTGTCAAGCACTTTGACGCAACTCTTTCTGAACACAGCACGTAGTTTGTTGCTTCAGACCCTCAAAGCTGTCAGACTTTTCATGGTTTCATTATTTACTGTCATTGTTTGACCTCCTCAACACTCACTCACTCACTCACTCACTCACTCACTCACACTCACTCACTCACTCACTCACTCACTCATCATCTATCACTCATACTCACTCACTCACTCACTCACTCACTCACTCACTCACTCACTCACTCACTCACTCACTCACTCACTCACTCACTCACTCACATCACTCACTCACTCACTCACTCACTCACACTCACACTCCACTCATCTCTCTCTCGTGTTTGCTTATTCTAGCCAGCTGCCCCCGAGCCATCCCGCGGCACCTCCTGAACATCTCAAAGAGCCGCTGGCCTACATGCGCAAGGCACAGGTCTGTCTGTCTCCTCATATCTCAGTCATTCTTTACTTGTTCCTCTTCTACCGCTCCTGTATTTTTGTTTTTGCATAGAGACGTAGCCAATTGCTTCTTTATTCCCCATATGTGACATGGTATCTTAAGCCAAATGTGTGTGTTTGTGTGCGTGTGCTCTCTCACACAGGCCAGCTGGGAGAAGCGTGTCCTCAAAAGCCTCAACAGCATGAGTACAGAGCTGGAAGTGCCCCTGGCTCGCATGGTAGCTGTAATATTGTCAACCACAGCTAACGTTAGCATCAATACAACACCTCTTAATGGAGGTTCTCTGGCAACATGTTATCTAATGCAAAAAGCCTTCATAATGTTGCATTTTTTCATATCTGCATCATTCTTCTCAAAGTGCATCTTATTACTTCTATTTTTATCCTATTATCCCTAAGCTGAATGACCTGTGGCAAAGTTTAACATTATCCAAGTCTATGTAAGTCGTGTTTAGAAAGAGTTAACAATTGTTCTGTAGACTGTGTAGCAGCCAGTGCGGTCTGGATGGTTTGTCTTCCACACACTAAGGCTCGGGACACATATCCTGCGTCTAATGCGTGTTTGCGTCTGCCTTTTTTTTTTCGGCGACCGTGTTAACAGATTAGAGCAACCACACATCACACCGCCGATGCCCGTTGGAGGAGCGTCTGCAGCGACACACCACTTCACCTCAGGAGACTCGGGTCTATCTGCTTTAACTGATAGATTGCTGTAGTTTCCCCATTTCCTGGTTTGTCTCTTTCAAAATAAAACTTCCCACAAGCACAAATGTGGAAAAGAATGCAATGAGGCACATGGATTACTGTCGACACTCAATATTAAAGGTGCTGTAACCGGAATGGTTCTTTTAGCTAACTTCCTGTCAGTTACTGCAGTTAGCGGTTGTAGCGTTCTCTCTTGTGATTGGATATTAATTTTGGGATCCGCCGAAAAGTTTATTTGCCGATTACATGCAGAGCAGCTGACTGAGAGATCAGCTTTATGAAACACGCATATTATGTAAGTGATCACTGTATGAATAAAGAGCGATTTAACACTTATATTAACATAAATTAACCGCTTACTTCACCTTTAATAATTTGTAACATAACAATGTATTAAAACAACTTCTCATGAATGGGAATTATCAAAGTAAAACGGAGAGAGAGACGCAGCAGTAACAGTCGCAGACGCGCTCCAGAGGTAGATGTGTGTCCCGGGTGTAAGATTGGTATCCATCCATTCAAAATCAAATTTTTGATGTGACATTTCAAAGATTGTTTGTGTTTTAGCTGTATGGGTTTGTTGAAATGTTCATTCTGCCCACGCAGAGGGCTGCAGTGGAGCAGAAGGAGCTGGCCAATAAATGGAACGAGATGGGCACAGATGAACCAGGTGTGGAGACATTACCAAGGACTTTGGCCCATGTGCATTCTTTTTAGGAAAGATAAGTGCTGATGTGTCAGAGCGCTGGTGCATCTGTCTGAGCTTGACAGATCTCTCAACCAGATCTACCACTTCTGTGTTTTTTTGTGTGTTGTTTTATTTACTAGTATTTATCCAGGGAAGGTTTTCTTAGGAATTGGGCTATATTCTGCAACTTCTAAAGTTAAATAGAATAAATAGTAGTTTCCCAGATGTTGATTCTGTTTTAATTTTAATTTTTTCTCTGTCTTAACAGATACGCTTCAAAGGTCTCAATCATGGTCTTAGGGTGAAATAACATTGTTAATAATAAGCAGACAAGCTTCTGCAGTGGAGAATCGTTCTAGCTAAAGTGTATGTAAGGGTATGTTTTTAGGACGTATGCAGTGTATTGATTTTATATTGATTGTTAAGAATGTGTTAGCATTTTGTTTCAGTAGACACATCTCAGACCTCAATGTAGAAACCCTCAGTTCCTCTCAATGAACCCAGCGTTTGCATGTCAAGCCAGTACATTTTACAAAGAACATTTAGCCTTGTGTCCTGACAATGCTATCACAGCTCAGCCAGAGTATAATAACAATTAGGATGTGCCGTCACACGGCTATAAACACTTTGGACTGTGAATATAGAAGCTGTCCAGACAGCGATAAGGAGCAGCACCTCTCCTTCCGTCCCAAGCTTAATGTGCCCTCCTTCTGGGGATGACATGGCCCTTGAGTTTGCTAAAGCTGCCCTGTGCTGTTTTATGTGCAAGTGTCACTGATGTGTTCTAAAGTATATGTTTAAGCTCAAGTTGATTAAATGGACTTTACGGTTCTATCAATTTGTATAGTCTGTTTTTACACCTATTAAACCTGATCTGAATTTGCATGTGTATACATTGTGAGTATGTATCAGCTGGCTGTCACACTTACAAAGTGTGACTAGTAAGTGGTGCTATTGAGTAATGTATTCTAGAGATACATTAATGTCTTTGTGTCTCTGTAGATTTAAGTCGCTTTAGGCCTGTCTATGCCCCCAAAGACTTTCTGGAGGTAAGCCAGTTTCTCACAGTATTAAGTGCAGTTCTTCTAAATTAAAGGAGAGCTAGACATTTAAAGGTTGAGTCAGCGATTCTGGAGACAAACATTTTATGTTCAAATCAGTGAATATCTTCTCACGATCTGTTACCTGTCCGTACTGTCTGCGCGCTGAAAACAAATCATTGGGAGATTTCGTGAACAAGCATTCCCCAGAATCTCTGACTCCACCTTTTAAGAAAAAAATAATCCATTCTAACTACATGATCTTTGTCTATGCAGGTGTTAATTAGCATGAGAAACCCAAATCATGATAGCAGCGAGGACGTGAGCACCAGGAGCCACTGGGGTCTCATCCAGGTCCCCCTCAATGTCAGAGACATCCCACAGCTGGTAGGAACAAAGTGCCTGTATGGATCATTGGGATTCATCATTTGTTGTGCTTATGTGCTAAGGTTTTGTCCATTAGTGGCCTTTTGAGTTCAACGAATATATAACAGTATATCCTTTTACAATACACTAGGAAATGTTTTTTGAAATCTGCAAATCTGTTGTGGTGTTTTTCCCCTGTTAAACTCTCAGAGACAGGCCTACTCAGAGCTGAACCTAAACAACGGGCAATTGGGGATTGATGACCATGCACACATCCATCCAGGTATTCACCAAGAAGTGCAAATACACTTAGCCTCCGAAAGAAAACCAATGATTCTAAGTTTAATTAACAATACCACTTTCATGTCAGCTGTTAAACATGGCGATGCAGCCAACTACTGCTTGGCTTAGCTGAGCTTAGCTTAGCATAAAGACAGGAAAAAGCTAGCCTGACTCTTTCCAAAGGTAACAAAATCAACCTACCAGCACATTTTTTCTAAAATATATTTTTTTAGGTATTTTAACCTTTTATTGACAGTTGAGAGGAGTGAGTACAGAGTGGAAATAGGGAGAGAGAAGTGGATGACATGCAGTAAAGGTCCCCGGGTCTGACTAGAACCTGCGACAAGGATATATGCTCACTAATATTGTTTGATAGGTCTAAGAAGAGAAATACTTTTAATATATATTAATCCTTAATATTAGAACTAAATACTTTATTAAAGAGCACCTATTATGCTTTTTCATCTTTTCTGACCTATAAATGCTGTTATAATGTTATACAGTCATGCTAAATGATACCAAAGTGTCAGATAATGACATACATGTATTTTAGACAAATTCCCTGCTTACTGTCTGGGGTGGCTGCTGAGCACAGCCTAAACACTCCGATGCAGTTCGCGGCAGCCTAGTGTCTAGTTTCCGGGTTTTATCTACGTAGATAAAGCGGATTTTCCATGTACGGTCATGCTGCTGCACGCTCAGACATGTTCCTGTCCCAGGCCCCCAGGATTGTGCCTTCTGTCAGAATCCAGCAGTGGTCAGTGGCCAAGCCTGGTATCAATCAGGCCCCCAGGACTGTGCCTTCTCCGAGCAACCAGCATGGACATGTGGCCAACCCATTAGTATTGCATGGTGAGGGGTGGAGCTTATTTTCATACGGCCCGTAGGCAGATTTCCCTGTCCACACAGTACAAGCGGCGAACAAGATTGTGTCTCTGCAAAAATTTTCTGGATATCAATCATAGACTCATACTTATCTTTAGACCATATACTATTAAACCTGAAGTTTTCTCATTTCAAAACGCCACCTCAAGCGTTTTATTAGCCCAACGGCTTTTAACGGCTTTCAGTTTGTTTTCGCCAGGCTAGATGCTACAGAACGAGACACCCGCCTCCAGTCCGCTACGCTTGCCGCCCTCTTTCTTGATAGGTCCATAATGCAGCTACGTCCATGCTACGTCATGCTTTGGGCCGTATGGAATTTCCGGATTATACTTCCTTGTTGCTTCTCTGCGCCTATGAGCAGCTTTCATAGGAATGAATGGGCGCCATGTTTCAATACGGTGTCCATTTCTTTATATGTCCATGGTATCAATGGGCTGTGGATGGGGCTGTAGGAGGGGCTTATTTTCAAAGGGCCCGGACCCAGATATCCCCGTGCACTACACTACAAGCGGCAAACAAGGATATCAATCATAGGCTTATACTTATCTTTAGACCATGTACTAATACAATTTAAGTTTTCTCATTTGAAAACGCCACCTCAAGCGTTTTATTAGCCCCAACGGCTTTCAGTTTCAGCCGTTTGTTTTTGCGGGAGAAGGAGGGGTGGGCAGCCGTGGGCAGCTGAACCGAGTCGTAGTGAAACAAATGTATGAAAACTAATTCTAACTCATTCTGATTAGGCAATTGCTTTGACAGCCACACATTTGGTCTTATAATTAAACTTTAAAAAGCTCACTTAGCATTTGAACATTTGTTTGCTTTATTTCAATAGATAACATAAGAACTTTGCTCACTCCCTAACAGCAAACGCTACAAAAACAGCGCTAACCCACTATTTGGTTTAGCTAACATAAGCTAATATTGCTGCCCTGATGGCAGGAGGAATCTTCGTTTATAACTTGTTAATCACTATATTACTTTACAACAACGGGGTGTCATTTTAAGATTACATATAGAGAATCATCGGGGATAAGTAACTTATACTTCCAAGGTCGATAAACAATACAACTATGCTCGTCCCCGCTTAGCTTACAATGCATGGTCATATTAGAATGTTACACTGCTTTCTTCATCCGGAACGTCAGTGAAACGTACACTGCGTGTCATGCTTTAGGGGCGTGTTAGGCACCCATGAAAGCCAGGAAGTAATGGAAAGAATTCTTCCTGGATGTTGCCCTCGCCTAGGCAACGCATGTCAGCGTCCTCACCCCCCCACGCTGACATGTGTTGCCTAGGCGACTGTCTTAGAAAGCACTGCAGTAAATAAAAGTATTAATGTATAGGCCTACACATATGAACAACTGGTGTAGCCGTAGCGGGCTATCAAAGATGGCGGCCGTTCTGCGCATGCGGTCCTCATATCGTGCAGGCTCCTCAGATCGTGTAGCGACACCCTGCGCCAATGAGCAACTTTAATAGGAATGAATGCGCGTCACATTCGAACGGTTTTCAATCCGCTGTCCATTTCTTTATAGGTCCATGCCCTGTCCCCCTCTCCCCGCTCACACAGGCCCCCAGGACTGTGCCTTTTCCGAGCAGCCAGCATGGCCAGGTGGCCACGCCTGGTATTACACGCTTTGACTGTCTGGGACGGGTCCGTAAAACAAAATGGAGATCATAGGGTGCCGACCCCATTCATTCTCAATACAATTTCTTCAAACAAGAATGTATCTCCGCTAAATTTTTCTGGATATCAAAGGCTTATACTTTTCTATAGACCATGTACTAATAGGATGGAAGTTTTCGCTTTTCAAAACGCCACCGAAAGCGTTTTATAGACGTTTTATTTTCAGTTTTAGCCGTTAGGGGTGGAGCTGCTGCAGCCGAGGCTTCAGTCGCCATTTGTAGCGAAAATTAAAGTGAAAACTAGAAAATCCCGCAGAGATTTTGAAAGTACAGGCCGCTACCACATGTCTTCTGCACATATCCTGCAAGTTTTATGATGATAGGGCCTATGGTTAAGGAGTTATGGCCAATTTGTTATTAAGCCCCGCCCCTGCGTAAACGTTTTGCACTTATCCTGCAAGTTTTATGATGATAGGGCCTATGGTTAAGGAGTTATGGCCAATTTGTTATTAAGCCCCGCCCCTGCGTAAACGTTTTGGGCAATGGCGGCCATATTTTTCGAGCTTTTTTACTAATCTTTTACGGGCATGTGTGTCAGAGTCGCCCGAGGCTTGTTTCAATCCGGTGTCCATTTCTTTATATGTCCATGCGCTCACACTGCAGTCTGCTCAGTGTAACGTGAAACTAGGGGGCGTGCCTGTTGCTATGCAGTTACCGGCCTTCCATGATTGGCCAGGTTCAAACAGTGTGCAGAGGGACAGAGCGTTTTTGCAGAGAGGCTAAACTGCAGTACTAAGGTTAGACTGAAAAATAGCATAAGTTCCTCTTTAATGCTAGCAGTAAATGATCAGAAATCCTCAGGATGTGTTTACCTAATGATTACTGGAGTTTAACGGTGTGTACACCAATCTGGCCTCATATCAGCTTGTGTTCCTCTCCCTTGCCACATGGCCGTCTGGGTTTCCTCAAACAATATCTCTCTTAAGTCTAGATATTGACATTGTTAAAGTCTGGTGTTTAGGCTTTAAATATAATTATAACTTGTGTTTGTAAAGCAAAGAGATAACATTAGTTGAAAAAATGAGCCACTGATGCATCTGTTTCCTCTGTCTTTCTTATCCCTGCGCAGACTTGTTTGAGAGTGAGTATGTTCAAATTGGAAAAACAGGTTAGTTACAGCTTGGTTCTAGGTTTTGAATTGTATTCATGTTAAATCTCTTTCTGTAAATGCTTTTCTGTCATTCAAATTATTACACCGAGGTATTTAAATGCATAAATGTGGAAAATGTTTGATCTCAGTGAAGTACTGTAGGTGTTAGTGGTGTGAACTAGGGTTGCTGAAAATTCCCGGAATTGACCCTTTTCAATTCCCGGGAAAAAAGAGCCTCCTTCCGGGAGATCCCGGAATTCCCGTTAAACCGGAAGTGCCTTTTTAATACTTTATTTTGTACCCACGTACTCGGCCGAGTGGTTTATTGGGCACGTTATAGCCTCATATGCGCAGGGCAGACTGGATGCTAGCTCTAGAATGAACTAAGGGCATTAAAAGTGAAGTCATCTAAAGGCGTTTTCAGACGGTAGTAGACGAGGAAACGCCGTGCGGTAACCATGGAAACAACTTTTGTTTACAACCCTGTGTCGCTGCTGTCAAATATCTACTCATATTGTTAACATTTGTTTAGTTAATAAGTGGATTAGTTATTCAGTTTGGTTTGGTTTAAATGTCTACTTTGTGGATTAGGTCTAGGTTTCACTTCAGTGTTTGGTGGAAGGAACGGGGCTTACAGCTATGCTCCTGTTTCATCTCATTAGATTCATGTCGCTACAAGAGAAAGCAGCAAAAGAAACAGGCTGCTTCATGTTCATCATACAATCTTGACTTGAATACAGAAGAATGGTGAATATCACCATCTCATTGAGGAGAGAAAAGTAAAACACTGTTCAGCTGTGCCAGGCTGCCAGCGCATGTGTGTGTGTGTATGTGTGAGAGAGAGAGGAGTACCGACGTGACAGTTTAGCTGTAACATAACTCAACATAATTTTTTGCAGTGAGAAAGACCGGCCAGCAGATAGACAGAGAGAGGCAGAGAGGTCTTTATTTCATAATTTAGCTTTTTGTCTTAAAAGTGATCATAACTAGTCTAGCGATCATATGTTTTTAGACCGGCTGATCGAAACAGCTATTTGAGACGGAGATGAAAACAAAAGTGAAACTGAAGGAGCAGTGAAATTAATCAATATTGTAACCAAACACAATAATGTGTTGTGTGATCTGCTTTAGTAGCCTACAGTAGCAAATGTCACCCCCCACTCCTGGAAATAAATGAAGTAATTTTCCAAACTTAAAAAAAAAAAAAAAAAAAAAAAAAAAAAAAAAACGGTTTTCGTTTATTGATTTTTCCTAAACGGTTATGATTTACTTACCGGCTACACTTGTACAAGTGCAAACCCCTAGTAGGTGTGCAAACATCTTAAGACGAAGACACACCGGGTCGACTACCTTGCCGTCGCCAGAAAATGGAGTCGGCAGGTTTTCAGCTCCAGTCTGCCCGACGCCGTCAAAAAAGTACGAAAAACACACCGAGCCGACTACCAACTTGCCGTATGTCTCCATAACAGCAGGCGGGGCTAATCTGCATTGTAGCCCAAAAAAATAATTAAAATTGGAAAAGACGGGACAGCTCTCTAGACCAAAACACAGAGCACAGTCATTGTTGTAGTGATACGATACTGTTCTCGGGCTTCTTCTTGTGGAAGAAAAAATATGTCGCAGACGAAACAGAAGGCGAAATCGCCATTTATCTGGTTTGTTTACCATCCTCACTTCCGAGCTTCACTGATTCGCTAGCCCTCCACCAATCAGGTTGCTCCGGCTAAAAGACTGGCCGACGCCGATTACATGTTGAATCGGATGAAAAGAACGCCGACGACATTAACCACGGCCAATGTCACGGAACACATCAAACAGACTCATGTCCCCGCCCCCTCCAGACTCTCCGACGATGTCCGACGCCCAATTATCGGCCTGGTGTGTCTGCACCTTTAGAAACCTAAGGAACACTGTCTTGTGTTATACAGTTATGTGTTTATATTTCAAATTTATATAGACCTTAAAAGGTGCTCCGAGGAACTTTCAGTTTTTGTTAATTCTTGGACCCCCTTTGGACAAAATTGGTAGTGTTTTTACAATGCCAGCTGTAGTTCGTTGGTGAGCGTACCCATGACAAAAGCATTAAGAAAAACAAAAAAAAGCACTAAAAAAATGATTTGCACTGATGGTCTTGTTTACTGTGACATGTCATTTATGATAATCAGAGAAAAAATTAGACTGTTTCAGAAATATTTCAAATGTCCTTGTAGCACCATTTAATTATTAAGTTAAATGATTTTTTTCTTTCAAACAATATAATTATATCCACTGTAAATGCATTTTTTAAACACTAAAACTTAAAGAGGAATGATCACTTATTATAGGCACTGCTATACTTAGTAAAACACATTGTTCGGAATATACATATATTCTTATATAGAGTATACTGTATATCAACGAGAAATACCTTTCTCACTGACCACCACAAATGTACAGGTAATCCACAGTGTAAGCTCCCACCATTAAGTAAATCCTCCTCTTTGGCCTCTCACGTGCCTTAATCGGACAGGATACACTTTAGCTCTCATCTCATTGCTCTGCTATGAAGCCAGTGTAAACAGCCACCTGTATTCTATAAACACAGTGTTCACCCTCCACAGGCTACGCTCAGCTGCAACTTGAAATTTAGGCCAAGTGTTAAGTGCACTCAAATCTGAAATTCTGAGCCGAAGAGTGTGTTGGTTTATGTTATGACTGGCCAGCACCTTAACTCAAGGGGCTGTGTGTTTTTAGCTACTGTCACAACAGAGATTTAGGGTCTAATTGAGATGTGGGTGAGATTGTTTCCAGCATGCATGAGTGTTTTTCTGAAAGTTATGCAATAATCACCATTGGAATGTCTGTGTTATGATTTAGTGATGGATATACATTTTCAAAGGGATATAATGAAATTGTGAACCTGTGTGTACGTTTGGAGCAAAGTCATGAAAACTCATACTGGGGCCTCATTTATAAATGTAGCGTACGCACAGAAGACGGCGCACGCCACTTTCTACGCAAACATTGGGATTTATAAAAAACAAACTTGACGGGAGAATGTGCGGTTCTCCAAGGACACTTTGACCCAGGCGTGCGCACAGAAACAGGAGTAATGAGCAACGGCGACGCTGATGGCAGAAGCATGTAATGCGAGAAACTATGAGTTTGTGCAAAATGAATACAAATACTACATGTCATGTCACTTATATAAGAGTTCCTTTATCTTCAACTCTAAATAAAAAATAAAAATCTAATAAAATATTATTTGAAAAACAAAAACAAAGCTCAACAGCTTTAGAGGCGCTGCAGGCTTGTTGTCGTGCCTTCACGCAGTGTTTCATTTTCCCAGCTGATTCAGTTGGTGTTTCACATTTTGGATGACTCGGCTGTGTGGAAATATTATGTCATTTCCAGCAAATCAGCAAAACCATTTTTCTATTATCTTTTGTCAGTCATCTTTTGTCAAGTATTCTTTGTTGAAAAGTCAAATTTTAGGATTTTACCCCAATTTTTTGTTTCTCCAGTCCAGTTTTTTGCTTTATAGTTTGCAAACCATGCAACATGGTCTCACAATTACTCTATTGAGTTTTTAAAATAGCAGAAAAAGTCTTGTCTGATAATCTATCACAATGATATAACATAGATAAAAGCTTCAAAACATCATGTCCTGCACCCCTATCCTGTCTAACTAGTCATCCCTTGTGGTTTTAGTGGTTGTGGAGCAGGACAGTGCAGCAGCACAGCAGTACAGCAGACAGGGCTGTCCCACGGGGCTGCGGGCTGACCTGTGGGCCCTCATCCTGAACTCCACTAACCAGCCACAGGTAATATATGTATACATACACACACACACTCATTCAGAGTTTGACATTGACATGTCAGTGTTTGTAATAAAGCAGCCGTGCACACACAGCTGCCGTGATTCCCAACCTGCCTGTTTACTACAAGCTGGGTTTCACTCCTTTTCACAAATAACGATTCGGTCTTTTGTTGGCTCTATTTGGAATTTACACCGTACAATAATATCCAGCCGACGTACAACTTTAACGTAATCTGTGTATTAGTCCCTAGCCTGTTTATATAAGCTTGCTGTATCTTGTCCCGTGTGTATAATGTTAAGATAATCAAATGTCCGCAATTTAGCACAGTTCGCCCAAACAGAACAGCAGCCTGCCTGTGTGGCAGGGTGCTGTGTAAACGCTGGAGTCCAAAGTCTCCTGTTGATGCCAAGTCGATAGAACATTGCTTGTGATTGTTAGATTGATTTCTGAGGGAGAGTTACATGGACCTGACTGAGGTCTGGAGAGTGTTTGCGCCGCTGTGGACGGCATAAGGGCAAACACATTAAACCTGTCAGAGTTGGCTGGATTGTCTCTTTTTCTTTTTGGCTTAACCTGCATCTTGTTAGAGGTGGAGTCAGTGATTCTAGGCCCGGCACAAGATCTGTTACTTTCTGATTGAACAGCCTCATGGGAATGATATTTTACAATTCTTCATTCATTTTATTTCATTATTTTATTTAGTTATAGACTAAAGAAAGTCTTTAAAGCAAGTCAAAGCTGATTCCATTTTCTATACCCGTTCAGACGAGTCTAAGCTAGCATGATGTGCGCTGCGATGTTAGATGAAGTCAGCTTAATAAAGTCACTAATGGTAACTATTTTAAAGGTAAAAAACCCCAAACTATATTAAAAAAAGTCCCTTGCTCTCTCTGTCTATTTCTCTGTTTGTCTGTTTCTTTCTCTTTTTTCTTGCCTGTAGAGGTCTGCATAATAGCGGATGCCGACGTGACCTGCAGGTCCCCTGCAGTTATTAAAGTGAAGGTTTCTTTCTTATTTTTGCGGGTTGGTGTAGACGATCAGGTTAACAAACTATGGAAATAAGGATTTTATAGTCTTTTGAACACAGTCAGTGCCTCAACTCAGCTTCGTCTCACGGGCGACCTGAAGCGAAAATGAAACCAATGGAGCAGCTATTAATTAAGCTTAATAAATATTGTTAATCAAGACAGTTAATGTGTTACTAGCCACTACCTGTCTGCCCCTTCAAATTACATTCCAGAGCAAAGCGGCTGAGTCCGCTTATACAGTATTGGCATTAACATTGCCAAAAGTTGGGTAGGGTCCAAAAATAAGCGAGCTGAGCCGCTCATATCTTCAGCACTCCTACGTTGGGGTACCAGCCGTCTGAAAGGTCGCCGAAAGGATGGAGAATAATTTTCGTGTTAAACCGCTGTGTACAGTCACCTCGGTAGTAGAGAAGGGAGTCTTGTGTTTAGCGAAAGATGTCGGTGCACAGCTCTCTGTTTATTGTCTGGTGTTTTTCCTCTTCATTTAATTAATCAGTGGGCTACACTGTGTCCCGCTGCTATGATGTCACCATACTTTTTTAAACATGGCACATTTAAAATGTGTGTAGGCTATATTTACAAAGAACAATAACGTTTATCAGTTTAAACAAATACATATGTGTTTGTACTGTTTTATATTGAATACACGTTCAGTTTTATTCACATTTTATATAACGTCCCAACTTTTTTGGAATGGGGTTGTACCACGAGGGTGTCTTTGTTTTACCTCCGCTGTCAAAATGACCATCTCTGTTTCTGTTCTCTTCACATCCGCAGTGCTGCTCACTGCCAAAGCGTTTCACAACTGTCATCCAGCCAAAACCCCCCCCCCACCCCCCCCGGCCTGTTCTTCTCTTCATTTATGTTAACCTGTCTCAAACAGGAGATACGCTGGAGTGTAACCATGCGGTCGGAAACATGACACCCATCAATTAAACTTGGTTAAGTCCTTCTGTCATAGCCATCGGAATCCATTAAGTTTATTCAGCAGTGTCCGTTAAGAGGGTGGTCTTTTACTCGCCATATTTATCATAAAACTGGACATTTTCTCCACGCCGTTTGCATTGTAGAATTAACACCACCTTCATGAACAACATTTTTTACTACACTGGGTTTTTTATGCACGTAATAACACATTAACATGTTGAATCACTGCCATTTCAGGACGTGATGCATTACGAACAGCTAACAGCTGGAGTCATACAACACGACCTGCTGGTGGACAACCTGATCTATAAGGTACACTCCACTAAACTCTTACTGTTTATAAAGCTGAATAGCCAAGATGTTAACAGTGTCACATATATTTGTATTCGAAAGTTCACACAGTCTCTGTATGTACTTCTGTTATAAAGAAAAAAATCTTTAGCTTTTTTTGTACTTATGAAATTTGAAAAGCTGTAACATGTAATGAACATTTTCCTTTGGCATTTAATATCAAATGTAATTTCAAATGCTCTGCCCACCAGGATGTGAAGCTCACAGCAAGTAATGACGACTACTACTTTGTGTTTGAAGATTTCCTCTACCAGGTGGGGTCTACTCTTTCCCAGTTCACCTCACACTAGTACTCTCTTAAAAGCCTTGAAAACTTGCTTTCAAATATTGTGTTAACTATTTTAAGTTATTATTTTTAAGCTAAAACATTCTTCTTATATTTGTGAGCAAAGGGGAATTCCCGGTGGGTCACTCTAGTTTTTGGGCTGCGAGATCCAGCATTGCACTAGGTTGAAATATCATTATACCGATTGGCACATAATAAAAATCTCTCTCTGTAGTGCGCAGTTAAGTTACTGCTAATTAAACGCGGCCTGAAGTGAAGATGAAACTATTTACCTCTTCAGGTGGAATAGCTATTAATTAATTATTATTAATAGGCGTAATTAATATTGTTACAAAAGACAGTTAGTGTGTTGCGTGACTTGGATTTTGGGACAGAACCATTAATGTAGACTTTTGCATCTGGCCAGCTTCCTGTCACCAGCTTCCTGTCTGTCATTTCAAATTACTTTCCCACATGGTTGAGCCATATAGGTTTTGTTTTATATTGACAAAATTAATTAGAGTTGATTTTATTTATATTATTTTATTTTTTCCTGCGACTAAGCGACAAATGAAATCTGGTCCGACTAATGACCTTTCTGGTCAACTAACGCTTGGTCGACTATAAGGGGGCAGCCCTAATTAAAACGCAAGGGCATTCCTCTTTACCCACAGTTGAGTGCAGACAAGGATCTTCCTGTTATTATTTTCCTCTCTTGTAGCCACTGCTCTGTTTGCCCTCGGTGCTCGGCAGATAAGAGAACATGTACTGTAGATACTCGGCAACCGGTTTATTAACAGCTGTTAACATGTCATTCTCCTCGTTGGCTTACTGATTACTACACAGGGGTAGCGAGAACAAAGCTCCCGTATCACTGTCAATATTGACTGATGGTAAACTCACTAGGCAGTGAAAGAATCCACCCATTGTGGGGACAGCGTGGATTCACACAGATGTTGTTACGACTTTAACAAGTTGGGGAAGAAAGTTTAGGAAGTTCTGAAGAGAGTTTCTGATGCCTTCTTTATGGTTTATTAAAAAAATACCTGTCATAGTAGTTAACATATAAGGAACATATCAAAACAGTTTATACCAAATAAAAGGCCTTTCTGGTAACATTAAGTATGTAGACACATCTACATCTACTGAGCTAGGACTTAAAGGCCTACTTCACCGGTTGGAATATGAAGGTGTATTGAACTCGGAGATCCTATGAAATTTAAATGTGGAAAAAAAAATTAAATCGGATCATCCTAGCCTGAGAAAAGGCAGAAAGAGTGTTTTATGGTCTCACTGTCTAACCCTACATTTTCCCATGGATGAGTCATCCATGGGAAAATAAAACAAGCATAGCAAAACTAACCCTAACCCTAACCCTCACAGGGGAGTATGGTCCACTACCATAGTAAAAATAGAAGGTTAAAAAAGGGAATACATAACAATATAACAATACTATGATGTGCAAATGAGCAATGTGCAGAAATCAAATCAAATGAGCAGTCATGATTAAAAAACCTAGCTGCTGCAGGAACAAAAGACCTCCTGAATCTCTCTGTAGAGCATCTCGGTAACAGGAGACGTTTGCTCCTGCCACTTCTAACAGAAGTGCAGTGCAGGGGGTGGTCGTCATGTGACAGGACAGTCCTAAGCTTCCTCCTCTGCTCTGTGATGACCTTCAGAGAATCAGGGCTCATACTCATAATGGATCCTGCCTTTTTTATTAGTTTGTTGACCCTGTTCCTGTCCTCTACTGTCAGGCTGCAACCCCAACAAACAACAGCATAAAAAAGGACACTTGCAACAATACCGTGATAAAAAATATTAAGTGATCTGCTGATTTCAAATGACCTGAGTTTCCTTAAACAAACAATCTGGACTGGGCTTTTTTTTAAATGACACTGGTGTTCACTTTCCAGTCAAGCGTACTGTCCAGATGTACACCGAGATATTTGTACGAGGGGACCACCTCAACTGACTGTCCCCTAATGAGGATGGGGGTTACTTGTGCTTTTTTCTTTCTAAAATCAATAATGAGCTCCTTCGTCTTATCAATATTAAGAATCAGGTGGGCTTCCTCACACCAACTGACAAAGCTATCGACTTCTGTTTGGTAAGCCGTATTGACATCTTTGGTTATATAGCCAACTAGGGCAGAGTCATCCGAAAATTTTTGTTAGTGACAAAGTTCACTGCTGTGCCTGTGGTCAGAGGTGTACATTGAAAATAAAAACGGAGATAAAACCGTACCTTGTGGGGCCCCAGTGTTTGTGGAAATAATGCCAGAGATAGTACCATGAAGCCGTACAAACTGGGGTCTACTAGTGAGGTAGTCTGTGACCCATGTAACAGTGGAGCTGTTGAGGTCAAAATTTAAAAGCTTGCTGGCTAAAATATGTGGCTGCAGTGTGTTAAAAGCACTAGAAAAGTCAAAAAACATTATTCGTACAGATGCATTGGTTTGCTCCAGATGGCTGTATACCCTGTGCAACAGGTAGAGGAGGGCATCGTCCACACCCAGCCCTTCTCTATAGGCAAACTGTAGCGGGTCCTGAAAGGCACATACCTGCTTCTTTAAATGCCCTCGTAAAGTCCTTTCGAAACATTTCATTAAGTGAGAGGTTGAGGCAATAGGTCTCATGTCTTTAAGTGCTCTGGCATTAGGTATCTTAGGCACGGGCACAATACATGAGGTTTTCCATGAAACTGGAATTTTAGACAGGGACAGAGACAAAGAAAATATAAAATGCAATACTGTACACAGCTGATCAGCACATACTTTTAAAACTTGTGGCATGACCCCATCCGGACCAGGTGCCTTATTTACATTGAGCCTTAAAAGTTGTGAGCGTACTTCATCCACTGTGACCATTATAGGGGGACAGGGGCTAAGGCTACCCCTCGACTCCCCCAGGGTGGAGTGGGTTGCCATATCCACAGCTGGGAGGTCCATGGTTTCAAACCGGGCAAATAATTGGTTGGCCTCATCCGGTGTGAAAGTACCCTCCTTGAGGTGAGAACTAGCAGTGCCATAACCTGTTATTGACCTAAGGCCCCTCCATTGACCTTTAGTGTCGCACTCCTCAAGTTTATTTTAAACCTTTACCTTAAAATCCCTCTTACCCTGCCTTATGACCTGTTTAAGATGTTTCTGTGCTGATTACATTTTTTCCCTATCTCTGCTCATGAAGGCAGCCTTTTTGTTGTTAATAGCACTCTTTATTTCCTTAGTGACCCACGGCTTGTTGTTTGTGAAGAGTTTGATGGTTTTACATGGGATGATCATGTCAGTACAGAACTTTATACAGGTCCTTCTCAAAAAATTAGCATATTGTGATAAAGTTGATTATTTTCCATAATGTAATGATAATAATTGAACTTTCATATATTTTAGATTCATTGCACACCAACTGAAATATTTCAGGTCTTTTGTTGTTTTAATACTGATGATTTTGGCATACAGCTCATGAAAACCCCAAATTCCTATCTCAAAAAATTAGCATATCATGAAAAGGTACTCTAAACGAGCTCTTAACCTAATCATCTGAATCAACTAATTAACTCTAAACACCTGCAAAAGATGCCTGAGGCTTTTAAAAACTCCCAGCCTGGTTCATTTCTCAAAACCGCAATCATGGGTAAGACTGCCGACCTGACTGCTGTCCAGAAGGCCATCATTGACACCCTCAAGCAAGAGGGTTAGACACAGAAATAAATTTCTGAGCAAATAGGCTGTTCCCAGAGTGCTGTATCAAGGCACCTCTGTGGGAAGGAAAAAGTGTGGCAGAAAACGCTGCACAACCAGAAGAGGTGACCGGACCCTGAGGAGGATTGTGGAGAAGGGCCGATTCCAGACCTTGGGGGACCTGCGGAAGCAGTGGACTGAGTCTGGAGTAGAAACCTCCAGAGCCACCGTGCACAGGCGTGTGCAGGAAATGGGCTACAGGTGCCGCATTCCCCAGGTCAAGCCACTTTTGAACCAGAAACAGCGGCAGAAGCGCCTGACCTGGGCTACAGAGAAGCAGCACTGGACTGTTGCTCAGTGGTCCAAAGTACTTTTTACGGATGAAAGCAAATTTTGCATGTCATTCGGAAATCAAGGTGCCAGAGTCTGGAGGAAGACTGGGGAGAAGGACATGCCAAAATGCCTGAAGTTCAGTGTCAAGTACCCACAGTCAGTGATGGTCTGGGGTGCCATGTCAGCTGCTGGTGTTGGTCCACTGTGTTTTATCAAAGGCAGGGTCAATGCAGCTAGCTATCAGGAGATTTTGGAGCACTTCATGCTTCCATCTGCTGAAAAGCTTTATGGAGATGAAGATTTCATTTTTCAACAAGACCTGGCACCTGCTCACAGTGCCAAAACCACTGGTAAATGGTTTACTGACCATGGTATTACTGTGCTCAATTGGCCTGCCAACTCTCCTGACCTGAACCCCATAGAGAATCTGTGGGATATTGTGAAGAGGAAGTTGAGAGACACCAGACCCAACACTGTGGATGAGCTTAAGGCCGCTATCGAAGCATCCTGGGCCTCCATAACACCTCAGCAGTGCCACAGGCTGATTGCCTCCATGCCACGCCGCATTGAAGCAGTCATTTCTGCGAAAGGATTCCCGACCAAGTATTGAGTGCATAACTGAACATAATTATTTGAAGGTTGACTTTTTTGTATTAAAATCACTTTTCTTTTATTGGTCGGATGAAATATGTTAATTTTTTGAGATAGGGATTTTTGGTTTTTCTTTACTTTTTTGCCAAAATCATCAATATTAAAGCTCCCATATTATACACTTTTCGGTTCTATTATACACCATATTATATACCAATAAGAAATAGGGGTGTGGGCTGCACAGTGGAAGCTTCTGGCTTTACGGTTTGTGAGGTCAGAAAAGGGGATAATTCTGACTGGAGTGTTTTTGGGGGGAGGGGTGGGGGTTTCAGAAAAGGGGAGAGTGAGAAAAGGAGAGATTGTTATTTTTTTTGATATTTTGGCAGTCTCTAGGCACACCGTGGACGCATGGATATGTTGGAACACATTTAAAAAGTGCATTTAGCATAATATGGGACCTTTAAAACAATAAAAGGCTTGAACTACTTCAGTTGAGTGTAATGAATCTAAAATATATGAAAGTCTAATGTTTATCAGTACATTACAGAAAATATTTAACTTTATCACAATATGCTAATTTTTTGAGAAGGACCTGTATAATCAGAAACACAATCAGCCACACTGTCAATCCGGTTAAAACTATCAAAATTGTCCTCGTCCTTAAACACGGACCAGTCTGTGCTTTCGATGCAGGCCTTTAATTCTTCACATGCCTCCGTAGACCACACACAAACTGATTTGGTGGATGTGGGTTGTTTTCAGGCCTGTGTGGTGTATTTGGTTGAATGGTATAGCAGAATTATTCTGCAACTAAATAAGAAAATAACATTTTTCCCATCTCACTTGTTTATTTTCATCTGTTAAAGTGAGAATAATAAAACAACTCAAAATTTACAAATACAATTTTGAAAAGGTCCAACTAGCTCATCTTTAAAGGCAACTATTAGTATCTTTAAAGATGAGCTAGTTGAACCTTTTCGGGTTGAAGATGGCCTCAAAATCAACTCCCAAATCTACTGCCAGTTTCTAGAAGATACTTTCTTCAAGCAGTGGTACAGGAAAAAGTCTGCATCTTTCAAGAAGACCATGATTTTTATGCAGGACAATGCTCCATCACATGCATCGAAGTACTCAATTGCATGGCTAGCCAGTAAAGGCCTTAAGGATGAAAAAATAATGACATGACCCCCTTCCTCACCTGACTTAAAGGTGAAGTAAGCCGTTTATTTATATTAATATAAGTGTTAAATCGCTCTTTATTCATAATCATACAGTAATCACTTACACGATGTGCGTGTTTCATAAAGCCAATCTCTTAGTCAGCTGCTCTGCATGTAATAAGCAATTAAACTTACCCGCACTCATGGTCTCACTGCCGGTGCACGCCAGAGCGACACATGGGTGAATGTTTATGCGCCTACAATGGCGGAGCAGGTAAAAATCCTTTCCAATGTCTGTTTTGATGGTTTTTATCATGTTTTATCACACTTATGGATCGGAGATGATGCTAGATAATTTGCTGCTCGAAGACCGCAGTGCATTAATGTGGTGACGTAGGGACGAGCGAGGGGACTGCTAACTGCAGTAACTGATGAAGTTAGCTAAAAGAACCATTCCGCTTACAGCTCCTTTAAACCCTATTGAGAACCTGTGGGCCCTGCTTAAACGGGATATTTACAGTGAAGGAAATCAGTACACCTCTCGGAACAGTGTCTGGGAGGCTGTGGTTGCTGCTGCACAAAAAGTTGATCGTCAACAGATCAAGAAACTGACAGACTCCATGAATGGAAGGCTTGTGACAGTTATTGAAAAGAAGGGTGGCTATATTGGTCACAGATTTTATTTTTTGGCATGTCGGAAATTTTTTGAGGGTTTTTTTATTATTCTCACTTTAACAGATGAAAATAAACAAGTGAGATGGGAAAATTTTAGTTTTTTTATTTAGTTGCAGAATAATTCTGCATACTAATAGTTGCCTAATAATAGCAAAACATATATATATATTCTCGTAAGAAAGACAAAACCTCACTTTTACTTTCGTAAACATTCAGGTTTAGGTTCTTTAACATTTTGGATTGACCGAGAGCACTGTAGTTGTTCAATAATAAAATGAATCCTCAAAAATACAACTTGCCTAAAAATTGTGCACACAGTGTAGATTGGAATTCCACACTGCCGTCGGACCATGCCGTAAAGTTTGGGTTCATGTTATCCTCCGGAACAGCACACAGCTGGGTGACTTTCACTTTGCTAACCGGCGCTAACTTGGCTAAAGTACCGACAGCTTAACAGATGCAAAAGTTCAATATTTTCAATTTATGCGTTTCGACGCTCCGCAAATAGCGCGTGTCACAGCGTGAAGCGTTTTGTCAGTGTGCAGTGTGTACCTTAAGTGAGTTCCTTACAAATGGCTGCCGGTCTCATTTTCAACCTGAAAGATTACCCCCCACCCCACAATCCCAATTATCTGAAAAGGCTGCTGGAAATTAAATTGGTTCTCAAAAAGGACCAAGATATGGGTCTATGAAGAAAATAGCCCCTGCTTAAGCTATCATGCATGCTTGAGGTGTTCCACAATTCTTTAATCAAGAGGGAGCAAGGCCTCTCAAGGTCACCTCAGGCCCTCGAACAAGAACAGGGTGTTAACTACTGTCTCTCCCTGGCATCAGGATGATATTACAAATTGTTCATGTAATCTGTTCATGTAGGTCTGAGAGAGAGCCAAAGAGGAGGACAGCACTTTCTTAGGTTAAAGGTCCTTACAACATTTAAACATCTTTGAACTTGAGATAAGATAAGAACCTTTATCTCTGGATAAACTTGTGTGTGGGCGAGCATTTAGTGTTTGCTGTATATTACCAGGTGTTGCTGTGTTTCTCTCGGGACACTGTCGTCTTGGATCACTTCAAATACAACAGTGCCACTCCTCCCAAATCCTACATCCAGGGTGAGACACACGCACGCACACACACACACAAACCCTAACCCTAGCATGCACACACACACACACACACACACACACACCACACACACACACACACACACACACACACACACACACACACACACACACACACACACACACACACACACACACACACACACACACACACATACATTCATTCATTCATTCATTTCCTTTATTTAACCTCGAAAGATCAATTGAGGGGTGACCCTCTTTTACAATGACGTCGAGTTTGTACAGATACACAATATACAATGAGAATACATAACAAGTTTACACACACACACACACACACACACACACACACACACACACACACACACACACACACAAGACAACAACAATTTAAAACATTCAGATCAATTGAATGAAAGAGATAATAGCCTAATTAAAACAGTTACAAGTGTAGAGGGGTTGATTCAAAATAATACTTTTAAATTGGTTAACAGTTATGAGTGTATTTATTTTAATTGTATGTTGTAGGCTGTTCCAGGAGTCAGGGGCACTATGGCTAAAAGCGGTTTTAACAAGCTCAGACCGGGCATAGGGGACATATAACATGATCATGTCAGTTGAGCGGGTTTGATAAAGCCCATCTGAAATAAGCAGCATTTCTGTCAAATAGAGTGGTAGCTTTCCAGTCAGAAACACACACACACACACACACACACACACACACACACACACACACACACACACACACACACACACACACACACACACACACACACACACACACACACACACACACACACACACACACACACACACACACACACCATATCATCAGATCATCACAAGAACTGGCAGGAGTGCCACTTGACACAAACAACCTTACAACGGTTGTATGATGTCTGTGTGTCTGTCCAACAGGAAAGGCTGGAGATGAGGAAGTTGCCGTTGTTTATCCTCCCAACGGTGAGCCTGCATGCTGACATTCTAAGTCTATTTTTTTTATATAAGAAACATAAAAAAAGGCATTTAAGACAGGTTTCCACCTATTCACATGTTGTATTTTGGTTGGCATTTTGTCCTAAGACTAAAGTATATATGTTGCTTAACTACATCCATATGCTATAAATGTCAAATGACTAACAAAATCTCATTTGAACAGGTGTAATCCCTTTTCATGGGTTTTCAATGTACGGTAAGTTTTTTTTTTTTTTTAATACTTGCATTCATTTATTTTTCTATTGGGGTCAAGTTGGGGGAGTTTTTTTTTTGGCACAAGAATAACACACATACAGTATCTCACAAAAGTGAGTACACCCCTCACATTTCTTCAAATATTTCATTATATCTTTCCATGGGACAACACTGAATAAATGACACTTTGATACAATGTAAAGTAGTCAGTGTACAGCTTGTATAACAGTGAAAAAATTTCCAAATTGGGCCAAAGTGTCAATATGTTGTGTGGCCATCATTATTTTCCAGCACTGCCTTAACCCTCTTGGGCATGTAGTTCACCATAGCTTCACAGGTTGCAACTGGAACCCTCTTCCATTCATGACAGCATCAAGGAGCTGGTGGATATTAGAGACCTTGCGCTCCTCCACCTTCCGTTTGAGGATGCCCCAAAGATGCTCAATAGGGTTTAGGTCTGGAGACATGCTTGGCCGGGCCATAACCTTTACCCTCAGCTTTTTTAGCAAGCCACTGGTCGTCTTGGAGATGTGTTTGGGGTCGTTATCATGTTGCAATACTGCCCTACGGCCCAGTTTACGAAGGTTGAGTGCACATGGTCAGCGTCATACACAGAAGTTGGCTTGCTTGCAACCATGTCCTGTGGTCTGATGAGAGCAAGATACATTTATTTGGTTCAGATGGTGTTAAGAGTGTGGGGCGGCAACCAGATGAGGAGTACATAGACAAGTGTCTCTTGTCATGGCGGCGCGCAGAGTCGCAGCGGCTAGGAGCTCTCACAATGGGCATACGTTTTTCATTGTCTTGGTAGCACTTTGTTTTATTGTACGCAGCTTTCAACTGGAGACACATACATACAGCCGCCACAAACTATTGGAACATAACAACGGAGCAGTACACCATCTTCCAGTGGATATATTCATTCCCCCTGAGATTGCCAGATCACCACCCGGGACTCCCGAGGCTGCGAGACGGAGGAGGAGACGCTGCGAGCGCCGACAGAAGAGAGGCAAGCGCAGGTGAGTGCGGTCCAGGCTAAAAGCCTATCCATTCAAAACGCCGCTTCCCACCATCTTCTTATCGAATGCCCGCTCAATCCGGAACAAGATGGATGAAATCCGACTACGACTGTCAACACAGAAACACATGGACAACTGCAACAGCTTGATCTTCACGGAAACATGGTTGGACAGCGCGACCCCGGAGGCGGCTATCGAGCTTGCTGGCAGCACTAACTACCGAGCTGACTGGACAGCAGACTCAGGTAAGAAGACCGGGGGAGGTTTGTGCATTTACATCAACGACTCTTGGTGCACAAACACCACTGTAATTGAACAACTTTGCTGCCCTGACGTTGAATTTCTGCTGCTTAAATGCCGACCATTCTACATACCCCGTGAATTCAGTGTTGTTTACATCTGCGCTGTTTACATTCCGCACGATGCCAATGCAAAGCTAGGCTAACAAAACTTCATGACTGTATACACAAATGTCTGGTTGCACGCCCCGAAAGTACCTTTATTGTGGCGGGGATTTCAATCATGCCAATTTAAAAACTGTACTTCACACGTTCCATCGCAATGTGAAATGTGCAACCAGAGGGAACAATATACTCGATCAGGTATATACAAACATATCACACGCATACAGAGCTCAGGCGTACCCCCACCTGGGTCTCTCCGATCATATTTCACTCCTCCTACACCCGTGCTATATCCAGAAGGCCCGATCCACACTCTGCTAGAACACCTAGAGCACAGGGGCACATATGCAAGGCTTCTCTTTGTTGATTTTAGCTCGGCATTCAACACAATATTGCCAAACAAACTCCGACACAAACTACATGGACTTGGACTCAGCACCACATTATGCAACTGGATACTGGACTTTCTAACAAACCGCACACAATATGTAAGGGTAGGCAAACACACATCCTCAACTCTGACCATCAACACCAGGGCCCCACAGGGCTGTGTGCTCAGTCCACTCCTCTACACACTTTTCACACACGACTGCAGCTCTTCCTCTCCATCCACCCATGTAATCAAATTTGCCAACGACACAACAGTGCTCGGTCTCATCACCGGAAATGATGAGATACAGGTGAGAAGTCCAACTGCTGGCAGCATGGTGCAGCAGCAACAACCTGGCCCTCAACACAAAAAAAAACAAGGAAATTATTGTGGATTTCCGTAATACCGGACAACTGAGCCACTCCCCACTCCTCATAGGGAATGAGGAGGTGGAGAGGGCCCATAGTTTTAAGTTTCTGGGTGTGCTTGTGTCGGAGGACCTGTCGTGGGGGAAAAACATCGCCTCTGCCACAGCGAAGGCCCAACAACGCCTTTACTTCCTCAGGAAGCTGAGATGGTCCAGACTGCCCCAGAGACTCATGGTCAACTTCTACCACTGTGCAGTGGAGAGTGTGCTGACCTATGGGTTACTGGTGTGGTTTTCTGGCTGCAGCAGCGCAGAGAAGGAGGCCATACACAGAATGGTGAGAGCCGCAGGGAAGATCATTGGGGCCATCCTACCAGACATCGCTACTGTGTTCACCTCCCGCTGCATGCTCTTGAGTAAAAAACATCCTTCAGGACAATCTACACCCAGCACACCACCTGTTTTCAACCAATGCCATCTGGCAGAAGATATAGGTCCATCAGGGCCAAAACTAGCAGGCTGGCCAACAGCCTATACCCCCAGGCAGTCAGGCTGCTAAATGGACTGTCTGCCCCCCCACTCCCCATTGGACATAATTGTATCCCATACACCTCCATTACTATGAACTGGACTTTGCATCGCTGCACAACACTCAACAACCCTACCACCATCAGATGTATATATTTATTTATGTATTGCACCAAGTACCTTATGGGTTATGGGAGTCTATGAGGTATTTATGATTTATGACATATAGGAGTAGTTACCATGTGTAAAATACTGGGTGATTGATTGATTCATGGAGATCAGATTAATTATGTAAATGTAATTGGTGGACAACTAAAATGTTATGCCTGTTTTGTGTTTGCTCTGACAACGTTTCGTTGTTACCTGTAACAATGACAAAATAAAAATAAAACTGAACTGAACTACTGCCTATAGTCAAGCATGGTGGTTGGAGTGTCATGGTCTGGGGTTGCAGGAGTGCTGCCAGCACTGGGGATCTACAGTTCATTGAATTCTAACATGTACTGTGACATACTGAAGCAGAGCATGATCCAAACACACCTCTGAACGACCACTGGCTTGCTAAAGAAGCTGAGGTTATGGACTGGCCAAGCATGTCTCCAGACCTACACCCTATTGAGCATCTTTGGGGCATCCTCAAACGGGAGATGGAGGAGCGCAAGGACTCTAATATCCACCAGCTCCGTGATGCTGTCATGAATGAGTGGAATAGGATTCCAATGGCAACCTGTGACGCTCTGGTGAACTCCATGCCCAAGAGGGTTAAGGCATTGCTTGAAAATAATGATGGCAAAACAAAATATTGACAATTTGGGCCCAATTTGGACATTTTTACTTAGGGGTGTACTCACTTTTGTTGCCAGCAGTTTAGACATTAATGGCTGTGTGTCGAGTTATTTTGAGGGAACAGTACATTTCCACTGTTATACAAGCTGTACACTGACTACTTTACATTGTATCAAAGTGTCATTTAGTCAGTGTTGTCCCATGGAAAAATATAATTAAATATTTGAAGAAATGTGAGGGGTGTACTCACTTTTGTGAGATACTGTACAAGGAACAGATATCTCAGAGTTCAAATGAAATAGAAATACACCATACAAAACATAACAAGCTTTCATACAAAAATGTGTTATGTTAACATTAAAATTCCAACAAGGAAAACAAGCAAAGATTAAATAAATATTAAAGTAAGAACACAAAATAAACAGTTAAAAGGGGTAAAGAATATATATATATATTAGGGCTGTCAAATTAACGCGTTAATTTCGATTAATTAATCACAGAAAAAGTAACGCGATTAAAAAAATTAACGCAGATTAATCGCACTTCTATAGTGCCCTTTGACCCGGTGCAAAAGGGGTGAGACAATAGCGCAGCTGTACCTGTAGTTTGCGGACACGGCCCGCACGTGATTAAAGTGTAAAGAAAGAAGCATAGAGAGGGGTCTATGGACGTTTTATGGGAAGCTTCGGGCAAATAAGCATGAAGGTAGAAAGTTATCTTATGTTATTCTCCGCAGTGTCTGTGCATTATTGATTTAGTGGGTGCCTAATTAACAATGTAGGTTCAAAACTCTCAGTATCTCTCAATCTTCCATCTCACTTTTGTTTGCTAGCTGCCTCGTCTCCCCCATAAACGGACCCCCCCCCCCCCCCTGTCACTCTTCCTAGCATATGCAGCCTGCCTTTTTTCCTCGTGTGTGTGGTGTGTGTGTGTGTGTGTGTGTGGTGTGTGTGTGTGTGTGTGTGTGTGTGTGTGTGTGTGTGTGTGTGTGTGTGTGTGTGTGTGTGTGTGTGTGTGTGTGTGTGTGTGTGTGTGTGTGTGTGTGTGTGTGTGTGTGTGTGTGTGTCAATATTTTTGGCTATGAGTAGGACAATGGTAAATGAGTCGGTGTAGGGCGTAGGCTAAGCGAACCTGTGGCAGTGCAGCGCTATCTGTTGTGGGAGATAGACAGTCTTCATTTAGCCTGCTTGTTTTTTTGTGGTTTTAAGTAGAAAAATCGGCAAAGTTCCTAATTTGTAGAAAGCTGGCTCAGGGGAGGAGACAGAAGTTACGAGAGAGAGAGAGAAACTGTAGCCTTTACAGCTGTTTATAAAAAGGCATAAAAGTGTCATATAAGTATGCGATTAATTTAGATTAATTAATCACAGAGCCTGTAATTAATTAGATTATTTTTTTTAATCGCTTGACAGCCCTAATATATATATATATATATATATATATATATATATATATATATATATACAGTATCTCACAAAAGTGAGTACACCCCTAACATTTCTTCAAATATTTCATTATATCTTTCCATGCGACAACACTGAATAAATGACACTTTGATACAATGTCAAGTAGTCAGTGTACAGCTTGTATAACAGTGTAAATTTACTGTCCCCTCAAAATAACTCGACACACAGCCATTAATGTCTAAACTGTTGGCAACAAAAGTGAGTACACCCCTAAGAAAAAATGTCCAAATTGGGCCCAAAGTGTCAATATTTTGTTTTGCCATCATTATTTTCTAGCACTGCCTTAACCCTCTTGGGCATGTAGTTCACTAGAGCTTCACAGGTTGCAACTGGAACCCTCTTCTACCCATTCATGACGACATCAAGGAGCTGGTGGATATTAGAGTCCTTGCGCTCCTCCATCTCCCGTTTGAGGATGCCCCAAAGATGCTCAATAGGGTTTAAGACTGGAGACATGCTTGGCCAGTCCATAACCTTTACCCTCAGCTTCTTTAGCAAGCCAGTGGTCGTTCGGAGGGGTGTTTAGGGTCGTTATCATGTTGCAGTACTGCCCTGCGGCCCAGTTTATGAAGGGAGGGGATCATGCTCTGCTTCAGTATGTCACAGTACATGTTAGAATTCAATGAACTGTACATCCCCAGTGCTGGCAGCACTCATTTAGCCCCAGACCATGACACTCCAACCACCATGCTTGACTCTAGGCAAGACACACTTGTCATTGTACTCCTCACCTGGTTGCCGCTCCACACTCTTAACACCATCTGAACCAAATAAATGTATGTTTGTCTCATCAGACCACAGGACATGGTTGCAGTAATCCATGTCCGTAGTCTGTTTGTCTTCAGCAAACTTTTTGTGGGGTTTCTTGTGCATCATCTTTAGAATAGGTTTTCTTCTGGGATGACAGCCATGCAGACCAGTATGATGCAGAGTGTGGCGTATGGTCTGAGCACTGACAGGTTGACCCCCCACCCCTTCAAGCCCTTCAGCAATGCTAGCAGCACTCATACGTCTATTTTCCAAAGCCAACCTCTGTGTACAACGCTGACCACGTGCACTCAACCTTCGTAAACTGGGCCGCAGGGTGGTATTGCAACATGATAACGACCCCAAACACACCTCCAAACGACCACTGCCTTGCTAAAAAAGCTGAGGGTAAAGGTTATGGCCTGGCCAAGCCTGTCTCCAGACCTAAACCCTATTGAGCATCTTTGGGGCATCCTCAAACAGAAGGTGGAGGAGCGTAAGGTCTTTAATATCCACCAGCTCTGTGATGCTGTCATAAATGGGTGGAAGAGGGTTCCAGTTGCAACCTGTGAAGCTCTAGTGAACTACATGCCCAAGAGGGTTAAGGCAGTGCTGGAAAATAATGGTGGCCACACAAAATATTTACACTTTGGGCCCAATTTGTAAATTTTTTCTAAGGGGTGTACTCACTTTTGTTGCCAGCAGTTTAGACATTAATGGCTGTGTGTCGAGTTATTTTGAGGGGACAGTAAATTTACACTGTTATACAAGCTGTACACTGACTACTTTACATTGTATCAAAGTGTCATTTATTCAGTGTTGTCCCATGGAAAGATATAAAGAAAAATGTGAAGAAATGTGAGGGGTGTACTCACTTTTGTGAGATACTGTATATATATACATACAAACAGTTTATCACAAAAGTGAGTACACCACTCACATTTCTTCAAATATTTCATTATATCTTTTCATGGGACAACAATGAAGAAATGACACTTTGATTCAATGTAAAGTAGTCAGTGTACAGCTTGTATAACAGTGTAAATTTACTGTCCCCTCAAAATAACTCAACACACAGCCATTAATGTCTAAAGTGCTGGCAACAAAAGTGAGTACACCTCAAAGTGTCAATATTTTGTGCATTGAGTTCACCAAAGCTTCACTGTGTGTGTGTGTGTGTGTGTGTGTGTCCCACAGTGGCACCTTTGTGTTTCTTATACAACGAGCCGTCCAAGCTGTACAGCGTATTCAGGGAAATGTACATCCGCTACTTCTTCAGATTACACTCAATCTCCTCCTCTCCCTCGGTGAGCTCACTGGTCCGTGCGTGCGTCTACCAAATCATTTCTCTGTGTGTTTCTGTCTCTGTGTGCATGTGCTTCCACCCTGCCTCTGACCTGTACACACTCTGCTCCTGCAGGGTATAGTGGCCTTGTGCTTGCAGTTTGAGCGGCTGCTACAGACCCACCTGCCCCAGCTCTTCTACCACCTCCGACAGATCGGGGCGCAGCCGTGAGTAATCCACACACTGCTCAAAACAATGATTACGGTGACTGAGAGCAAACAATTCCATTGAGACAGTAGTCTGCTATTCTTTGCTCTTTAGAGCAAACCTTTTGCTAAAGTAGTAAAAGTGCAGTGAAATGCAAACAAGAACCTGCCTGTTATTGTTTCAGCTTGTTCCTCCTGCATGACCAAGTTTCATTGTGCTTGTTTTTACATTTCTACCCGATTAGGTCGATAGAAATCATATATTCATTTTAGGAATGCACTGAAATATCGGCCACCGAAAATGTCCGTCCCAAAATGGCAAAATAAATCATTTTCGGTTTAGGCCGAAACAGTTGAAAGGCCGAAAAAAAATTACCGAAAATTGACGACCTAAATGACAATAAGGAAATAATTTTTTAAAAGAGCTGCGCGCTTGTAAACAAGTAGTTTAATCGCCGAAGTATGGAGTTTATACGAAAAAGCCGGCATCCTCACTGATCAAGTATCCGCAACTCAAAAACATCGGGACGCGAAAATGGACTAAAATAAAGAAAAGAGGATCCAGAGGCGGCGTGAGAGAACGACTCAGGAGGCGCGGCAGCAGACATCCTCTACCAGTAATAACTTTTTCTAATGTTCGCACTTTGAGCAACAAGATGAATGAACTGATCGCTAAAGTTCAATATGACAATGAGTACCGACAGAGTAACCTCATCTGTTTTATGGAAAGCTGGTTGAAAGAGGAGATGCCAGACCCCAATTTACAGGGTTACACAATAATTCGGGCTGACAGAGACACTAATTCGTCACGAAAATCTATTGGCGGTGGCTTGTGTGTCTACATGGACACTCGCTGGGCTACCCAGTACACTGTCCGGGAACGTGTGTGCACACATGATTATGAAATCCTGGTTGTCTCTTTTCGCCCCTTTTACCTCCCGAGGGAGTTTGGCCAGATTACAATCATATTGGCCTACGTACCTGGGCCGGACTTTGTGGGAGCTGCAGCCAGGATAGCCGAGAGTTATAACATCGCTCTGTCCCGTGCAGTTAACCAACCCGTCCTGTTGCTCGGGGACTTTAACTCTTGTGACCTGTCCGATCATCTGCCCACTTTACATCAATACGTGGACTGTCCCACCCGCCTGGCACGTACCCTGGATAAGTGTTATGGCAACATACCTGACGCCTATAAATCCATCTGTAGGCCTGCCTTGGGAAATCTGACCAGAACGTCGTCCATCTACTTCCACGTTACAGGGCAAAGTTGAGACGGGAAAACACAGTGACCAAGGAAATTGAGATCTGGACTGAGGACTGTAGGGAGGAGATGAAATGCGAGCTGGAGACTACCGACTGGCTCTTTCTTAACTCATGTGACACCCCTCATGAACTAATTGACACTTTCACGTCTTCTCTGTTGTTTAATGAAAGTAAAATCACTCGAACTAAAACTGTTAGAATATTTCCTAATAACAATGTATGGATGTCTAGTGATCTTAAGGAATGCATTCATGAGAAAAAACACGCTTTTAGTAATGGTAATACTGAATTACTTAAGGAAAAAAAATGTGAACTAAGATCTAAACTGAGTAAAGCAAAAACAGAATATAAGGATAAAGTTGAATGTCATTATTTCTCAGGAAATGCCAAGAAAGCATGTGAAGGTTTAAATGTGATGATGGGCAGGGAGACTAAGAAAAAGTGTACCCCCTTGTCACACCCCTCTCCATCTTTTGCAAATGATTTAAATGTCTTCTTCAGTCGTTTTGACAAGAATGATTTCAGTGCTGAACGTGATAGTGTGTGTAGATCCATTCCTGGATGGATATGTCCCTATTACACTGAATGAACATGAGATTGTAGCCAGCCTGTCTAGTGTTAAGCCCAACTCGGCCCTGGGGCCGGATGGCCTGAGAGGGAGAGTTTTAAAAGAAAATGTTTATGAACTTAAAGGTATTGTGCTGGAGTTATTTCAGTGCTTGCTTAATTCTTTAACAATGCCCAAATTATGGAAAATGTCTCATATTGTGCCTATCCCTAAAAAACCTGGAACTACTGAATTAAAAGATTACAGGCCCATCGCACTTACTTCTATCTTAGGAAAATGTTTTGAGAGAGTTATAAGCAGACAAATCACAGCATCGGTTTCTAACAGCTTAGATCATCTTCAGTTTGCTTACAAAAGCCATAGGGGAACCGATGATGCAACCATCAGTATGTTCCACACTCTCTCAAAGCACCTTCAAGCCCCCTCCCACTTTGCTAGGGCCTTGTTTATCGATTTTACTTCCGCCTACCTTTAACAGCATGCAGATTCACATCTTGCTGCAAAGACTTATCGAGATAGGAGTAAACGGTGGTATTATCCGCCTTGTTAGGGACTTCCTCTCTGACCGTCCTCAACAGGTTCTGGTTAATAATACTCGGTCCGACATCACTGTACTTAATAATGGCGCCCCGCAAGGGACTATTTTATCCCCACTACTTTTTTCCATATATACAAACGAATTCCAATTAGATCTGGAAAACTTTTGTTTGTTTAAATATGCTGACGATATGGCCCTGGTTGCCTTATTAAAGAAGGGGGACACAGTCGGAGAGGGAGCATATAGAGCATATGTGGCATCTCTTCTGAAGTGGTGTGATGCAAGTTCCTTAGAGATGAATGTCACAAAAACACAGGAACTTGTTTTTCATGAAAAGGACCATGTGCAGCCCCTTACAATTAGGGGACAAGTTGTAGAGGTAGTAGACAGTTTCAAATATTTAGGTACATTTATTGATTGCAATCTAAATTTTAGTGAAAACACAGACTATATTTTTAAACCTGTAACCAACGTCTCCATCTACTGCGCAAACTCAACTCATTCAGAGTGAGCAAGCACATTATGGAAACAGTTTATAAGAACCTTATTGAGGGCATTTTAACTTTCAATATGGCAATGTGGTATGGTAACCTAAACGTAAAAGGAAGAAGCAAGCTACAGAGAATAATAAACCTTGCCTCAAAAATCATAGGGACATAACAGAAACAATTAAGTTGTATGTACGAGGAAGTGCTGAGGAAAAAAGCTGTTAAAATAGCAAACGATCCGTCCCATCCGCTCCATAGGGAGTTTGAACTTCTTCCCTCGGGTAGACGTTACAGAGTGCCAAGGGCAAATCGTAACATTTTTAAAAATTCCTTCACTCCTAAAGCGATTGGGGTACTGAACACCATGTCCCGCTGATGTGTATACTGCCACTGCTGCCCTGCTTCTTGCCCTGAAGATGTCTGTGTGTAAATGTTGTTGTTGTTGCTTCTGTTCTTGTTGTTGTTGTTGTTGTTGTGTTGTTGTCCTGCTTGTTGTTTTTTATATGAGACCAAAGACAAATCTCCACACCGTGGACAATAAAGAATTAACTAACTAACTAACTAAATAAATGAACAAAACTGCAAAAGCCTTTTTCAGTTTCAGCCTTTCGGCTAACTGTTCCATTTTTTTTGGTTTCGGTCAAGAACTTTCATTTCAGTGCATCCCTAATTCATTTGGCTGACAGTCATTCACATTGACACATTACAGTAGAGTTTCAGTCCTATAGCTATGAGCTACTGCTATCTTGTGTTCAATAACTAGAATCACAGTTTCCTTACAACTATGTACAACAACAAACCCATTTTAGCGAGGTTCCATTGTTTTAACAAAGGCATACATGTCAATGCATCACTTTCCAGCTCTCATAATGTGATGATTTTGTCCCCAGGTTGCGTATGGCCTTTAAGTGGATGGTGCGGGCCTTCTCAGGCTATCTCTCTACTGACCAGCTGCTTCTGCTCTGGGACCGAGTCCTGGGGTACAACTCACTGGAGGTAGTTGCAGGTCAGTGTCGTCGGGCTATAGACACTGTTATTATCTGAAACTTTTCCCTTTCTCATTCCAAGCCATTCTCTTTCCCTGTGTTTAACTCTTTTCTCCACATGGTGGCCTCAACCTCCTGCAGTCCTAGCAGCTGCTGTGTTTGCCTTCCGCGCCGAGAACCTGATGGAGGTGACATCACTGGCCTCAGCTGAGGTATGTTTATCTCCCAAAAGCTGTGTGTGTGTGTGTTTGAAACTCTGACTCTTCTCCCCGTCCCCCACATACTCCTGGAAGGCTGTAAATAGCCATTGATGATCAGCAAGTAGCAGTAACCCAGTCCTCTGCATGCACATGTCAAGATATAGTGCTGGCTGGACACTCAAGAGTTCTCACCTTCTAACTTTGCCATGTGCACAAGGTCACCAGCGCCCCCTTAAGTCCTCCACATCCCAACACCACCACAAAAGAAAAGGTTTATTTCAAGAAGCCCTGTTGAAGATGGGTAGTGTGGTTATAACTAGGGATGTTAAACGACTCATTATTTGTGTGTCGACGTGTCGGAGGCATGAATCGACAAATCAATAAATTTACTGTGCCATTCCAAAATGGCATCACAGACGTCTCCCATGTCCCAAAAAAAATCAAAAAAAGTAAAACCTCCGATTTACCGATTTCTATTTTTAGAGTCGTCTTGAGCATAATCAAGAATCGAGTCGAGAATCGACACATTGTTCACATCCCTAGTTATAACATTGGCAAACACAAAACTACTACTAAATGAGTGCATCCTCCCTTAGCATCTGCACTTGAACTCGTGTTGCATTACAGTAACCAGTAATGCCATTCTTCTTCATGCCTGAACTGTATACCGCACCCACTCCCACACAGTGATCTCCACTATCATATGAGCCAAAGCCGGAGTAAACATACCCTGCCTGGCCTCAGTCCCCTTTCCCCGCGCTGTTAGGGGGTTCAACTACAATGTGACGCATGAGGCCACAGGCTGTAAGAAGCTCGCCGGCACTATTTGCTTGCTCATTTACCACCTGCCCCAGCAAAGAGAAGATATCATAACACACTGCTCCTCATCTTATATTTAGAACCCCAGACCAAGCGTTGAAATAGAACACCCTCTCTCTAAACACGATAGGGCCCCTAAATTTAATCTCCAACAATCCCAAAAGGACGGACTGGGGAGCGGTGTACTCTTAAGAAAGGATTGTTGCTGCCCAAGGATCCTGCATCATCATTATGCGTGTGGTTCTGTGTCTTTCTTCTTTTAAATCTTGAATTATGCCTCTGGAGAAGGAGAAGGCTGTGGATTATAAAGTAGCCCTTCTCATGAGCTCTTTGGACCAAGGTGGGATTACTTTGGTCAGAATGGGTGTGAATTTAGATGACAGATGTATCTTGTGTTTTGTTTCACACACACATTGTAGGCTGTCCTCGCTGACCTCTCCACTCTGAAGGTCATGCCTCTCATCCAGATCTTCCTATTTGCCACCGCCATCTGAAGAGAATGGGAAACTACAGTACGAACATGCCACTGGAAGGAAAAAGAGACGCGACAAAGAAATGCCATTATCACACAAAACTGTTCTTTACCATGGATGCACAAATAGTTAATACTCTGTATCAGGCAATTAGATAATGTAAAGGATATGAGTAGCCTACATAAAGGCCAGAAAGGTTGATATAACCTCCATAAGCCATATGTTCTGCAGGAAAGACGATATGCTTTTAGCAATGCTTGGATCAGCTAAGAAGCTCATAAGAAAATTAGTTGCATGAAGCAGTAATTGTAGTTTGATAGTACTGTGCAACAGAGAAAAACAGCTACATCACTAAGCTCGGCTAATAAAGCTTTTGCAATGTATTCTTCTGTGTAGCTCATGCTTGTTATAACACTATTATACAAGTGTTGATGATGAATGAAGATATCGGAAGCACTTGTGTGTGCCAGGAATATGCACTGTATATTTAAAGGACACAAACTAGATGAACTTATATGATTAGAAGTTGCTATGTTAACACATCATTAATAAAGAAATAGCATATCAATGCACTCTTAATTAAAGGGAAATGTAGTACCTTCACTGCCACTTTATTTTACGTTATTATGAACATTTTATGGTTTTCTTTCATTTTTAAATTACGCATTTAATTCCTGAATGTATATTTTGTACTGCTTAAAAATGTATGTCACCTTCTGGTTTAAATGCAATCAAATAATTTTTTGTATTATTATTAACGGTACACTTTGTCAGTCAAGGCCAATTCCTGTCATGCAACACATTTGAATGTTTATTTATTTGCGACCTCAAATAAGATTGTTGTTCTAAAATAAATGTCAGCTTTCTTGTATCTGTTCTGGCTTGCTGCTTATAACCTTAAAGATCGTCCTTCTCCGCCCCCTCGCCTCCCTCCTGCCAACCCCACTCCGTTGTGATTGGTTACCTTCCGGAAGACTTTCAGCGGCGCAGGGCAGATTTGAGCAGGAAGGTGGGGGCATGGCCGGAGCGTGCCTGAGCACATTGCAGCATTACCATACATGGAAAATCCGGATTGATCTACGTGGATAAATCCCGGAAATTTGAAAAAGTGAATCGCGACCGGCGTTCCTAGTGTTTAAGCCCCTATCTCACTGGGCTGCGACAGTGTGCGACAAGTTGGAGACACAAAATTGCGACCAAATATGCAAATTAGCGACAATTTTCACTTGCAGTCTCACCGAGTTGGTTCCTCACGACACGTTTGCGAATGTCCTGCCCAACACTTGCCAGGAGGTCGCATTTATGTCTCGCGAGCGTCGCACAACCGTCTCATTTTTGTCTGAAATCAGTCGCAAGTTAGTTTCATAAGTCGCCAACCCCTCGCAAAGTTGTCTGACATTGCTCGCACTTTCTGACTCGCGGAAATAAATTGAGAAGGGTTTGCGACGCGTTGGAGACACCTGCGACCACTCTGAGACTGTTTTGAGACAGATTTGTCGCACACTTTTTTTGAACATGTTCAAAATTCATGCGACAGGACTGCGCGGCTCTGCGACTCATGCGAGGAAATTGAGACCTCCGCGAACGTTTGGAGACAGTTTAGAGACTCGTTTGCGAATGAAGTCTCCAACTTGTCGCAAACAGTCGCAGGCCAGTGAGATAGGGGCTTTAGCGCTCTGCACAGCCACCCCAGACGGTCAGCAGGGAAAACGTCTACATGCATGTAAGTCATTATTTGACACTTTAGTATGGTTAAACAGTCTCGCAAAGCCAGACCAAACTACAGCAAGTAGTATAGGTTAAACATGACTATAAATCATTATGACAACGTTTATAGGTCATAAAAGTTGAAAAAGCATAATAGGTGCTCTTTAAAAGACTTTTGACTGAAATGTTGGACAGCATTCCATGCCTCAGTACGCTGCTACTTGATCTTCCCTGCTCCTTCATTGAATAGTTCTCACTTTGTTTGAATATTTGGACAGGATGTATTGTAATCTGGAAGGTCATCATTACGTAGTGAAGGCAGAAAGAGTAAGTGACAGACAGGTAGCATCATTGAGGCACTTAACAGTCTGCTTCCCACTGCCCTGGATGTAGCATTTGCTCTATTCCTCCGTCCCCCTCTGTGGGCTCATATCAAATTCTGCTGTTCTTCTCTTTCGTCTCTGCCTCTCTCCATCTCATTCTGCTTATCTCTCTCTCCCCCCATCTCTCTCTCTCTCCTTCAATCTCGCCCCTGGTTCCAGTGCTACATCTGCCACCTGTCTGTTAGGACTCCCAATGGCTGGTTCTTTTATCCAGACGTGGCTCAGCCCCAGAAGCCTGTTTCTCCTCTCTTAGCTGCTGTGTTAGTTGACTCATGCCGAGGTCCCTCCTAGTGGCCCATTTGCTGCATTGCAGGGAAATGCACCTTCTGTCCACCAACTAAAAAGACGATACCAAGAGATTGGTCAAAAGGGTGTAATTGTAAAGATTCCAAAGAAAGGTTAATTAAAAAAATGTGACGAGCTTCCTGCTGCATCGTCTCATTGCTGATGATACGAAAGTACAACTTTGACAACTATGAAGTTAGATTTGCAACTTGATCAACTTGGGCAGCACATAGCCTTGTGTAACAGCCCTTACCCAGATGTGTTTGGCACATACTGTATTTATTTCCTGTGTTGCTTTAAATGTATGTTATATCATTTTTTTTAAAACATACACCTGATCAAAATACATAATTTTTAATTGAATTTAATCAAGACTGGGAAATGATCCTGTGCAACCTGAAACAATAAAAACAAGTTCAAGATAATTAAAAGGGAAGTCAAAGACATAAAGTAGGCGTCCTGAGCATGCAATAAGACCAACTTAAAGTCACTTAAAGTTGGAGTGCTTAATTACTACTCTTTACTGCTTACAACATACCTTACTTTTATCCGGGTCAAACTTTTATGACAGATGACACACATGTGCTGTTTGACACATTTCGCAACAATTGGAACATTTGAATGTTTCTTGTAAAGGAAAACATGAGCCAAGATGACTTGCAGACCCCAATGCAAACGATTTAATTGTAGCCTATTATTAGGTTATAATATAATATATCATAATATCATATTTGTCACGTTGGCAAACCTGTCTTAAAATCAGCTGCAAATTCTGAAGTCAAGGGGAAAGATGGAGTAATCCTATAACATAGGCTAATTTAAATAGGCTAACCTTTTCCCTCTTTTTGTCCCCACGTTGAGCATCTTTAAAACAGAAGAAAAAAGTGTCATCCGAATCAGCCAATCAGACGCTGCCATGTTGGGACACTGCAGCCAATGAGAGCGCTCAGCCGGGAGACAAACTTGCATGTCCCGGAGTGGAAACAATGAAGCGAGTGTCATCCTGCGCGTAATCACCATGATGGGGTTTAAAAAGAGAAAAACAACTTTCTGGAGAATAACTCTACGTTGGACGCGGTTCAAGCCCCCCCCCCCCTTAACAAAATATCATAAGATATCGTGAATGTGATGCCTATCCCTGTGGACTCTTCTAAAAAAAAAAAAAAAAGCCCCGACGGTGGCAGTAGCCTACCCACCGGGTGTCCAGCCTCCCCTCACCTCTCCACCTCCTCATGTGTCAAAACCATTTTGCATAGGCAACTAACTTCCGGCGCGCTAGGCTCTCCCTCCCTCGCACTGTCGTGTCTGCATCAGAACCGGCGAGCAGCTAGTATGACAGCGTTTGGGTGGGTGGGTGGGGGGATAAGGTGTCACACCGAGCCGTGGAAAAGCTCACTTAAAAACTTCATTCGGAGAGTGGGCGGATGTCGTGTGCAGGCGATATAGGTCGGAGAAGGATTAGGTGATACGGAAGGAGCGTCGAATGTATTATTTTTGATGCAACTGGATTTGCTACTTTCGTAAGAAGAGGCGGACCTATGAGACGCTGCCTACGAGTCAAATATGCTGAAACTGTCGCCGGTGTTTGTATACTGTACATGGAAGTACAGAGACTTCAGAGCAATTCTTGCTACTCGCGGGCCTACGTAAGGATCTAACACAGCACTTGGCTTTTTTTTGTGAGCTCGCAGATATCAACGGCAGAAAAAAACTAGCCTACATTTCCCCCCTCCCTCTTTTCTGTAGGCTATTTGTTTTGGACAGGGAATTCCTTCAGACAGGCTACACGTGATTTGATCATTAGCTGTCTGCATTCACTACACGGTCTTTTTTATTTAACCAATGTCATTTTTGATCCTAGCTAATAGGCTATAGCCTATGTTTTTATTATTATTTGTTAATTGGCACAATGGGGGGCTTGTGCGTCGTTGCTCGCGCCGATCACTCCTCTGAAACAGCCCGTAAATCAATTAGAGGCTATTAATTATATAGATGGAACGGGGTCTTCTCTCGGAGTAGTTTCCTGGTGTTGGCCAACTATGAACTATTCTTTTGTCCATATAAAGGCTTTGTTGGCTTTTTTTTTGTGACCGCTATGAATGTCTTGATTTTAACTGTTCAGCCGGCAGGTTTGCAAACTAGTCTGCTGCGGGCTTTTATTTTCTAAGTTGCTGCATTTTCCTGGTGACAGCACACATTTCTATTTAATCTCAAAAAGACTGACTAGTAGCCTAGGCTATAATATATGTTTTTGGACTGGCTACTGCTGTGTCATAGATCCTATTTCTATATCCTCCTCCCCCCCCCCCCCCATCATTGCTTTTTAAATCTCGATCCCGACTCACAGTCCCAGTCCCACGGATACGAACGACCAGATTTCCCCCTCATTTTTCCACCATGAGTTACATCCACAGGGTGCTGCTGAATGTATTGCTACGTGGACTCGTCATCTATGCGGTACTAATGTGCTCGCAGTGCACTACCTCGAATGATCTACCCAGCCACACGTCTGACGCGGCAAATATATCGCCCACAGGTAAGGATAACAAGTGTTTTTCCCATGTAATGTGACCCCCTTCCTCCTCCCTTTCCCCCCATCCCCTGCACCGTGTTCCCACTGGCTTTCTCGGGGAAAGCCGTGGAATACCCTGCGCAGTGCGCAGGGGGGCTTAACGGAAATAGCAATTGTATGTCGACATTCACCTTTCTCTCTCTCACATGACAGGAATGCAGGATGCATCTTTCCTAGCGTAGGGCAGGGCTATTTACTGTAAGGGTAGCCTGCCTCTACGGTGTGTTACTGCAGGATTGTTAAGAGGGTAAACCTTGAGTCATGCTGACCATTGAAGGCCACAGGTGACTCCTTCTCTCCCCTGTGAATTGTGCTATTGACATAACCCAAGGAGAGGAGGCTTTCCATCTACAGTATTTGCTCTTCACAGGCCTTTGTACATGACAAGTGCCTTGGTCGACTAATTAAATAAAGGCTAGGGCAGGATACAGATGTTCCATATGTAGAGGTTTTTGCAGGAAGCTTCTGGAATAATACATCATAATAACATAGAACGTGTGCACAGACATTGACATGAAGGTGACATATACATTAAATGTAAATGTATACATTAACACAAGCAGGCGTATGTGAACCGTGGCTCCTTTTTTAAAACCCAATCAATCTTTACATCTTTGTTACTGTACTTTATTACATTGAACATTGTGTGTTTGGTAGCATATACACCAAACTCACATTTCTAACTGAATTGGATAATGTCATAGATTTCTGCATACCATAATGCTGATATAATGCTCACCATTTTCTCTTATCTACTCTTCAATCTGTCAGTAACACAGAATAGAAAGCGATGGTACAGTAAGGTCAAACAATACTCAAGGTATCTACGATAACTGGTGGATATATAACTGGAGTTGCTAATCCATTTTGACAAACCAGTAGATATTTGTTTATGCATGCTCTTTCAGCCTTGTGCTTCTTGTCACAACACTGCCGTGTCTGTAAAGGCTCCGATCAAGCTTCAGGATTTAAAGAAATAGTTTGACATTTTGGAGACATGTTCCTTATTTATGCTTTCTTATAAAATTGAGCTCAAGAAAATTCCCGGATCTTTCAGTGGGATTTGGCCTACCTATTGATGAGGTTTGTTCAGGTGGTGTCGTGGAGATTGGACAGTTATTTTTATTTATTTATTTAACTTTTATTTATCCTCGAGAGACCAATTGAGGGGTGACCCTCATTTACAATGACGTAGAGATCAAACAAATTCAAAGGAAAAACAACAATACATACACAATATTCAATGTAAATACATCAAATACACAAAAGTTGATTGCCTTTAAAAAAGAAACAATGGTTATGAGCTCCTAAAATATGAGCACCTGTTATCATGTGACTGAAACAACTGAGCACTGATGGAGGCCGTTACAGAAAAAGTCCTGAATGATTCAGTCAAAAACATTGTAGTATTACGTGTGTTAGTGAAACGTTAACATCCCCCTGTAGGCATATTATCAAGGGCAAGTCAAACAGTCACTGATGCTAATATTAGCATTTATCTTTAGCATGCTTTCAAGTGTAATCCCATGAAGGTAAAAGGTTAAACTGTTCGTCTTACCTCAGGTTGTTTGCACAAATGCAAATGGAGGCCAATAGGATCATCTATGTAGTTCATCTTACACATCCAGCCCTTTATGTAAAGTCTGCCCAAGAAAGAATAAAGCAAGGCCCAGGCAGCTGTCTGTATACAAGTGTTAAGCAGTTCCTGAAACTAAAGCAGGGATAAACAGCAGCATATTGATTAATAAGGCAAAGGCACCCTTGCCCTTTTCCACAACAACAGTTTGACAGTGTAAGAATGGGCACATGTCAGATCTCTCTCCCTGTGAACATGCTCATAGTGGTGACTTAATACAGTGTCAGTTAACATGACCACCACAGCGTTACCCATTTCCCAGCCGGCTCCCTGGAAAGGCTGCTTTTTCACTGTACTTATGAAAACAGAAGACTTGGTGTGTGTGAGCAGAAACGCACATAAACTCAACTCCTAGGCAGCTGCTAAAGACGTCCTTATGCAGTAGCTCAGGGGTGGCCAACCTGCGGCTCGCGAGCCGCATGCAGCTCTTTGCCTTGCTTCGTGCGGCTCTTCAGTTCATATCAAATTTTGTGATTATAATTTTTTTTTTCCCTATACTTTTTTTTTTTGTGTGGGCCTATGTGTGTGCATGTTCGCAAACGTTTCATGCGGCTCTTACGTTCGTTTTACATGTTGTTTATCATTACATTTTTTATTTTGTTAATGTGTATGTGTATGCCTGTTCGCAAATGTTTAATTGAGGACGCAACATAACGTTCGCAAACGTTTGGTGTGGACGCAACATAAAACTGCCCTCTCAGCTTGGAGGGAGGTTTTCCGTGAGTAAACAATTTGTGTCAACTTCGCTCCGAAACAGAGTGGGAGAGTTTATATTTTTTGTTGAACGTTATACCAAGCCATTCTGCCTTATATGCCAGGCGTCATTAGCGCATTTCAAGGCTTCAAATCTTCAGCGCCACTTCAGCTCACTCCATGCTAAAAGTAAGTCCCACTAAGCAACATGCATAGTAAGAGAAAAACGCTATTGTAAATTGTTATATTTTTGTTTGTGGACTTGGTTGAACTGAGAGTTTGTGTGTGAGGCAGTGCACACAATGTTCATTGTTGAAAATGACTGGCCTCTTAGTACTGTAGGAGTCCAGTTCTGTCATTATCACAGGGGCGGCCTTAACGATCTGGGGGCCCGTTTCAAGTCCTAGTGTGGGGCCCCCCGTTTTTATTATAATTATTTTTTTAAATAAATAATGCGAAAATTAAAAAGATTGTGGAATCCAGTTGGTTCTTCGACGGATTATGAGATAATAGGCCCCTGGACCAAGACTCTCAAAGGGCCCCCCCACTCCTACCTATCCAGTCAGTTACACTGACTTTTCCGCACAGATACATACAATTATTGGCAAAAAACTATTAGAAAGTCAGTGTTTCCCAGATGATTTTGGGACACTGTGGGAGGGACCCTGGTCCTTGTTGGGGGGTCAGGGGGAATTGCACACTGGAGGAAAAATGTGTACCGTTTTAAAGTAAAATGCATCAATCTGATGCACTTAGAGAGGAAAATTTAGAGGCTAAATCAAATCTTGAGCTGCAGAAGGAACATTATTTTTCTGATTTTTCTTAAGCAGGCAGCATCCTTTACTCTACAACTGCAAAAACAGTAGATTGGTCTGCAGACCCATGTTATATGATGGAGAGACCCATTTCAACAGATAAAGGGTGGATAGCTACTTTTTATGAACAGTATAGAATGTACACATAGAAAGTTTATTCCTGTATGTGTGGGGGCCTTAGAGGCCCCTCATGAAGCCCCTAAGACAGAGCTAATAATGCTGTTGCTTTACAATTGCTTTTGTATTTCTCCCCTACTAGTTGAGCCCATGATGATTTATCTCCTTATATTTAGGCTATTCCTTTTTGGAACCTTTTATTGACATGAGTGACTGAGCTCTTTGACTATAAGACATGTAAAGTTATCAGTACCTTAGCTTAGGGCCCCCTTGAGCCCTTGTGCCCCTGGGCCTAGTAGCATGCACAAGCATTATTTTTTTAAAAAATAATAATAATACAAAAGTCAACTGAAACGGGTGAAACATAGTTAAGGCCGTTACTGCATTATCATTTTGGTTGTGACATTTACAGTAAATCTGACTGAGCAGAGGTCTGTGTGTGTGTTGTGTGTGTGTGTGTGTGTGCGTGTATGAGGAAGGATGGGGGGATGTTCATGTGTACCCGTGTGTACGATGTGGCTCTTTGCAGTAACACAGTAAAAAATGTGGCTCTTAGTCTCTGACTGGTTGGCCACCCCTGCAGTAGCTGCATGCACGGACGGGAGGGCGGGTTACATTTCAATACACAAGGGGTTCTGTTGGTACAGCCATAGTTTGTCTGGTATGAACAGTAAACTGTAAGCTAATGTAAGCTAACTTTAGGTCCTTATCGCTGTATAACTGCCATTATAGTTATCATCACAGTTGTTATGAAAACTTTCATCATGCACACAGTTTCGGGAAACACAGCCGCTGTAATACGCATGCCAAGCCAGTAGTCGGCGGTGACACTTGTAGCCTAGTAGACATCTCTTGAGGTGCAATTTGGCGCATGTAAACAATCAGTTTACTGTAACCAAAAATGAATGCCACTAAAGCTCATGAAGCTTTTGGTGTAAGCGAAGGGTTACAAGTAGGGGAGAACGGGGTAATTTGTCACGCAGGTTGGTTGTCACAATCGTTATATCTCGGAACCAGAAGGCGCTGTCTGTGAAATTTTGGTATGTAAATATCCAGAATTGGGATCAGAGGTCACCTACATAGTCTTCCTTAGAGTTAGACTGCTGAATTTGAGGTGAGACGACTGTTTGTGTTTTTCATGTCAAATTGAAAATATTTAGATCCTCAGTATTTCTTCTAGCTTTACACAATGGGTTTATAACAAAACACTTGTTACCATACAAAGTGTGAAGGGTAAACTATAGTTTAGATTGTGGTTAGCAAGCTAATTAGTTGTCAGATGGTTGTTGGCCTTGATGTTAGCAAGAAATTCAAGTTGGGGTTGGTCGTCAATTTTTTGGGGTTGGTTGTCACATGTTATCTCAAGGCTGCAGCCAGGAAAGGAACCCAATAACGAAATAAATTGTCAAGCTGTATCCTCACTGACACCAGAGAAGGAAAGAATAGAGCAGGGAAAAGGAAAAAATCAAACAACAGATCCCAAACTAACCAGTGCAGGCTACATAATTATGTAGCCTATTTGTCAATCATTGTAGAATGCAATTGAAATTGCAATTTAGTTCTAAGCATTGCTCTTCTTTTAAGATATCCATTAAGATACATTGTGACAAACAACCCCATAGTGTTTGACAACCGACCCCTTGATGGGTTGGTGTCACAATGTGTAAGGTGTCTTTGATGATTAATTTCTTCTTTATTACATACGATAGAAAAAGTGAGGGTACACATTTCAAGCAACACCTTAAGCTTCAATTTAATGTAGAATGACTATTGAAAGATGTTTAGGTGATAAGCAATCTCACTAGAGTAAAAAGTGTGCCTACTTACCCCGTTCTCCCCTATGCCAATGACAAGCTTTCTGTCCTCTTATTTCACTGCGTAGAACTACACAAAACAGAAGACATGCTGCTAGGCTGCTTGTGACCTTAACGCTGCTGGGCTGTGAAGGGGCTGTGTCAGCGCAACCTCCCTGTCCCTTCAAAATAAAAGTCAGCTCACGTTTGTCCAGTGAAATGCTATTAATGTGAAGCCGCAGCCTTATTGCTCTGTTTGTTTTAACGCTATGAGTCTATACATAGTGTTTTTTAATGTAGAAAGCCGTGTTCAGGGCATAGCCTGGCACCGCCTGCCTACTTACTTTAGCTCAATTTTCAAGTCTGGGCCTGCGGTATATTAGTGGGTACTCTCCGCAGATTTTTGGAGATGCAATCAGCGAACAGAGGGAGTGGCTGAGAACAATGACGTGCACCAGTTTCAGTTGTAGTCAGAAGCCAGCGCATGACATACGTCACAACAAAACGTTAAGCGATTGGTCGGCAGATCCAGTCGCACTGAGCAGATCCAATAGCTTTAAATTTCAACGGACACCCGCCTTCAAGTGAGTTAACGTTTGTCAATTGAGCGATTCCAGACCTTCTGTACAAATTAAATTAAGTACGATGTTCTGATAGGACCAGGCTAAGCATTACCGGTGGTGACACAAGTTTATTCGAAAAGCCGACAGAGCAAAAATCTTTCCTCAACCAAAGTGGCAGGTGGTCTCAATAACTTCCTACTCGGTTAGACTAAATGTACCAGCATTTGGCTAGTGTGCCCTGCACGAGACTCTTCCCTGATCACAGTGATGGTGCCGCGGAGACACCTTGCATGTTGTCTTATACCTTCTGACTCGCGTGTGGCTATTTTGACAGCAAATGTAACAGACCTACGCATGTGTGGAGTGGAGCTGTGATGTCATCGTTATCACAGGGAATGACATTACTATTCACATGGTGACGCTGGAGTTTAGTTTTAAAAAGATTCGAACGCTGTTATCATGTAAATGATAACCCGCAAACGTAAAAATACCTTTGCGTTTGTGCCGTTATTATTACCGTGTAAAGTGCCCCTAAGAATATTCTCCTTTCTTCTCAATGCTACAGTCACTGCAACATTTGAGCTGAATGCTAAAAAGCAGTTCAGCTAAACTTTAGTTACAGTAGCTGCGTTTCCATCCCCTTGCTTTTATGCAAATTCGAATCAGTAAACGCAAACGGTGATGGAAACACCAAAATTCAGTGCCTGGATGTTCGCCAGAAGAATACTGGGGAGAGGAGGCCGGTTCTCACGTTTCCTCAGCGTGACCAGGACTCCAGCCCGCGACCCTCGCATCCTCCGTCTCCTCCATTGTCCAGGTGAAGCAGCAGGTAGCCAAGGTAGATCGCCATTGTTTGCGGGTGGTGGTGAAAAAGTGTTTTCCACCGACGATTTAATGCGCAGAAGTTTTTCTCTATCATATCGTATGATAGGGCTCGCTTTGGCCGTTCGCCTGTTAACGACAGTTAGGCGTAAATATAAAAATAAAAAAGTTGAGGAGGAGCTTGGGACACGGCCGCCTTCCTCGGCGCCATCTTCACATCTTCGTTGCGGAAATAATATTAATCTCAAAAGGAATCTAGTTGTAGTCTTGCAATATGAGACCCCCTGTCTTTTCAAAATCTCATTCTGTGACTGAAAAATAATGACTAATTATCTTCAGGTGTGAGTTGATGTGTTGTGGCAGCCATCAGCATCACGCTCTCTCTCTCTCACACTCTATCTCTCTCACACACACACACAAAACAGCCTGTTTGCGCGCAGTTTCGCTGTCTACGTTCCGAAAACCGGCTCTATTAGGTAGGGTTGCAAAATTCCGGGAATTTTCAAAGTTGGAAACTTTCCATGGGAATTAACGGGAATTTATGGGAATTAACGGGAATTTTGGTAATTAACGGGAATAAACGGGAATTTACTAAATTTAAAGCAACCCAAATGCACTAAATTATCCTAACTATGTTATGTCAGTCCAGGCAAACGTTCTAGACAGTAAAAAGCAGTTTTTTCAACTAAATTTTAATATATTTATGAACATTTAATTTCAAATCAGATTTTTTTTAAAGTTTATTGAGACACCCAACTTGATATCATATATTGATTTTTACTAGACCAGGTTTACAGAGGCTTAAACAGTGATTTTAAATATGGGTGGGGACAATATATTTTAGCATAATCTTGACTAAAACAACCAGATTTCATGCAAGTACACTTGGCAAATTGCACATAGCACACGTGTCCTACTGCAGGGGTACTGAGGCCACGCCCCCTACATGCTCTGTGCATTCCTCCATCACATGGGGGGGAATTTACTTAATTTATTGAATGGGTTGGGTCAGACAGATGAGTAATATTTAACTCAACATTCATCTTTTTGTTGTTCAGTGAAATTATTGATTGTTCATAAAATAATCAAAACTTGATATCAAGTTCTTCTTAAAAATACATCTGTTCAAATGTAATGTTTTTTAATTGTATTAGTTTGCATGTCTGTCTGCCTATGACCAAACATAGTGTTTAAATGTTTAGATTTATGTTTGGATATGAAAAAAATATAATTTAAATTACCGACATTTAGTTAATTCCTATAATTTCCAATTTTGAATATTCCCAAAATTCCCGAGCGAAAGTTCCCGTGGAAACTTTCCACCCCTTTGCAACCCTACTATTAGGCTATACGGACCTGGTTCCGCTATATTCAAAACCCATAAATCAATAGGCCTAACGTTTGAGCTTATCGAGACCGCTATGGAGTCCAGTAGGTCACATGATGTAATTTTAAATATCGAGTAGAGTCGGGTCATCTTCAACTAAAGTTGTCTTCGACTGTTGAAGAATTCTTCAACCGCTTCACTCCGTCTCCAAAAAAAAAAAAAACCCCGTCCGCTGGTCCGCTGAGCCGCTGCCGCTGCAGACGGGCTCGGCACCGTCTCTTCATTAATTCAAAGCAGCGGTGATCAACAAACGAGGGACTGTTTAGCAAGTCCCTAAATCCATATTAAAATCTGCAGGATAATAACTAGTTAGCTTAAAAAAATAATCGCAAACGGTTCAAATGTGATGTGTTCAGGTCGGCTCCGTAAAATGATTATTAGGCAAAGGTCAATAAAAGGACATCATGATGTGTTCAAATGTAACATCAAGAAAAAAATATTTTTAGTTTTTCGCGAGAAGCTTGAATAAGCTTGGGTGAAAACCTTGTTTTCCCAGCAATATAAAATAATTAGTAGGCCTAAACATGGAATTATGACCTGTTTAAAGTCCTATCCTTAGCTCTGCTAATCTTATAAGCAATTAAAGCAATAATACCAGTTATCTTTTAACAAAATAATACAAAAGTATCAATAAAGATTTGGATTGTGGAGTCGTTATAATAATGGTATCAATATGAAAATAAATTAATGATCCCCCTCCTTACTTACAGAATAACTGGGCAATAGCTTTAACATGGTGGGCTTTAATCATTTTATGGCAGACGATCACTTTTTGGCACAATGTGACCGTTTTAAATAAGTAAAATAAGTAAAAATTTTCTGAACACATTTGTGTGGAAGCTAACATTCAGCTTGACTCTGAGCTAGACTGAGTTTTCTGAGACCCCCAAAACCAGGCCAGGTGCATGGCAAAAAGAGGCCCTTTCACCATGCTGCAGCAGGACCAATCTCTTGGCTGTATGTGTGATGTATCTAGGCTTATATGAATTGTTGTTGTTGTATGTGGTTAGGATGAGACAAGTAAGCAGTGTTTGCGTTTAAGAGATAAAATGTATATTTTAATAAGCATATATCACTTTTTTTTTTGTCTTTTTTGGGAAAGTCAACACGACATTCGGGCAAGTACAACATTACCTGTACTTGCCCTATGGGCAAGTGCTTTTGAAACCTTAGTGTCAACCCCTGCTTTAGATATGAGAGGGTGTCAGTCTTCAGTCTTTTCAAAGTCTATTAAAAGTCCACTGGTGTAAGCACAGCATAATTCGCATTTATTTTTTTATATATATTTTTTTAACTTTCAAACGATTCGCTTCAAACTTAGATGGAAACGTGACTAATGGCAGCTGTTCAGCAGAAGTAAGAGTTGCTTTAGTAATACTAGTGCAGTGCCCTGTAGGAAGCAGGTATTAGCTTATGCATACTTAAATGTAACCCATCTATGGAAGTGGGATACAGAAAACGATGTAGCCTACACATAGTTGACATACTTTAGTATATACGCTGGTTGAGATGAGGCTGTTTTTATTGAAGCAGTTTAAAGCTATAATGCACTATAGCTTTAAGGTTCAACCCCACTTTTTAGAATGCTGTGAGTGGTAAGGGGTAGGGTTGCAAGGTAAGGGGTAGGGTTGCAAGGTAAGGGGTAGGGTTGCAAAATTCCGGGAATTTTCAAAGTTGGAAACTTTCCATGGGAATTAACAGGAATTTTGGGAACAAATTGGAATAAACGGGAATTGACTAAATTTAAAGCAACCCGAATGCACTAAATCCTTCTAACTATGTTATATCAGTCCTGGCAAAAGTTCTAGACAGTTGAAAGCAGTTTTTCCATCTAAGTTTTATAATATTTATGAACATTTAATTTCAAATCAGATTTTTAAAAAAGCTTATTGAGACACCCAACTTGATATCATATATTGATTTTTTTTACTAGACCAGGTTTACAGAGGATTAAACAGTGATTTTAAATATAATTGGGTAAAATATATTTTAGCATAATCTTGACTAAAACAACCAGATTTCATGCAAGTACACTTGGCAAGTTGCACATAGCACACTGCTTGCTTACTGCAGGGATACGAATAGTCCTATGCAAAAAATAGTATTTTTTGCATAGGAAATTTCCTTTCCTATCGAGATGACCCGGAAGTACTCGGCGGATAGGTGATTCGAATTCTCAAAAGGCTTAGGAAAGGCATAGGAAAGGAGCCTTCGCGATTCGTCCTTTAACCCTCCTTTAGCATAGATTAGCTCCGGACCAACCTATGCTAAAGAAAAGGAGATAGTGGTATCCCATAATCCTTTACGGCGGCAAGATTTCAAGCAACAGGCCACCGCCGGAGTTTACCAAAGGTAAAACAAAAGAGAGGAGAGGAGAAGAGAGGAAGATTTAACTCGGCTAAAACAAAATACCCCTAAAGATAATAAAGAACTCATAAAAGACCAACATAATTTAGTTATTTTCGTAGCACATAATTTACACCATAAGAAAATAAAATACCAACTTCACATTTAATGAAGTTACTAGGGGCAGTTCATTTAACAACAACATAAGTGTAGCCTCTTTTTATTCCACATGTGAATTGGGATTCAAGTGGCCTTAAATATTCCCCTTGGCCAAGTCCGATCTAAGTGATTCTCACTCTGTTGACAACCTGATTAAAATCAATATGAAAAGAACGCATGGATCAAACGAGCGCTTGTTGTTGTCCATTTTCGGAGAATAGTGTAGTTTCACGCTAGTGACTCACGTCAGCAATACTCGCCGTCGCGCAATGGCGTCGGTTTGGAAAAGTGGAGTCGAATTAATTTGAAACAGTGCTGTCTTTTCCTATGTTCGATAGGAAGCACCTTTCATCTCTCCTTAACCCCGATGACGTTTAGGGGTTAAGGTATAGGAAAGGAGGCTTATAGGTTAGGAGATTGGACTATTCGGATTGGCCCCATGCCCCCTACATGCACTATGCATTCCTCCATCACATGGGGGGGCATCAGTGTTTCCCCTACCATTATACAGGCCTGGCGGGGCCGCCAGGACCCCCCGCCAGGCCAACAGCAGCCTGACTTAATTTTTTATTTTTTTAATTCCGTAATAATCATTTGCGAGCGTCTGCGCGGCACTGTCGGTCTACCCCTCGTGTGCGCCTGTCTTTACAACCTCTCGTTTCATCATCCCATCAGCTGATCTGTGTGTCTGCGCGTGTGTATGTATGTGTTCTGCGCGCGGTGCGATGCGCGTGTGCATTCGGTGCACACTTTTTTTTTTGACAGAGAAGCCAATGAGCAGGAGCATGACTAGCAAGCAAACGTTGAATTTGTGGCGAAAATAAAACCAGCGCCTGCTCTATGGAGATATTAAGGATTCAGTAACAGGGCCGTTGCAACAGGAAAAAGTGCTGAGCAAAACTTATAAAGTTAAAATCGCTACGTCGCCGTGGCAACACAACCAATCTGTATCAACAGCAGAGACCGCTGAAAAAACGGCATGCACTCGTTTCAGTAAGTTTACAGAAGTGCGACACTGCTACTGCCTCTGGCATTCTTCTCAGAAAAGCATTCATTTATTTTCATGGGACATATTAATACATGATTGAAAACAGCAGGCTATTGTAGGCCTAAAAGATTTATGTTTTTGTATTTTCAATGCTAGGCCTAGCCTACTTTATTTTTATGTTTTTAAATTGAGAAATAGGCTAGATGAAATATAATGGTCGGAATAGGGAATTTGCCTTATGTAGCACACATGTTGATAGGCTAATCATGATGTGTAGCCTATGTTAATTCATTTATTTTCAACAATAGGCTAGCTCAGATTATTCCAGAAATGAGTACTAGACAGGACCTGTCTATATTAGATCTTAGTGTTTATTGTTTTTTTTATTGAAATCCACGTGTTTTTCTTCAATAGTTTACATGGCTTGTGTCTCCAAATTATTACAGAAAATAGTTATAGGCAGGACCAGATTGATGCATTTAACTTAAAGGATAAGGTTTCTTCTGCAGGGGGATGCCCCCAGACTCCAGAAGGTCCATTCTCACCGAGCAGGATCTAAAAATCCTGTGAGAAACACCACATGTACAAACGTACTGAATGTGAAAGCATAACCCTATGCCCTCATTCTTAACGGGCTGTCAAAAGAGGCTCATCCCAAATTGGGTTCGTTTTGGTCAATTTATTCTAGAAATTTGGTACGCACACGGCACGCATACTCTATCAGCTCTTACCACCGGGCCTAAAAAAAATTCTAGGGGAAACACTCGGGGGCATTTTACTTTTTTTAAATTGGATGGGTGGGGTCGGACAGATGAGTAATATTTTACTCAATATTCATCTTTTTGTTCAGTGAAATTATTGATTGTTCATAAAATAATCAAAAGTTAATAAAGTTCTACTTACAAATAAATCTGTTCAAATCTAATGTTTTTTAATTGTGTCATTTTTAGTGCTGTCAGTTTAACGCGTTATTAACGGCGTTAACGTAAACCCATTTTAACAGCGTTAATTTTTTTATCGCGCGACTAACGTTCATTTTGGCCAAGCAAACATTGTAGTTTTTTTGACATGCTGTTGCAACAACTAGTAATGTTAGGAACACTACAACACCACAAACTGTACATGTAGATCGCAGTTAAGTTAACTGTTGATTCAAACTGAACATTTCCTACAGCGTAACTTCACATTAAAAACATTTGACCGGCAAAACGGCATAAAGTCAAGTCAATTTTGACTTTTATTTTGAAGCAGAAACCGGAATCTAGCGCTCCCAGCCCCGCTGCGCTTCCATTACTGGTAGAGTCTTCCATGTGTGACTCTTAGGTCCATGGTTTGCACTGAATTGGAAGTTATGATATTTTAGAAAAAATACACTGGATTACAAGGGTGTAGAGAATGTGTGTGAAAAAATAATGGGACAAAAATAAATCAAGGGACATTTAGAATAGATAAAAATGTGCGATTAATCGCGAGTACAGCACTAATTATTTTGCATGGATGTCTGCCTAGGACAAAACATAATGTTTCTATGTTTAGATTTATGTTTGGATATGAAACAGATAATTTAAATCACCGCCATTTAGTTTGATTTGATTTAGTTTATTTCAGACATACAACAAACAAAAAATATGTTTTCACAAAAAAAAAAAAAAAAAAAAAAAAAAAAATGATCTGTGTTGTCGAGGTATGCCTGAAAAGGAGCAGGAAGAAGTATACACTTATCTAATCCTGCCCCTTTTCCTTTAACAAAAAAAATAAAAAATCACAATATTTATTAAATAAAAAAATAGAATAAAATAAAAAATAATAATTATATTTGCTTCTCTTATCTCTGTACTATTGCCGATACTATATTAGCCATTTACATACAACTTAATATACTATACATTTTTTATATTTTATATATTTACACAATGCATATATCTTTATTTATATTTATAAACAATCAATATATCCATATCTACATGTTTATCTATACAATCAATATATATATATTCCATATATATATATTATAATTACCTTCTTACTTACACATCCTCATCCCTGTACCTTATGAAAATCATTGTTTTGAACCTTTTTTAAAACTGGAACATGTTTGGACATTGCTTTAGCTCCGTGCTCAACCCATTCCACAGTTTCACACCCCCAATTGAGATGCAATGACATTTTAAAGTCGTGCGCACCTCCAGTGTCTTAAAGTTGAACTGTTGCCTCAAATTGTAACCCCCCTCTCGGTCAAAAAAAAGTTTTTGTATGTTACCTGGTAGCAGTTTGTTTCTAGCTTTGAACATGATTTGTGCAACTTGATATTCAACCAGGTCCTTAAACTTTATGATGCGGGAATGTAAAAAGAGGAGGTTGGTGTGATCATAATATCCAGCTTTATTGATTATTCTTATGGCTCGTTTTTGAAGTGTGACTAGTGGTTGCAGTGAGCTTTTGTAAGTGGTCCCCCAGACCTCCACACAGTAATTTAAATAAGGTAAGATCATTGAGCAGTAAAGAATATGCAATGATTTGTGATCCAATATATGCTTTGCTTTACCCAGGACTGAGATGCTTCGTGACAGTTTAGATTTAACATGTTTTATGTGAGGTTTCCAGCTGAGCTTGTGGTCTATTGTCACACCAAGGAATTTATTTACATACACTCTTTCAATATTAACACCATCTATCCTAACATGTACATCACTATTTAAATTACAATTTCCAAACAACATGATTTTTGTTTTGCTTAAATTCAATGATAATTTATTATTATCAAACCACCTTTTTAATTTGCTCATTTCAGATGTAATTGACTCCAGAAGCTGCTGCAAGTCCTCTCCCGTACAAAAAATATTTGTGTCATCTGCAAATAACACAAATTGTAAAATAGTTGATGTTTTACATATGTCATTTATGTAGAGAATAAAAAGAATTGGCCCTAACACTGACCCCTGGGGGACCCCACAAGCAATGTCCAAACAAGCTGACACGTATTCACCCATCTTCACAAACTGTTGCCTGTTCTGTAGATAGCTCCTCAGCCAGTTTAATACAACCCCCCTGATACCATACCGTTCTAATTTATTAATTAATATATCATGATTTATGGTATCAAATGCTTTTTTGAGATCAATAAAAACACCAGCTGCATATTTCTTTTGGTCCAGAGAATTTGTAATCTTTTCAATTAGCTCAATGACTGCTAATGAAGTGGATCGGTTGGGTCTGAAGCCGTATTGGCTGTCAGTTAGTAAATTATGTTTATTGATGAATTTGTGAAGTCTAGCAGCAAATACTTTTTCTAAGATTTTTGAGAATTGAGGAAGCAGTGAAATAGGCCTGTAGTTTGTGAAGTGGTGTTTGTCTCCAGTTTTGTACAGTGGTATAACTTTTGCAATTTTCATTTTTCTAGGGAATTTACCAGTTTTAAATGATAAATTACAGATGTGCGTTAATGGTTTCGAAATTCCGTGAATTAACTCTTTGACTATTCTAGGGCTGCAGCTATCGAATATTTTAGTAATCGATTATTCTACCGATTATTCCATCGATTAATCGAGTAATCGGATAAAACATACATTGCTTAATTGAAAAGTAATTATAAATAAACATGAGAAAATAACATGTCAATTAACCAACAACCAATGAACAACAAATTTGTTTCCTTTTTTTGAAAAATCAACATTTTTTATTTAAAAAAATGCATGGAGTAGCAAACCATATTTTCTACCAAAAGTACCAATTTAGTTACTTTCCCATTGTTTATTAGTCTGTACTTGTACCATGAGAAATAACAATGTTGACAGATAAATTAAGTGAATTTATGTGCCATACATTCTTGGGTTTAAGTAAGCATTTAGGCCTACTTCACTTTCAGAACTACAAGTTTTTACCTTTGCAATTCAGGAACAACATAAGCTTGGAAACTTGGAACAAGCCCATGGATTGTTTCACACATTCTGGCTTTAAAAACAAATCCTGAGATGGGTTCTCTGCGTAAATGTGTCCATCCGAGACTGTGATGGTTTACTGAAAAAAATATAGGCTAAATAAAATAAAAATGACTATGGAACAATATGATAATAGAGTAAGTTCATTCACATTAAAGGGTAACTGAACCCCCTGTTTGAGCTACTGCACGATTTTGAAAAATGCTTTCAGACCATGGATTCTGAATTCTGTTTTAGAACCTTTGTTTTTAAACATTCCGACATCAGCTGGCCGACATTCGGGAGGGAGGGGGGCGCGCGGTGTCTGTGAAGGAGGGGGCTAGCTGCTAGCTGTCACTCAGGAAGATCTGAATGACATGACTTCCTTGAGAAATCGAGTGACACAAAGTCTAACGGCACTGTCGCTACACAGTGAGCTCATATGCCACACACAGATGGGTCGTCTGAGGTGGAGGACTTTTCTTGTTCTAAATTGTTGGCGGGTGTCTATCGTAGTGTTAGGAGACAGAGTAGCGCAAGTGAGCGAGCGGCTGTGTGTGTGTGTGAGCGAGGAGAGCGAGCGGTAGCGTGTGTCAATAAAGTGAAGCAATGAACGAGTCCGGGTCTGTCTGTCTGTCTGTCAGTGTCTGTGTGTGTGTGTGTGTGTGTGTGAGCGAGGAGAGCGAGCGGTAGCGTGTGTGTCAATAAAGAAGTGAAGCAATGAACGAGTCCGGGTGTGTGTGTGTGTGTGTGCGTGCGTGCGCACAAGCGAGATAATGCAGACACACTGCCGGTAGAAGTGAGGGTGTTAACCCCCGAAATAACATCCTTGGAGGGACAGTATAACAGTAGTATCGCAAGTCAAAAACATGCCGCGTCTGTCCGTTCTGTGGGTGACGTATGCGCCGGTTGTGTCACACTAAAAATGGTCCGTGCGGAAAACCGTGACCTCAGCTGTAAAATTAAATAAACGATGACTCGAGGCAAGAAAAAATCATCGATCATTTTTTGTAATCGAATTATTCGAATCAATCGATGAATCGTTTCAGCTCTAGACTATTCTCATATCAATGTCACTATAGTCAGTAGAAGTTTTACTTTTGCATTTATGGACAATCTCTATAATTTCACTCTCTTCCACTGCTGTTAGAAACATTGATTTTGGATTAATGTCTATGAAATCATTAATCCTGTCATCAGATCTCACAGGAACAGGTATTTTTTCAGCCAGTATTGGTCCAACATTTACAAAATATTGGTTGAAGCCATTTACTGCATCATCCATATTATCAATAGTCATATCATTTTCAATAAACTCATGCGGATAATTAACTTGTCTAGAACCATTTCCAATAACATTATTCAGTATATTCCATAGACCTTTAATATTGTTTTTATTATTATCTAATAATTTTCTATAATATTCTTTCTTACTATTTCTCATAATGTTAGTTAGTTTATTTTTATATTTCTTATATTTATGTTCTGCGTCTTTGGTTCTAAGCTTTATAAATTCCTTATATAGTGTATTTTTCTTTTTGCAGGCATTTTGTAATCCCTTAGTTATCCATGGACTATCTGAATATTTTAATTCCTATAATTCCCATTTTGGAATATTCCCGAAGTTCCCGAGCGAAAGTTCCCGTGGAAAGTTTCCGGAAATTTACCGGAAACTTTCCACCCCTTTGCAACCCTAGTGAGGGGTCGATACTTGGGTGGTGGGGTGAGTGTTGGGTTTAACATTTGGTTGGTCCGGCAGCTCCCTTGTTATTTAGGATCTTCATATGTCTGATATTCCGATTTTAACTTTCAGGAACTTCCTTTATCTTAGATCAAAGTCTAAGATGAATCAGGGGCTCAAGTAGTAGTAATTGATGTTGGTGTTACAGATACGCAGTTGTGCTGTGTTTGTGCTAGTGTTTTCAAAGCCTGTCTGAGCTGAAGTCCTATGACATCTTTCAGGTCTTTGTTTTTCCTTTACCAGCTTGATCCTCATTGCGGGCTTTTTTTCTGTTGCTTATGGTTCCTGCTTTATTGTAAATCTACTTGCACGCACTGCAGTATGCATCATGCAGTATGTTTAAAACCAAGGTCAAAGTCAGAGGAGACTTCAACAATAGTAGGCATACATTTTCTACCCTGTGGAGGAAAATGGGGTCTACATAAAAAAACAACAAGACAATGAGACATTGGCTGAGTGGCCATGTGAACGTGGTCTTGTCCTGTTTTAATAGTGTTGTGTACTTAGTTTGTTTGGCGATTCAACAAACAAAGCCCTCCCCTCTTACTGCAAGGAACATCCCGTTCTTGAGTAATGTGCTTGCTGGATGATAGCTGTCTCAGATATAGCCCACCCCCCCCCATCCATTTAGCATACAGCTTACACAACATACAGATGCAGAGACTAGCTGCTGTAGGTTCAATTACACACACTCAAACATTTTGTGAAGCAAACACGAGCCCATCTTTCTCACATGCCACGTATACAGGTGAAACTCATATTATTAGAATATCATGGAAAAGCTCTTTTTCTTAATCTAACTTAATTCAAAAAGTGAAAGTTCCATATATTCTAGATATATTAGACATACAGTCATGTGAAAAAATTAGGACACCCCATTAAATATTCAGTTATTCATTAAGAAATGTTCCCATAACGATGTCTAATCTTGTTTTTATTAATCTCTGGAAAATAAAGTGATCTAATTGCAGGTAAACAGCAAAAAAATAACATTGTTTTACTGATTAAACAAAATATATCAACATAAATGCATATTCTCACTGAGGAAAAAGTTAGGACACCCTACCCCCTAATACCTAGTGTTACCCCCTTTGGCTGAAATAACTTCAGTGAGACGCTTCTTGTAACCCTCTACCAGTCTCTGACATCGGTCTGAGGAAAGTTTGCCCCACTCCTCAATGCAGAATGTTTGAACCTGTGTGATGTGTGAGGGGTTTCTTGCATAGAGCCCGTTTCAATTCACACAGCATCTCAGTGGCCCTCATTTATCAATTTTGCGTGGAAACTGGTGCAGATTCTGGCGCAAATACCTCCCTACGCCAGGTATCGCGTGGGATTTATCAAACAGGCGTATCTCGCCAATCTCAGCGTACACCAGGCCATTATTGATAAATGCGGCGGATGAAAACGAGCGTATCACGCCCCTATATTTTCTCAGTTTAGAGGCCTCGCCCATAGGTTTTACGACATGGATATGCGCAATACGGCACTTCCCTGAAGTAGAAATTGACAGAATAACAGCGAAAGTAGAAAAAAAAGAAATGCAACCAACTGGGGGTGCGGGGCTGCGGGCATAATATAAGTGGTGGAGGAGAAAAAGACGCACCAACTGTCCGATAATGGTCCCCATAAAAGAAATACACGTCTGCAGAGATTTGAATGATTAGAATGTATTGGCCCTTTTAGATAGCACTATTCAAAAGGGTTTTAAAAACTAAAAATAACACATTTAGCGTTTTACTGTATGACAGCATGCGCTTGGCACGAGTGGTCAGCCCGGCCGTCAGCTGCACAAGCCGACCCGGCAGCGATCAGCTGTGAGAGCGCCCACCGTCCTGCTCCACCAGCAGATAGGAACAACGTGCCGGTTAAGGTGGAAATAAATCGCTCGCTTTAGCATCAATGACACATTAAACGAGGAACTAACATCTACAAAGTGCGTCAAATAAATAAAATGTTAAGCTGAATGTTGTGCCGTGTATTTTTTTGTATCATAAAGAGCAGTGTATGTATACTACATATTTAATACTTAGGCTAACATTTTGAATGAATGCAGCCCCCGTGCCTCAGTGTCCCCCCAGCTGCTCCAAAACGGAGACAACTGCCATGCAGCCCTCCTAAGTGGCCGGTGTGCGCACTATTGAATCAGCTCTCCTACTCAGTTGCACACCATAAGCTGCTCATTTTTAAGTGATTAATATCTTTATTTCAGTCTTATTTGCACTGCATTTGTATTATCTTCTAATAATTGTCCAACAAAGTCATCGGCTACCCGGCACAGCCTGCACTGCGAGTCCAAGCTGTTTTCAAATTTGCGTACACGAGCTGAGAGCTGGCGTGGGATTTGAGCGTACCCTACGCTCACGTCCATATTGATAAATGCCGAGATTTGCGTGGAAATGTACGTACACCCATTTTTCTGGTCTACGCAAGGTTGATAAATGAGGGCCAATGGGATTAAGATCTGGGCTTTGACTGGGCCATTCCAGGACTCACCATTTCTTAGTTTTCAGCCAGTCCTTGGTGGATTTACTGCTATGTGTAGGGTCATTGTCATGATGCAGGGTCCAGTTCCGCTTGAGCTTTAATTTTCTTACAGATGGTCTCACATGTTGCTCAAGCACCCTCTGATACACTGTAGAATTCATGATGGATTCTATGATGGTGAGCTGGCCAGGTCCTGCTGCAGAGAAGCATCCCCAAACCATGACACTTCCACCTCCATGCTTCACAGTTGGTTGGTATGAGGTTCTTTTCCTGGAACTCTGTATTTGGTTTGCGCCAAACATGCCCTCTGTTCTGGTGTCCAAATAATTCAATTTTAGACTCATCTGTCCAAAGAACATTATTCCAGAAGTCCTGTTCTTTGTCTACGTTCTCTCTGGCAAACTTCAGTCTTGCCTTAATGTTTCTCTTGGAGAGTAAAGGTTTCCTCCTTGCACACCTCCTGTGAAAGTTAAACTTGTGCAGTCTCTTTTTATTGTAGAAGCATGCACTTTCACATCAACAGTGGCCAGAGCCTGCTGTAGGTCCTGTGATGACATTTTAGGGGTTTTGGAGACTTCTTTTAGTATTTTGCGCTCTGCTCTCGGGGTGAACTTGCTTGGAAGGCCAGACCTGGGCATGTTGGCAGTTGCTTTGAATGTCCTCCACTTGTACACTTTTTTCCGGACAGTGGAATGGCTGATTTTAAAATCTTTTGAGATAATTTTAAATCCCTTACCAGATTCATGAGCTCCAAGCATCAGAAGTGCGATTAATCTGCGTTAATTTTTTTAATCACGTTAATTTTTATGTGATTAATTTATCGAAATGTGTCGAAAAAAAATGGAAACGCGTTAATTTGACAGCCCTAGTTTAAAGGTATCGTAGCATTGGCTCCTTGTTGGCTCCTAGCCTCGGGCTTTAACCAGCTCCGCATTTTATTATTATTTTATTTTTAAAAGTTGCCTTGTCTTAATGGATTGTTGTTTGCCTAGAAGATCTTGGAATAAAGATGTAATTGATTGAAAACCTCTTGTATACAGTCTATGGTAAAGATGCTGTATTTTGGATGTTCTGTTGGCATTTTTGTAAAAAGATAACGATTAATCGATAATTGATCGTTAATTTTCCCGGTGATCGATCAATGACATTCCTTAAAATGCCCATCCCTATAAAACACATGAAGAAATACTGTTTGATCTCCCCAGTTTGTAGAGTAAAGGCCTTTGCACACCGGGCACATTTTATTCCTGCGATTAATTCACCCGTTAATAATTTCTATCGCGTGTATGTAGAGTCAATAAAAGCTTGCATATCAAACGCGATTTTGCTTCCATAATTGCAGCTTTTATTTCTTTGAACTGAGTTCGATTTTTCTAGGACGTCGCTGCCGATAGTGAGACGCGTTCAAAATTCACATTCCAAATTATTCGCTTTTTCGTGCCGTTTATTTGCGTCGCGCCCGGTGTGCAATGGCCTTAATGCCGCGTTTCCACTGAGTAGAGCGGCTCAGGTCAATGCGGGTCAGAGCGGGACAGCTCGCTTACGCTAGATCTGGCGAGTGTCCTTATGGTAGGCGGAGTTTATGACCCTATGCTTTAGATAGGCGGGGTTTAGGCTGGGCGGCGATAGCTGCCGCCAGAATATGGGTCAAAGTATCAAGCCTTGGAACAACTGCGGTCAAGTCAGGGGCTCTCGTTTTTGCTTGGCCAAAATCATTGCTTCTATATTTCCCCCCCATGTTGTGAGGGTATTACGCCGGTAAATGCACAGAGACGGCCCGGGGCGAGCCGACAGGCACAGTGAGCGTGCAGCGCTGGCTGCGGCAGCAATGTAACTATGTTGACATCATAGCAGCGGGACACAGTGTAGCCCAATGATTAATTTAATGAAGAGGAAAAACACCACACAATAAACAGAGCGCTGCGCCGACATTTCCCGCTAAACTCAAGACTCTGTTCACTCTTGCCGAGGTGACTACCACGTCGGTTTAATGCCTAAATAATTCTTTCAACCAATCAACAGACGGCAGTGTGTAGCTCCACCTTTTCGGCACCCTTTCAGACGGCTGGTACCCCAACGGAGGAGTACTGAAAATAGGAGCGGCTCGGAGCGACTCAGCTCGCTTATTTTGGGACCCTACCCAACTTTTGGCAATGGAAACGCCAAAATAAGCGGACTGAACCGCAGTGAGCCGCTCTGCTCGGTGGAAACGAGGCATAGTAGGCATGGTGCAGCATTAATACTCCTCACCTTAACCCAGGAAGAAGCTAATCCCATGACCTTAGCCACACAGGCTTTCTTGCTTGGCGTGTCCTTTCCTGGCTAATCACACAGACTTACAGAAGCCTCCTTTTCTCAGCACTCCACGCACATTCTGACATTTTCTTACAATTCTTATTTACATGAGACTAACGGTCTCGTAGTCGGTTGTCTAGAGTGGATTCTCCATTCAATTGAAAGCAAATTGATTTGGGCCCAATCCCAAAAGACTCCCTAGGCACTCCCACTCCGTGAGCGAGTGTCACTCGCTGTGGAGTCACACTCGATCATTAAGGGGTAGGGTACAACAACGGTGCGGCTTTGGCAAACCCTCGCCTTTGTCAGACGGAAACAGGAAGAAACCTAGTCTTTATTTCTCACCCTAAAATAAAATTCCACCACATTTATATTTGACCTGAAACACTTACATTCATATAGGCTACGCATGTGAGAGTAAAATGTAGTATTGAATAAAAACAAACTCACTCTCATGCTTTTTTGGCTGCATACTTTATTTGTTGTTAAACATTTTCTAACTGCATATTCTTAATTTTACCAGCTCAGTCTGTAGTAGAGAAAACGGGTGGGTGTTTGATCTGCTGTTTAATTATCCTTTTAGTTTACATGCACAGCATACAAAACCAGGGGAAAGAACAATAGTCTGCTAAAGCATATATTCCACTTGTCATGATACGTTAATCTACCATTACGACCGGCGAATCGCGGCAGTTAATTAGCGTGCATAAATTATAATGCACTGCAAGGGTGGTCATGAATAAGAAAAGTCATGCGCTCCAGCTGACTGGCGTCACCGCCGCTATTACTACCCCTCATTGGCTTTAACAGTAACACAAATCTTACAAACAATTTAAGGAAATAATAATCACTGTCCCTTATTAACTTGTGGGCATTTTTTCATCTGCTTCGTTTTATCTTTTATCCACGCCTTGAAAATACACTAACGGTAGACAAGTGGCATAATCAAATCAACAAGTGTAAAACAACATGTTCGTTCCGATATTGTACGCTGCCCTCCGGTTCCGTCATTTAGGGCTATGCATAAAAATAATCAATCAAATGTCTGTTTGAGGTAAGAGTATGTTTAATTTATAATTCGGGAAACAAACTCCATGGAACTCTCATTTGTAAATTGGCTCCTCCATTCCGGACATAATTGATTGGCGCACACCTGTGTCAAACGTAGGGCTGAGCCAACATCGATGCAGACTGAGTGATCGAGGGCTTTATAACCCACTCACACTCGAGGCTCGATGGTTTGGGACGATACTCAATATGGCGGGCCCTCCCCGCGAACGCGCAAACGGAGGGATAGTGGATAGGGATAGGGTGTAGGTGGTGGATCTAGATTGGGCCTTAATGTTAGATTTTGGAAGTGAGGAGCAGTCCCGTCTCATTTCAGGGACTTTCCCTTGGCAAAGGGCAGGTGATGTGGGGTCCTGGGCAGGAGGGCTTAAGAGCGGTGTAGATTTCTTTGGCACGTGGTATTTTAAGCCTGTCTGTGTTCTGACCTAGATAGATAGATAGATAGAAGATAGATAGATAGATAGATAGATAGATAGATAGATAGATAGATAGATAGATAAAAACAATTGACATCTATAAGAATTAGGGCTGTCAAATTAACGCGTTAATTTCGATTAATTAATGACAGAAAAATGTACGCGATTAAAAAAAATAACGCAGATTAATCGCACTTCTATATTGCCCTTTGACCCGGTGCAAAAGAGGTGAGATGATAGCGGAGCTGCACCTGTATCTTGCGGACACGGCCCGCACGGGATTAAAGAGTAAAGAAAGAAGCAGGGGAAAGGGGCCGAGGGCTCTATGTTATGGGCCGCTCCGGGCAAATAAGCATGAAGGTAGGAATACGTCTTATGTTATTCTCCGCAGTGTCTGTGCATTATTGATTTAGTAGGTGCCTAATTAACAATGTAGGTTCAAAACAGTAGGCCTATCTCTCACGGGCCGTAGTTTGCATTTCTTAGTTAACCCACTAGTGCAGGGGTGTCAAACACTGATTGATTGGCCCGTGGCACATTTTAAAAATATAATGTAATATGGCGCTTTTAATTTTTAAATAATTTAAATGCACTCATTCTATAACAGAGAAATATGTCCCATAAAAGAAAATGAGCAACAAGCCCATCCCAGAGGACCCTGCATAATATTTTATTTTAAATTAATATTATTATGGAAAATCTATGTGTCCTTCTCCAATAGCTTCTAATTCATCTGACACAGTGTCAGATGAATTTTCATACAACATTCTTCAGGTTTAGCCTCTTAATTTCCCTCTTAAAGTGCACCAGATTCATGCATTTCACTTTGGACCCCCCTAGGAGGGTCGGGACCTCGGCTGGATACTATTTTCACCCGGCAGGACATCGGACGCAAAGGCAGAAAACACTGGGCTTTGGCATATAAACAAAAGGGGAAATGTGTCTGTTTAATGTGTAAGGAAAGTGTTGCCGTGAAGAAGGATTACAATTTACGAAGACACTATGAAACTAAACATCAGAGCAGCTACATGTCCTGATAAATGTGTTATTTTTGCAAAGTGGCCCGGCCCTTCGTAGATTTTTCTGTATGTGGCCCTCAGTGAAAAAAGTTTGGAGACCCCTGGTCTAAACGGACACCCGCTCCCTCTCACTCTTCCTAGCATATGCCTGTCTTTTTTCCTCCTGTGTGTGTGTTGTGTGTGTGTGTGTGTGTGTGTGTGTGTGTGTGTGTGTGTGTGTGTGTGTGTGTGTGTGTGTGTGGTGTGTGTGTGTGTGTGTGTGTGTGTGTGTGTGTGTGTGTGTTGTGTGTGTGTGTGTGTGTGTGTGTGTGTGTGTGTGTGTGTGTGTGGTGTGCGTCATTTAGCCTGCTTGTTTTTTTGTGTTTTTTTTCTTTCGGTGCTAGTAGTTCCTAAATATATACTCAACAAAAATATAAACGCAACACTTTTGTTTTTGCTCCCATTTTTCATGAGATGGACTTAAAGATCTAAATTTCATTCCAGATACACAATTGTACCATTTCTCTCAAACATTGTTCACAAATCTGTCTAAATGTGTGATAGAGAGCACTTCTGCTTTGCTGAGATAATCCATCCCACCTCACAGGTGTGCCACATCAAGATGCTGATCTGACATCATGATTAGTGCACAGGTGTGCCTTAGACTGTCCACAATAAAAGGCCACTCTGAAATGTGCATTTTCTTGCTTTATTGGTGGTCTGGGGACTCAGAACCAGTCAGTATCTGGTGTGACCACCATTTGCCTCATGCAGTGCAACACATCTTCTTCGCATAGAGTTTATCAGATTGTCAATTGTGGCCTGTGGAATTTTGGTCCACTCCTCTTCAATGGCTGTGCGAAGTTGCTGGAGACGGCTTATGGTGGAGAAATGAACATTCAATGCACGAGCAACAGATCTGGTTGACATTCCTGCTGTCAGCATGCCAATTGCACGCTCCCTCAATGCTTGTGGCATCTGTGGCATTTTGCTGTGAGACAAAACTGCACATTTCAGGGTGGCCTTTTATTGTGGACAGTCTAAGGCACACCTGTGCACTAATCATGATGTCAGATCAGCATCTTGATGTGGCACACCTATGAGGTCGGATGGATTATCTCAGCAAAGCAGAAGTGCTCACTATCACACATTTAGACAGATTTGTGAACAATGTTTGAGAGAAATGGTACAATTGTGTATCTGGAATGAATTTTAGATCTTTAAGTCCATCTCATGAAAAATGGGAGCAAAAACAAAAGTGTTGCGTTTATATTTTTGTTGAGTGTATTTAATGTAGAAGCCTGGCTGAGGGGAGGAGACAGAAGTTACGAGAGACGGAGAAGAGAGAGAGAGGGGAGAGAGAGAGAGAGAGACAAACGGTAGCCTATAGGCCTACAGTTGTTTATAAACAGGTATAAAAGTGTCGTAAAAGTATGCGATTAATTTAGATTAATTAATCACAGAGCCTGTAATTAATTAGATTAATTTTTGTAATCGCTTGACAGCCCTAATAAGAATAAGTTGAGCCTTGCAAAGGAGAAATAACAACAATTTGTGACAATAATGCAGCAGTGCCTGAATGTAGAAATACTCAAAACAAAGAAACATAAAAATAAATGTTATCAATGGAGAAAACTTTTATCAAATTTGTCTTTTAACACGTGTGAAAGCATGATTATTGTGTTATTACATAAATACATTCCAACTTACTTAAAAGTGGGGTATACAATGTCCAGAGAACCTTGTTTATATTTATACTAACTATGTCAGTATTTGACGGTTAGAGCGAGTGCCCCAACCATGCAGACCGTCAGTGGCGGTGGTGATCGGAGTCCATGACCAAGTGTCGACTTCTGACGAGCTGGGTGTGGCTCGCTCCTAGCCACTGCCTTAGCTTGCCGTTTACTCCCCGTTTGTAACTGGCATTAAAAGCACAACAAGGCATATTCAAGAAGGTGAACACAGTAGTCCAGTGTTTCCCCCAGCGCTTTATGGCTAAGGCGGCCGCCTAACAACAACGCCAGCCCCCCGCCTTGACTACCGGCCGACCGACCAAAAATAATATATACAGTGCTGCTCGAAAGTATGTGAACCCCTTGAGCATTTTGGATTTTAATTTAGTTTAACCATTAGTTTTTATCAATACAAGTATTTTTTATATGATATAACAAATGTTTGTTTATCAATTCAACATTTTTCTCTTCCGGAAATCAATTGTTAAAACAGAGAAAACAAATAATTTGCCAACTTTTGTGTGTGCAAAAGTTTGTAAACCCTGAGCTGCATTGCTTAAATCGAGCAGGTAAACACAATCAGATGGGCTAAATTGAGTGATGAAATGGGTTAAGGCTAAAATAGAGTTGTGATGTTGCACATTTGTCAGGGGACAGCTATACATTTATTTAAAAAAAGTTTTAGCTCCATCGGTCCACCTTAAGGCAAATCATCTAGAAATGGAAAGCTTTAAGAGTGACTGAACATCTGTCTAGAAGTGGACTTCCTTCAAAAATATCCACAAGCACCGCAAGAAAGTGATTTTTCAGGTAAAGGCCAACCCAAACACGGTAGTTTTGGTTATGACCAAACAGTTACATTTTGGACTAATCTGTCCACAGAATAGACTTCCAGAATACTTCAGGTATCTCCATGTGCTCTCTGGCAAAGTTGTGACAAGCAGTTTTGTTCTTTTTTGAGAGCAGAGGCTTCTTCAGCAACCCTCCCACGGTAGCCATATTGACTGAATTTTCATCTTATTGTGAAACCATGCACATCTGTACCAGATGCTGCAAGAGAGGTCTGCAAATCACTAAATGTAATGTTTGGGTTGGCTTTTACCTGAAAAATCACTTTTCTTGTGGCGCTTGTGGATGTTTTTGAAGGAAGTCAACATCTAGGCAGATGTTCAGTCACTCTTAAAGCTCTCCATTTGTAGATGATTTGCCACATGGTGGACCGATGGAGCTCAAACTTTTTCAAATAAATTTATAGCTGTATTTAGACAAATGTGCAACATCACAACACTATTCTTGGGATCCTCTGAGATTTCCTTTCCTCTTGGCATGTCTGACCTGTATGGGTTCACTGTGGTGAGCCTAAACTGACCTGGTTTTATATCTGTTTTATCTAGTGCCGCTCAATTTCGTCCCTAAAATCTCTCATTATACATTGGTCCATTTCATCACTCAATTTGGCCCATCTGATTATGTTTACCTGCTCGATTTAAGCAATACAGCCCAGGGTTCACAAACTTTTGCACTTTTGCACAAGTTGACAAATCGTTTGTTTTATCTGTTTTTACAATTTATTTCCGGAAAAGAAAAATGTTGAATTGATAAACAACCATCTGTTATTTCATATAAAAATACTGGTATTGATAAAAATGAATGATTAATGGTTAAAATAAATAAAATTCCAAAAGGCTCAAGGGGTTCACAAACTTTCAAGCAGCACTGTAGGCTATCACATTAAAAAACTAATAACAAAATAACCAATCGTTTGTTCATTTTCCGATTTCAAATTGAATATGAAAATAAATTATATTTTTTTGTTGGCATGGTGAATTCAATAAGAACGTAGATATTTATCCATAACTGCAGTCACATTGTTATTGAACTCAGATTGTTCTGAAAAGGTTTAATTCATTAAATCTTTCATTTACAGTAATTAGTTATTACCAACTTAATGTCTGCACATAATTTTATCACAGCACAACAGTAACAATGGTCAAAAAATACTTAAAAGCAAAATTGTCCCCTCTCTTTTTCTTTTATTGTCAAAAATTTTGAATATTAAATAGAAAATGTCCCCGTTTTTAATTTTTGAAATCTGGTCAACCGTCGATGCAGCCACGTTTTAGTATTGTGGTACTAAAAAAATGTCCCAAGGTTGGCAGGTCTAAAGTTGAATCGTTTTTTTACCCACCATGTCTCTGTCCGACATTGCAAGGATGTAGTGAGTGGACTGCTAATCCATCTAAGCGCTGCTACCAGTAGCATTTCCGGACCAACAGGTGGGCTTCTCAGGAGTCACTTGGCACTTCCCTTGATCTCTTCCAAAATGCGCCCAGTTTGTATTACATATCAAAGGACTTGATTACAACAGAATGACTTTCTTATCCCTTGCCTCCAGCAGCTAGTGGCTCAGAGTCCCCTCAAAAGGTTCAGACCTCCTGTCTGCACGTAATTTGTCTCTCCTCTGTTTCCCACCAGGGACAGTAGCTTATGTTTCACTTTTGAAATGCAGACAGTTGCTCTCCTTTTCAACATTGTGACTTTGTGCTGCTTCTGTTAATCCTCTGTTGCGTCACTCAAATAACTCAGACGCTCTACCTTTATGTTCAGATTGGATAGGCCTCTTGATTTGGATTTCGCTCCACAAATGTACTTTGCTTTTGTCTGAAATGTGTAAATGTGTAAATAATGCCTCGTTTCCACCGAGTGGATTGGTTCAGTTCGGTGCAGCTCAGTCCGCTTATATTGGCGATTCCATTGCCAAATGTCGGTTGGGTCCCAAAATAAGTGAGCTGAGCCGATACTTTGACCCATATTCTCAAAGTCAAAGTCAGCTTTATTGTCAATTCCAAAATATATGTACCAGACATACAAAGGAATCGAAATTGCGTTTATCTCCGACCCACGGTTCAATAAGAACAAAAGGATAAAATGAGGTAAAATAGATAAGTTATAATTACAATAGATACAGTCTAAATAGTGCAAAAGGTAAGGCAAAACAAAACGGCATATACTACAGTGTTTCCCCTTGGGCAGTGATTCCTTTTTTGAGCCGTGGCACATTTTTTACATTTACAAAACCACCAACCAAAATGACACAAAATGACACTCTAACACAGTACATATAATACATATAGTTGATAATATAGTTAGGGTCCGAGCACTGACCGGTGCGAAGCCCTATTGAGACCGCCAGGATTCTTATTCTTCTTCTTTATTATTTGTAGTCATTTTTGGCACTTTTCACCCCCTTCCCGTCATGCATAACTTGAAAAACTTTGCGTACCCATCAGACCTGCAAAAAATTGCAATGTATCAGTGGTTCAGGATTTGATCTCAAAAACAGCGCCCCTATGGTCACAAACAGTTTTTCAGGAAATGCATGCTCAAAAATTGCAAGAGTACCTATTTGCAGACCCATGGAGAAAACGGACCTCCACTACACCGGAAGCAAGATGGGGCCACGCCCCAAACTCATTTCATTGGTCAGAATTGTAACTACTCTGAGATTGTTTTCACTTTACGCTGCAGCTCCGACTGAAGAAAGAGTGTCACTGCAACAACGCGACCCTGTACAGTTTAAAGCAAAATCACTCCATAGAAATCTCAATTTTTATAATTTCCTGATGATGTTACGTTTAATCGATCATTTGTCTGATCAGTAGCGTAGTTCTCAGCCCTCGTGCCGTTCACATTCAGTACACTCTCAGTTTCTCCCGGCGAAAATGAAATCCAAGCTGTGGCCGCCATTGCTACAGTTTTTAATTCAGGTTTTTAAAAGATTTATAAGTTATTAATTGGGTTTTTGATAACATTGTTGGTGAGAAATGTGTGTCATACTTTCACAATCTTCACTCAGTGAATGTGTACGATTTAGTTTGATGGTTATCACGAGTATTATTCTGGACATCGCAAGGTTGGTTTATCTTTGATCAGCTGCTTGAACAACGTGCATTTGTTGATAGCAGAGATTGCACTGATTGTGAATTAAACAGACGGATTTCAGAAGATGTACACAAAGCTTCGTTGCTTCATTCATCTTCTAACTCAACATCTACTTTTTACCACCGTCCTGGCTACTTGGGACCCTTAACACACTGACGTATTTTACTGTGTACTAGCACCATAACCGGTGGAAACCGTGTATTATTATTCACCGCCAGGTGAACTCCGGCAGTAAAACAAAAAGAAGAAAACAAATTCAGAGTAGGTTACAATTCTGACCAATGAAATCCACTTCCGGTGGAGCTGCACTTTCCCCATGCGTCTGCAAATAGGTGCCTCTCAAAAATTGGGCTAGAAGCTTGGAATTTTAGGACAACATGTAATGGCCCAAGGCTCACATAAATGCAATTTTATGTCCAGGGCCAAAATCAACAGGAAGTCGGCCATTTTGGATTTAGTGCCTAAAATCGCCATAATACAAATTTTCACATATCGACGAACTCGTCCCAGAGTTTTTACACCAGGAACGTCGAACCACTTCTCAAATACTCAAGACGCTTGCCCGATGTTAAATTGCGAAAAGATTTAAAAATCACAATAGTACCAGGGAGTTATTGGTGGTCAAAGTTTAATTCATCATAACTCATGCTGTGTTATACCTAGCTGCACCAAATTTAAACCCCAAATGTATCTTTGCAGGCCCCACAAAAAAGCCTCTTGAAGCCCTGCCCCAAAATCAACCGGAAGTCTTTAAATTTGAAATATGTGAATTTCTGACTCGAAAATCATCACAATGTTCAGAAATTAATAACTCCTAGCAGGAACATATTTAGCAAAAAGAAAACTCTAGGGACACTCATAAGACATGGAAGATATACCAAAAAAAGTTTTGTTTGATTCCGAATTACTATGACGAGATGGAGGCCGATATTCTCCAAAAATCCGTCATATGTCATAACTCCAAATTACTCTGCAGGATTGCAGAGTAAAGTGCACACATAACAACTTTTTGTGCAAAAAAAAACATGATAGGGTATGTCCTCCGACATGGAAGATGATATACCCGAAAGCTCGATTTTTCCGGAATAACCGTCTTGCAGCACCGGCGCCTGATTCGCCAAAAAACATCTAAAACGGACGTCATGAACCCTTTGATTGATCATAACTCAGGCTATGTTGTACTTAGAACCACACAATTTCATACAGCAATGTACAATCCCAGTACGAACAAAAAAGCCTCTTGACGCCCGCCCCAAAATCAACAGGAAGTCTGTCAACGGTGAGGAGGAGCAGACAGCAGCCGTTGCTAGTACTCGGCTCTGGTGAGCGCGGTATTAAAAAAAGTTGCAAGATGTGTCTCTGGTCATTAACTAGCCTTGGCGCTATAGCGGAAAGTTGGCAAATATAGCGGAAAAAGTCGCTTGTTGGCAACATATTAACGAGGTGACGACAGCGGGACACTGAGATGAGAGTTGGTCACGTGATCCGCGGTGTTGATCGTTTCACTGATCAGTCGCTGACTGGTCTCTCTCTCTCTCAAACACAAAGCACTAATAATGGATGTAATAATGATAATGAAAACATATCTCGGCAAATTTCCTGGTCGCGCGCGTGCCCCTAGTTGAAAATAGTGGGCTACTTGCACTGCCTCAAAAATGGTCGCAAACTGCGAGCATTTGGTCTCAGTCTGGAGCCCTGCAGCTTTGCACACCAATCGTCACTTGCAAGCAGCTTTGAGTAATCGGACCTCTCGTTTGTCAGAAAAACTTGCAGCTCATACACACGGGCCAGTAGCCTACTTTACCACGCGACAGCCACCGGACCTCCGTGTGGAGCAATGAGACTTTATGTTCCGCTCCCATTTCCTCACACAAAGACACCCGACAATGGTGAATTAGGTGATATTAGATAATTTCCCACGGCACACCTGACGATCTCTCACGGCACACTAGTGTGCCGCGGCACACTGGTTGAAAATCACTGCCCTACGGAACCCCCCGCCAGGCCAACAGCTGCCCGAAAAAAATAAATAAAAAAAATAGGTGCGATGCACGTGTGCATTCGGTGCATTCGGAGCGCACATGTCAAACAGGGAAACTGACGAGAAATAACCTTCCTTTATAGGTCCATGGCAAGAGCATGACTAGCCAGCAGACATTACACTGGAGATATTTAGGACTCGGTAACAGGGAGTTGAACAGGAAAAAGTGCTGAGCAAAACTTAGAAAGTTAAAGTCGCTATGTCGCCGTGGCAACCAATCTGTATCAACAGCTGAGACAGCGCAGCAAGTTATCTTGAAAACAGCAGGCTCCCTACAAGCTTTATTTTTTGGTATTTTCAATGCTACTTTATTTTTATGTTTTAAATTGAGAACTAGGCTACATGAAATATAATGGTCGGAATAAGAAATGTGGCTTATTTTGCACACATTTTGATTGATAGGCTAATCATGATGTGTAGACTAGGTTAATTAATTTATTTTAAATTAATATTTGATAATTAAAGAAAATGTTTCATGATCCAGATTATTCCAGAAATTAATACTAGACAGGACATACCTGTCTATATTAGGTCTTAGTGTTTATTGTATTTTATTTTCATATCCATGTGATTTCCTTCAATAGTTTATATGGCTTGTCTCCAAATTATTCCAGAAAATAGTTTTAGGCAGGACATATAGGACAGCTGTTCACAGAGCAAAAAAAATAAAATCAGATTTAGCTTCTCAAAGTGCACCAGATTGATGCATTTAACTTTAAAAAGTTAAATGTTTTCTTCCGCAGGGGCATGCCCCAAGACCCCACTAGAAGGTCCATTCTCCCCCAGCAGTCTCAAAAAAATCCTGAGGGAAACACAAAATGTACAAAGGTGAAGGCATAACCCTATACCCTAATTTGTAGCGGGCTGTCAAAAGAGGCTCATTCATAATACGGTTAGTTTTGGTCAATTTCTACTAGAAATTTGGTACGTATGCCGCACATTCATAAGGCACCGGGCCTTAAAAAAATTCTATGGGAAACACTGATAAATTGAGATGTGCAATGAGCAACATTATTTACAACATGTGCAATATGCAGTAGACTGGAGAAATTGAAAGTGTACATTATAAGGGCATTTCGATGTGCAGACTGAGTATAAATAGGTTAAAAGTCCAGAGTTCTTGGGGGCAAATGGGAAGGTTATAACGTCCAGAGTTTGTGGGGGCAGAGGGGAGGGGAGGGAGAGAGGGGAGAGAGTTGAGCTTCCTGACAGCCTGGTGGAAGAAGCTGTTTACGAGGCTGAAGAGGCTGTGAGAGGGGTGGCTGGGGTCACACACAATGCTAGTTGCTTTGCGGGTGAGGCGGGTACCGTAGAGGTCCAGAAGAGACGGGAGAGGGACACCTATAATCCATCCTGCGCTTCAGGGTCTTGTGGTTGGAAGCAGCACAGCTCCCATACCACACAGTGATGCAGCTGGTCAGGATGGTGCCTCTGTAGAAGGAGAACATGATTGATGGGGGGTCTTTCTCTCTTCAGCTTGCGGAGGAAGTAGAGGCACTGCTGGGACTTCTTGGCCAGTAATGTGGTGTTGGTTGTCAACGAGATCCTCACTGATGTGAACCCCCAGGAAGTTGGTGCTGCTCACTCTCTCCACAGCAGCACCGTCGATGGTCAGTGGGGGTTTAGGACTGGTGACTCTCCGGAAGTCGACAACAACCTCTTTGGTCTTGTTGACGATTCTGTAGTGGGTCTCATCGTTGTTGCAGATGAGATGGAGCGCAGTCGGGGCTGAGCACACAACCCTGGGGGGCCCCAGTGCTCAGGACGGTGGTTCTGGATGTGTTGCCTGAGGCATGTCGCTGATGAAGTCCAGCAGCCAGTTGCACAGGGAAGCGATGATCCAGAATTCTATAGAAATGCATTAGTTGTTTTTTTCCACAATATATACAGTAGGGGAGAGTGGGTTGATTTGTCCCGGTGGGGAAGTTGTGCCGCCCCTTGTTTCTAGAAAACCATAGAAGAAATTGGAAATGTGACCACATATGTAAGAAGAGCCATCCATTTGACTCATCCTGTAAAGAAGGGAGAAACATGGAATAAGATATAAGCACATTTAAGCTCAAAAAGCAGTTTTTTGCCTTTCAAAGAGAACATTTCCACGATCAAGGTTTTTTGATTATTGTCTCTGAACAATTATATACACGTTTGAAAACATTTGACACATGTTTCAGTGCTTTAGTATGCTACACGTTGTGTCTATAGGGGAGAACGGGGTAATTTGTCACACGGGTTGGTTGTCACAATCGTTATATCTCGGAACCAGAAGGCGCTGTCTGAAATTTTGGTATGTAAATATCCAGAATTGGGATTAGAGGTCACCTTCATAGTCTTCCTTACCTACATAGACTGCTGAATTTGAGGTGAGATGACTGTTTGTGTTTTTCATGTCAAATTGAAAATATTTAGCTCCTCAGTATTTTTCTTCTAGGCTTTTACAGAATGGGTTAACTGGTTACCCATAAAAAGTGTGAAGGGTAAACTATAGTTTAGATGGTGGTTAGCAAGCTAATTAGTTGTCAGATGGTTGTTGGCCTTGATGCTAGCAAAAAATTCAAGTTGGGGTTGGTCGTCACATTTTTGGGGGGTTGGTTGTCACATGTTATCTCAAGGCTACAGCCAGAAAAGGAACCCAATAACGAAATAAATTGGAAAGCTGTATCCTCACTGACACCCCAGAGAAGGAAAGAATAGAGCAGGAAAAGGCAGCTAGCATGCAAAGGAAAAAAGGGCAACAAAATCAAAACAACCCAGTGCATCCCAAACTAGACAAGCTGCCAAGGCTACATTAAGTTATATAGGCTCTAAAGTCAGAAATCCTCTTACTACCACAATGCACTGCGCTCACAGTCCTCCAAGGCACTGCCCACATTTCCCTTGTAGTCTCGTCCATAGGTCTAGTCTGTCTGACTGATGAGAGTTGGTAAACAACAACTTCCAAATACAGTACACTCTGGACGGGAGGGACGTATGCGGACCGAGACCCTGTCCCATAGACTTTTCTAATGCACAACCTCCTGCAGAACGCACTCGCGTACAGGTAAGACTTTCAATTAGACTATATTTCTGTTCACACAGTATGCAATTATAGCTGCTGTCAGGGGGGTGGGGGGCTTGCTAAACTGTTTCAGAAACAGACTAATGTAACAACCGTTTGTGTGTTTGTTCATCCGCCATCATTTTCAGTGAGTACTCAAAGCTAACATTTCACTTAGTAGCCTAACTCAGTGATTCTCAACCTTTTTTGAGCCGCGGCACATTTTTTACATTTACAAAATCCTGGGGCACACCACCAACCAAAATGACACAAAATGACACTCTAACACAGTACATATAATACATATAGTTAATAATATAGTTTCTAAATGTATTTATTAGGGATGAGCCCGAATCCGAATATGTATTCGGATAAGCACGGATAATGAGTTAGATAAGGATACAGATAATTTCCGAATAGTCCCGTATATTATTCGGGGATTTTTTTATGCGCTTAATTGACGGAGCGTGTTCCACCTCAATGACACAACAGGTAGAATGACACTAACAGCTGTTCTGGGGTGGACACGAGAGGACCGGGCGCGTCCCGTGACCCGGGGTCTCTCTCTTTTTATCCACTGATGAACGCAGCGCGTTCATCCTATCACTTGAATAGAGGGTTCTACCGGTCGCATTCGCTGCTGTTTTTATTGTAGTTTCCTCGTAAACCGCTGACATGGCGGAGAAGAGACGAACCATGGAAGTATGCTGCACCCCGAGTCACCGTCAGCCCTTCCCCGATGTATTTACATTCACTAGGCCTACTGCTTAAACTCTTTCAAACATCACAACGTTTCCATCAAACTGATGCTAAGGACCTGTACTTTTTCAGCTGTCAATCAATACGTATACGCCTAGGCCTACTTCAGGACCCATAAATAAAATCGGAAACTGCAAACTTGACACATTAAAATCACATATGGCTTTGTGGAAAGGCTAAGATATTATTTAGGGTTCATGAGATTGGCACATACGTTGATACAAATTGTTCCTAAATCTTAGTTTAGTAAAACAAATGTAAAAAAAAGAGGGTAGGGAGAGATAGAGATAAAAAAAAATACAGAAGTAGCCTACATGTTTTGTCCAGTTTCAGATTGTTCAATTTCCCCCAGTTAAAGGGGGATCTTAGTTTAGTTAAAGGTAAAACACTGGCCCTCATTTACCAACAGTGAGTAGCCTACACATAGATTTGGGCTGTTATTCATCAATATTTTTGTTCCCTGAATTTCTTCATATTCTGAGAACAAAGAAGAGAGAGAGAGAGAGATGAAAGGGTAAAATATATCTGACTTTTTGACTTATATGTCAAACAGTGTTTCCCCTAGATTTTTTTTTAGGCCCGGTGGTAAGAGCTGATAAAGAGTATGTGCGTACCAAATTTCTAGAAGAAATTGACCAAAACAAACCCCATTTGGGATGAGCCTCTTTTGATAGCCCGTTAAAAATGAGGGCATAGGGTTATGCTTTCACATTCAGTACGTTTGTACATGTGGTGTTTCTCACAGGATTTTTAGATCCTGCTGGGTGAGAATGGACCTTATAGGAGGGTCTGGGGGCATCCCCCTGCAGAAGAAACCTTATCCTTTTAAAGTTAAATGCATCAATCTGGTGCACTTTGAGAGACGAAATCTGATTAATTCTGTGCTCTGTAAACAACATATGCCCTGCCTATAACTATTTTCTGTAATAATTTGGAGACACAAGCCATGTAAACTATTGAAGAAAAACACGTGGATTTCAATAAAAAAAACAATAAACACTAAGATTAATATAGACAGGTGCTGTTTAGACTCATTTCTGGAATAATCTGAATCACCTCACCTTGAAGCTAGCCTATTGAAAAATGTTCTTTATTCTTTTTTTAATGCAAATAGCCTTGTTGAAAATAAATTAATTAACATAATTTACACATCATGATTAGCTTATCAACATGTGTGCTACATAAGGCAAATTCCCTATTCCGACCATTATATTTCATCTAGCCTATTTCTCAATTTAAAACATAAATGAAGTAGCATTGAAAATACAAAAAAATAAAGCTTGTAGGCCTACTATGGCCTGCTGTTTTCAAGATAACTTAACATTTAAAACAATAAATAAATTAATATGGCCCTTGAAAATAAATGAATGCTTTTCTGAGAATGTTTGTGAACCCCTTGAGCCTTTTGGAACTTTATTTATTTTAACCATTATTAATTCTTTTGATCAATATCAGTATTTTTATATGACATAACAGATGTTTGTTTATCAATTCAACATTTTTATTTGCCAGAAATCAATTGTTAAAACAGAGAAAACTAATTATTTGACAACTGTTGTATGTGCAAAAGTTTGTGAACCCTGAGCTCCATTGTCTAAATCTCTATCTGCAATAATTATCAAATAATGACATACATGCATTTCGACGTATTCCCTGCTGACCGTCTGGGGTGTCTGTGCAGAGCACTAGACACTATTCTAGCCGGTCGAGAAGTCACGTGTTCAAAGCGGCTTGACGCTTTGTAACTTCGTGACGTCGCATGTAACTTTGGGTCGTCACCACGCGGATGTTTCCATGTATAGTAATGCTGTCACTTCCTTGCTCGCGTCTGCCTCGCGCCCTTATAGGTCCATGCTCGCGCTTCCCGCCACTGAAAGTGTTCCGGAAGGAAGGTAACCAATCACAACGGAGTGGGGTTTACAGGAGGGGGCGGGGGGAGCAGAGATTGCCAAAGCACAGGCGGAGGGAGCGGATATGGCCGAAGCACAGGCATGCTGGATCGCCAAAATAAGAGAAAGAGCTTCCCGAAAATCTACAGTTTTTTGTGATGTGATTCGTGTCAGGTTGCTCTATAGCAGTGTAAAACAAGAAATTAAGACCAGAAAAGTAGTATAATAGGTCCTCTTTAAAGATCGCACGTTACGCTATTTTCACTGTTATAGAGTTAATGTATAGTTAAACAATTCCACGACAGTGCCGCTAATTTCAGTTTGCATGTCAATAGCGCTTTCCATTTAAACTAGCACGGTCTCGGATAGCTCTGCTACCGGTGAATGTAAACATGATCGCTTACACAGAATGTTTTTAATTTGTTAGAAACTAACACCTAAACGAGCTAAACACTATGCAAGATGTAAAAATGCCCTTCATTTTGTTTGCAAAGATAAATGCTGCTGCCTTCAAGCTGCAATTACCAATGAAAACATTTTTTCACCTGCTTTGCCCATAAAGTATAGAGGATTATATGGCGCAACAATTATTAAAGAAAGAACATAAGTCACATTGAAGAGCGATGTGACAGTCATTTCAATGTAGGCTACATCTGTTTATGTGTTCCACTTTGATAGACGGGTTACATTTAAGCATGCATAAGCCACTGCTTCCTACGGGCACTGCACTAGTCTCTATTAAATAGCAGATAGGGAGCTCTTCGGTGCTTTGACCTGGCTAACCCAGTCATTTCTACTGAAACAGAATATCCCTTATGCCCCCCCCCAACCAATTTAATGGCCATCGGTAATCCTCTGCTTAGGCCACAGCTCAAAGGGAACTAGAGCAAAACGTGCGGAGGCCCACCAAGTCTGATCCAAAAACTTCCAGAAAAGGAGAAGCTCCTTGCACACGGGCATCCCAGGAATGTTTCACTAACAGGTCTCCAACATGTACATTCAATGTTTTACTTTGAAAGGCACCTTCATTGAATGTTTGTCATGCTCCTCTTTGAACATTTCTGTTTCAAATAGTGTTATTATGAAGCGTCATTTCAAAACATCAAGCCACAAACATGTCATTATTACAGTGCTTATTTTTTCATATAAACAAAAAGACATAAAAGAAAAAGAGGCCTAAATCCCCTACCCACCACAACCCACCCAAGACTTGTCCTGCAAGATAAGATACCAAAGGTTGCCAAACAGGAACAGGACTATGCTTCTATGTAGGTGGCCTTTGAGAAATTTGACTCATATCTGTTGCAGCATGATGCATTAGGTCAATAAAGTTTGAAATCACACTCACAAATGGGGTAATAATGTGTTCTGTGTGGCACTGTGCATTGGTGTTTGCTTATTGATGATTGAGCAGTGACTCATTCTTCAATTATGCCCTGGGGCACCAAAGGGAATTACAAACCTCACCTGTCAGCATAGCTGTAGCTCAAGCAACACAGCAAGACAAAATAATGATAAATAATAGTTTGTTTTTGGCAGTACATCAAGACATTCAAATAACTTGTTTTACTTTTATTTCGTAATAGAGCGTTTGCCGTCGTATTCTTACCCTGCCGGCCAACTGGAGGTCAGTCATTAAAGGTTATTCAAACATCTTGTGTAAACTGAGCGCCACACAGAAACACTATCCTGTTTCATCCTCTATGACTAACTACCTGTCTTTCTCCCTTACTCTGTCTCTGCACTAGCTGCTGGAATAGTGGGCGGCTAATGATATTTCTGTCTTATGGCTGCTAATGAGCTGAAATGGTAGACTCTCCACTAGCTTTAACTCTGACCCTGTCAGCCCGACTTATGACACTGCCATATGGGCACCAGTTACAAGTGACCAGCCTAGTACACATTGGAATCACATTCCTCACCCAGTTGCCCACTGTCACATGATTCTGAGCATCTAGTTGTTGTGAATAATGCGGTGCAAATCTGTCCATGATTATTATCCATGAGACACTCAGGATTATGACTTGGAAAAACCAAAGGCTGGGTTCAGAATCCTGCGGCTACGGTTGTCTAACTCATGGCTGCTGAGGGCTTCATTGAAATGCAGGAATGCATTAGAATATACCTAACATCTCACTCATCATCCATATGTTAAGTGCATAGCTACATCATAAATGTGTGAAAGCTGATAAGAGTTTGGCGTGGCGCCGGTGGAGGTGATGAACTGCTGACATGGCTGACACAGCGTGGGAATAAACTGTGTGGAGACAGGCACCTGGCTGTATGGAGGGCTGAAGAGAGAGCCCTCAGTCTACAGAGTCATGTGCGGTTAAGGCTCAAGGCAGCTTGTCTGTGTCCCTGAGCTACACAGCAGCTATCCTCTTTCTGACTTCCACATGTCAACAAGGGAAAATAAAAAAAAAGGTTTTAAAGCCACTACGAGTAACATTGCCCGTTGGCGGCCCCTTTAGACAAAAGCGGTAGTATTTTTACGACGCCAGCTGTCGTGAAACTGTTTTCTAGCTTGTGCCTGGCGTGCGAAATTCAAATGATCAGGAAGCAATATAGTACATGTCCGTGTGTTGAAAGTGTGAGGGCACCGGACTCTTTTCGGCTCTGTGAGAGTGGTTAGTGACACAGCATCAACTAATGCCAGTCAGGGCTGCGTGGGCTGCCTTGATTTCCAACTGACCAATTTTTTTTTTTTTTTTTTTTTTTTTTTTTAATAAATCAAGCAAGTAGACTAATAATAACATTAATGAATTATTGGTTATCGCATCACAGAAGGCCTATTGGCCTATAATAATAAAAAAACACCACCTTAACTATGTTTACAGTTTAAAAATGTTTTGAATGAAATGCAAACCTTAGTGAATCATTTGCTCTTGTTTCTCTGTCCTGAGATTCACACAGACTGAGCAGTCTTGTTTAAATGTTACAAATTGAGCTAATAAACTGAACTTAGATTTTTTTTGCTGCAGAAGTTATCTCAGTTATCTAATTTGATAATAAGGTGATTGTATGCAGAATGCTCATGCCAGAAACTCATACAGTGGTTTTGTACAGATAAATAAATAAATATTAGCAGGTTCTCAATAGTATTTCAATTTAGGGGGGGCGCGAAACAATTTCTGTCCCCTAGGGGGGGGGCATGACAGAAAATAATTGAGAACCACTGCTCCACATATATAAATGGTAACTTAAAACCTTATGTTAAACTGCGATTTTTTTCCGAGGCTTTAGCTTGCTTGCTCCATAATGTATTACGTTTTTAAATTATTGGCAAAAAGTTATTACGTTTTGGGCTCAGCATTTCGTTACATTATCGACCAAAGTTGTCATCAAAGCAAAAGGTGGAAACTTTGATGAATCTAAAATATAAAACATATTCTGTTTTTTTAACACTGTGTTTACTACATAATTCCATATGTGTATTAATCTACAATGTAGAAATAAAAATTAAAAGCATTGAATGAGAAGGTGTGTCAGTACAGTACCAGTCAACCTTTGACTGGTACTGTACATGTTGATTATAAGATAAGTTGTAAAATATCAACAGACCATTTAAATCAATCGCTGTATGTTTCTGGTATGATTAAATGCTTAAAATACCATTATTTTCCTGTGGGCATTTTTGTGGACCAATTGCAAAAATAATGAGAATTTCGAATGAAGAATAACACAATGTAGTCCTATGCTGTCACTTCTGTCAAATGAACACATGGAGCCTGCACAGACGCTTATTTGTCACTTCCATCGCACCAAGTGCCCAGAAACGCAGCAGGGTTAGGGAGCCAGGTCTGAAGAATCCATGTTCATTTGCATAAATACAATGTGCATGTCCCGTTACATCAAGTTCAAGGAAGTCCCCAGATAGAAAATCACATTAAACGCATCAGACACACACTGTCCTCTCAGTCTGCTTTTCCTTTCAACGACAGGATTTCTGTGAACAAAATACAGGCAGAATGTTCATAATGACATGAATATGTCATGCAAAAAATAATTCACTTTAAAGGAAGCAGCTGACAGCTAAAACGCTTTTGTTCACTGATTCTTTTGAACCAAACATGGCGCCCTCTGTCACAGCCTGCATACGTTTTGCGAGTTATGGCAGTGAATTACTGCTTTTAAGCCGATATCCTACTTGTTTTTGCCTGGTGTGTGTGTGTGTCCTCAACATCTGCTTGTCTGCTTCTGAGCAAGGAGAGACCTCTGCCATTGTTGGGCTTCTACATCCTGACAACTGGAAGCCTGATGGGTTAAAAATAACCCATCTTCTTACAATTTTGTCATCTTTTGCAACAGCTTCTCCCTGGCTGTTTTGATTTATTTTTTTGCGCTCGTCCCCCTGGACCGAGACGGGGGTCATATACGGCCACTTCCTGTCGCAAGCTTCCTCATTGTAGGTGGCTCCCAACCGTCCCAGAACTTAATCAAACACACTCTAAAATAGAACGGCAGGGTAGGAGAGGCGTGTGCTGTCACATTAACTGAATGGCACAGCAGGTGGCACAAACCAAACACTGACAATGAATGACAGTTGTTGTTTTTATCTGAAAATGATCTTTTTAACTCTGTGAGCTTCACAAAGTGGTTTGGTGAAGTGGTAATGCACACATGCAGAACAGAAATAGGCCACCAGTAAGGAAAAACACAACACTTCAGTTGTCTGTGCAACCAAAGTTTTAAAGTTAAACTGGGATTCACAATGTCACGTGCAGTCATCTCTGTGTGTGTTTGTGTCTGTATGTGTATGTAAAACTCAAGTAAAGTCTTGGGCCTGTTTAAAAAACCAAACAGCCAAATAGATATGCATGCTATGCAAACAACAGGTTATGTAAACTGCACCGGCGAGCTAAGCAAATGCATTATGTAACTCCTCACATCACATGACTGGAGACATGATGGACGCTGCTCAAATAAGGCTGATCTGAAAGAGCCTCATTGTGTTGATAATATCTCCAGATGGATAAAAAGATTTACCCGGTTTGCAGTTTTTTCTTTGCTGTGTTTCGGTTCCTTTTTTGTTGTTGCAGTGCACAGTATTTAGAGGAAATACGGTATGGGCATGAGGGCCGGCCGATTCTTGACTGGTCCACACTGTGTTGTCACACTAGGAAGTAACTGCTGAGTCAAAGCACAGGTTCCTGATGCCTCATTTCCACCGAGCAGGTCGGAGCGGTTCGGTCCGGTTATTTTGGCTTTTCATTTGCCAAAAGAAGGGTAGGGTCCGGAAATAAGCGTGCCTAACCGCTCTAAGCCGCTCCCATTTTCGGTACTCCTCCGTTGGGGTACCAGCCGCCCGAAAAGGTGGAGCTACACACTGCCGTCTGTTGATTGGTCGAAAGAATAATTTCCGCATTAAATCGCCGTGTGTAGTAACCTCAGCAAGAGTGAAGAGAGTCTTGTGTTTAGCGAAAAATGTCGGCGCAGCGCTCTGTTTATTGTGTGGTGTTTTTCCTCTTCATTACATTTATCATTGGGCTACACTGTGTCCTGCTGCTACAACGTCACCATAGTTAGCCTAGATAGCTGCTGCGGCCAGCGCTATTCGCTCACTGTCCCTGTCGGCATGCACCAAGCCGTCTCTTTGCATTTACTGGCGTAATACACTCACAACAAGGGGGGAATGAAAATAAAAGCGTCTGGTTTGGCCAAGCAAAAAACGAGAGACCGCTGGCTTGACCGTAGTTGTTCCACAGCCCAGCCTAAAACCCGCCCTACCTTAAGGGTAGGATCGGCAGTGGAAGCACCACCAGATTTTGCGTAAGTGAGCTGTCCCGCTCTGAGCCACTCCGACCCAACCCGCTCTGCTCGGTGGGAAAGAGGCATTAGATGCATTGCCACATCATCATCATGTCAACAGGTGCAGAATGATGAAGACTCTCACTCAAACACTCCTACAGTGTCTGTTTACACCAAAGACAAATGATCCCTGTGAGCTTGCCTCTGGTGCTGTATCATTAGGAGGCTCAAGTCTTTTTTCATGTGACATCCTTCCCGTCCTTGGTGCCCTCTCATCCAAACTTACCCCGGGCACGTGTCCAATCAAATGTCTGTTTGCTCCTTGTGCCAATTGCCAAGTGGAAACTCTATAACTAATATGTCAACTTGATTCAGTGAAAAGATCCTACATCAAAAAGCCCACATAACATGACAGCTTGGCTGCACACTACTGTATACTGTACATGCTTTTGAACACAACCTGCTTTGTACACATTTGAAGTAGTTTAGGCTTACCTGCAATTTGTTTTGCAGAATTTTAGAATAGTTTTTACATTTTGTTTCAAATATTAGAGGAATTTCCCCTGAATAAATTGTTTGTTGAATTTGTGCAGTTGTGTTTTGCACTATGTTTATTTATATATACAAACCAGGGACATTTTGGACATTTAATCACACTTTTCTAACTATCTCTTGTTGGCATTGTAGGAGGGACCTTTTCCTCTGGTCCAGAGAGCGGTAGGGAAACATTACTCTGTCAGCAGCAATCAGAAGCCTGATTGATGGCTTTGGCCTTGTGTTGCTGTCTACTGTTGTTTGGGTGTCATCGTGGTGGATCCCTCTGCAGCTTCGTCTTTGTTCTCAAACTGTAGCTAAACAAGGAGCAGCATTATCTGTCTGGGCTTGGACAAGGCTTTGGAACTACTTGGATTGACATTGAACAAGCGGTTATAAGTAAAAGAAAAGGTTTCTGTCTCAAGTTTATTGGGGAGATGTAGTTACGATGGTACCTTTAATCTTCTCAACATTTGGTTTTGAGCTTTTAATGTATCTGTATTTAGTTTGTGTTTGAGCAACTGTTAGCTCCAACCATCCATCGCTTGGAAGTCTGGACGTAATGGGCTCATTTCTCGAGGGGGGTATAACAACAAGTCTTTGCCTTGGGATGCTGCAAGAATCACAACAGAACATCAAACAGTCCAACAGGGACACATAGGGTTTGCTAACTCATTTCAGAGCTCATCTTTCTTCCAGATCAAACAAGGAAGGCTCATGCTTTTTAATAATTGCCTGGAGGGCAGTGTGGCTCCATGTGACTCTGACTTTCAAGACACCATGCATTAAGATGTAATTACAAAGCAATGACTGTTGAGTGAATGCCAATAGGGCTGCTACTGAGCAATGTTGATTTGATCAGCAGATTGTTTTTGTTATGAATGTTTTCATCATTTGGCCTGTAAAACAACACAAAACAAATGCCCATCATAATTCCCTACAGCCCAAGGTCATTTCTCATGTTGTCTGGCTTTTTCTGACCAACAGCCCAAAATTCAGAAGAGAATTTTTTTAATTTTGTAAAGTAAATCAATAATGAGCAGCTTTTTAATAATAAAAAAACCCAAACATTTTAAACTCTGGAAACCACCACATGGTCCATGCTCTCTGAATACTGCTTTACCTAATAAACCCAAAGATGAAGGATTATGCTCATGTGTTTGCTCCTGACTGGACATGATTGTTTAAGCTTTGCCTCTCTCCCTGCAGACCCCTGTCTCATAGTCATGCCTCCCTGCATGGGCCAGGCCGACCGCTTCAGCCTGGAGGCGCTCAGGCACATCCACAAACAGCTGGACGACGACAACGATGGAGGGATCGAGGTCAACGAGAGTGTGGAGGTGAGCTGCTGCAAACATGCACAATAAGCCCAAGCTCTTTTTTTTCAAAGATATTTTTGGGAGCATTTTTATGCTTTATTTGATAGTGCAGAGAGACAGAGGTGAAATGGGGCAGAGAGTGACATGCAGAGAACGACCACGGGCTGGAATCGAACCCGGTCTGCTTCTGGGCCCGGCCCAGGGGGGGACGCCCTACCAACTGAGCTAAGGGCACCCCCAAGCCCAAGCTCTTTGTTTGAGGACCACAGACAAGGGCCATGCTTTGTACACAACACCTAATGCAAAATCTGCCACCTTTATGTTCAAGTCAGGCCTGGGGTCAGGACCTCCTGAATTGGAGGAGGTCGTCAGATGATTAGAGGGATGAGGAAGAAATGAATATTTCTGTGACACAAAATCACTGACTAATATCCAAATTTAGCCCGTTCATGTGTCGTACTGAATGATTTTACCTTTTAAGGCTTTAAATTCCTCTCGGAGGAAGGGAAAAATTAAGTCTGTGTGTGAACAGCTCACAACTCATGCACATAATAAGGCCATAAACAGTGGTGCAAGTCTCCCAATTACATGTATTCATTTTAGCAAACGTTTGAGAACCACTGGGATAAGGACCAAACATCATTGTTTTGCTAAACCTGTGCGAATGTAATAATGTGGAGAACAGGAGCAAAACTCTTTTTATGACCATCAACATTTTTAGAAATAATTTTTTAATATGATTAGTTCTCATGCTGTGGTTCTTCTCATATTGTACATATTTCACCATGATCATACACTTTATGTCATTCCAGATCCTTAGGCTCACTAAAGCAAACTGCTCATACATGTTTCTAGTGTTGACACAAGAGTAGTTTTCTGTCTGCGTTGAAAGTGGATTGTCCCACACACATATGAGGCTAACAAAGCTAAGAGTCAGGCTTTGCTGCTGTGCTAATAGTAAAATGAGTTTTGGTCTTAACTTAAAGGGATAGTTCAGTATGTTTGAAGTGGGGTTGTATGGTGTGTTACTTTGTGGAGCTCACGGTCAGCACATTCATTTGAAGGAGTTTAGGGCAGATGTCGCTGTAGCAGAAGTCAGCATTGTATTAATCCACCTGTTCCACCTGTTTGAACAGTGTCTTTAGTCTTATTTTCCTGATTCCTCAGGAATAAGTTTATTTTACTTTTCGTTTCCTACCTAAGCCTTAATAAAGTAGAATGTTTTTTATCCCAGTTTGACCATGTAAAGCGCCTTTGAGCACTGAGAAAAGTGCTATTCAAATATCATGTATTATTTTCATTATTATTGTTGCAGAGGGGGCCAGAAGATATCCTCCATTCTCCACATATACAGTAAACATGCTAACTTAAAACCGCAAGACACTTCACCCACCTTGCCTCGTGTGAATGTGTATGACTGCTGTATGTTTGAGGTGGTGGTCGGAGGGGTCGTAGGCGCTGAATGGCAGCCACGCTTCCGTCAGTCTGCCCCAGGGCAGCTGTGGCTACTATGGTAGTTTACCACCACCAGTATGACTGTGTGTGAATGAATGGAACCTGGAACCCTGTAAAGCGTCTTTGAGTGCCTAGAAAAGCGCTATATAAATCCAATCCATTATTATTATTAATATCCCTTCAGTTGTAAGCCAAACTGAGATTTTTTCCACAGCTTTAGTTTGCCCTTCAGAAAGCCGTTTATTTTTGTTTTCTTGTGTTGCTTGAATAATCCACAGTAGCTCTCAGTCGAGCACCTACTGAACTACTGAATAGGATTAGGGCCACATATAAGAACAACTATTTAGTTCTGACTTTAATCTCAGAATTCTGAGAAAAAAATCAGAATTCTGACGTCAAAGTCAGAGCTATGGAATATTTAACCTAACAAGATTTTTTTGTTGTCCAAACTCAATTTCCTATGTGTGGCCCTTATTCTCTTCCGCAAGCAGCTGATTCGGCAGTGTGATACAAAAACAAACGGCTGTCTGGCGGCAAACTAAAGCTGTGGAAAAAATGTGTGTGTTTGTGTATTGGTGGGAGTCATTTTCAAGCAAGATGTGCTGGTGTAAGAAACAGTTCTACCCCTGTAGCCCTTAGTGGCCCCTCAGTAAAGAGCTACAGACCCCTGAGGGTTGTGCAGGGGTCCCACTGTGAAGCCATATGTGTCTCTGCATGTATCACTGATACCTGTACCTGCTGTACTGTGATACTGCGTAGGCATGCATTACACATATCCCCCCCCCCTCCCCATGTCCTGTTGTTAACCTTTTTATTCATAAGCATTGAGTCTGGCCTTTCTTTCTCTCCAGAAGAAAGGCCTAGTTGTTGTTGGCCAGCGTTCATTACTGAGGGTTTGCAGCGTTCCTTCTCTCCTTGTGTAGGGCAGAGTGGGGTTTCATAACCTGATGGATGCTCCTTTCAACAGATTAGTAGCTGTCTATCAGTTAGTTCTATCAAAGAAAGACATTCTCGTGCGTCTAGGAGCGCAGGACCCAAACAGGCTCAGGTAACTCATAACAGGTTAAAAGAGATATTAGTGTCACGCTCAGACACAGTATGACGGTTTTAGTCACACGGCATGGTCTTTTACAGCCATTGGTTGAATCTCCTCTTTTCTATTAGCCTTGTATTTTGAGGTAGATTAAATAAAAGCCATGTGTAATCAGCTTTACAGTGTACCATGACAGCTGATGGAGTCATGTGCATCAGATGAAGGTAACTACAGGAAGGAACCAGAGCATGGGAGTAATCTGAGCTCTCACTTTGAAACTTCACAGATTGCTTCTGTAATTTCCTTGTTAACACAGTCAAAATGGCCTTAAAGGTGGAGTCAGCAAGTGCGCTTGTTGTCATTAACACTGTATTAACACTGGGTTTATTTTCAGTGTGCACACGGTATGGACAGGTAGCAGATCGTGAGGAGATATTCACTGATTTTGACAAAGTGATTTTGACAACTAGTGTTCTCCAGAATCACTGCCTCCAGTCAGCATGTTCATGTTCTTAACAGGCCGTAGCTTTTGTGAAGTGGACCATTGATTGACATGGCCATTTTTGACACTTAGTGTCTGATTCAGTACAGTGTCAGCCTTTTCCTGGCAGTGTGAGTCCTAAGGCTTGATGAAGCTATGAGGGAGTGTGCCCCCCTCACACTCTCTGCCACCCGACTGAAACCCCACACGCTAACACTTCCTGCTTTTCCTTCTTCTATTCTTCCCCCCACCTTTCTCCCCACATTTGGAAGGATGAGTAAGTTGAGTGGATGGCCACATTTGTAATATTATAGCCATGGTCCAGTTTCTCATGACATGCATTTTTGAGATTTCTGCTGGTGGTAAATATGATATATGGTGGCATTGACACCAGTGGCGTTTGAATATTGTTTAAATGTTTGGGTTTGTAGAGGAAATTATTAATGGATATTTTGCAACAAATACAGGACTGGATTCTTTTTCTTCTCTTTTTTTTAAGAATTTCTGTTTAAAATCCAATATATCTGTTATTTCACTGGATAATACAAATTGGGTTATTTTAAGCAAAAATGCAAAACATTTCCCTGCCTCAGCTTCTCAAATGTCAGCACTTGCTGGTCTTCTTAGTCCTTTGTAAAAGTAAACTGGTGTCCCACAAAACAAGCAATATGTATGCTATAACTGTTTGAATTGGAAACACATTTGAAAGAATAATTAAGCAGATTAAGAGATAGTAAAAATAATCGTCAGCTGCAGCCGTAAAGGTCTTGTGTCTTATTTCACCACACCTTGCTGAGAGCATGTCGACCTATGTGACCTCTGCTTCATGTGTCTATTAGTTGTTAGATTCAAGCAGTGTTGTTGTACCTGAGACTGTTGAGGCCACTTTTATAAAGGTCTCTGTCTTGTTGACTCGGATTTTATTTCAACTGCAGGGATATCACTTAATGATACACCCATAGTACTGTATAAACAGTATATGGCAATAAGAGTTTGATGAAGGATTTTTTATTTAGAAAATGTTTGTGGGTGTTTTTATGGGAATGTGAATCTTTCAGATACATTTTTAGAAGTGACAATAGTGCCAATATCTTTCTTTGTTGAGGCAGTCTTCAGACAGAGGTTCATACTTCTCAGCTTTGAGTTATAATGGCTGTGAAGCATTTCTACTCACCAAGGAATTTTGGCTGCACAACAAAGTAATTTCACACTTATTTATGGTATTTTGATTGCAGATAATTTGTCATATCTGTTTTGAGCATGAGCCAGCCATTGGCGTGTTGCACATGCTTCTTTGAGCTAAGATGACGTTTTTGTAATGTAATCTTGAAACACAACTCACTGAAATGTAAACCTTAAAATTCCACTGTAACTTAACAATAATCAGTAGCCCCTTTTACACAGAGATTGCGACAAATTGACGGAACAACATCACTCCAAAATGCCGGCTTTGCTTGCTTCTGTGTTATTTACACAGAACCAAGCAACGCCGGCCTGCTGGCGCATCAGTAGCACCTTTTACACAGCGTCCGGAATGAAAGAGGTGCTTGTAAACAGCGTCAGGTGTGACGTAAACATTTAGCGCCGCGCCGGTCAGCTGCTAACAACAACACTGGCAGGTGAATTGAGAGCAGAAGTGCTGGAGCTTGCAGTAAGAGGGCCGTATTTTGCTGTCCCCACGATGTGCCAGTTGATCTCGCTACGCGCTGAGTCCAACATCACTGGGACTGTTAACCAAAACTGACAAAATCAATCCGACCGCTTCACCTCTGTGTGTGTGGCTGTGAGCGAGTCTCTTTTAGGGTGACCAGATCCCAATTCACCAGATGTGTGCGTTTGTGCGGGACAAAGTGCCGTTTTTTTAGCAAAATAAACCCGTGTCACCACCGGTAATGCCAGAGACACGGCTTTCTATATTAAAAAACACTATCTTTAGATCAGCGCGCAGCTAGTTAGCTACTGTTAAACAAATAGAGCATTAAGGCTGCGGCTTCACATTAAAAGCATTTCACTGGCTTCACATTAGCATTTCACTTGACAAACGTGAGTTGGCTTTTATTTTGAAGTAACAGGAAGATATAGACGCTGAAGCTAAACCTTCACATAGCCCATTGAGCCCGCAGCAGCCCCGGCAGAGCGATACACACACACACACACAGACAAACGGACGGAGAGACGCACACCCACACACACACACACAGAAACTGAGACTGCTGTCTCCTCACAGCTATAGAAATACAGTGTGGATATACGCTCAGACTTAGAATAATAGTGATCGCAGCCTAGCTTAGCCTAGCCTAGCTTTCCCATTGTACAACTTCTCCTGGGCAGAAATAGACTCATACACTGTGCAAAATGAAGCGCGGGGGTTTGGATTAAGCAACGGATCTTATGATCAGATAGATTATACGCCGTTCCTTTTATTTGGTGATTTTTACGGGACATCAGGCCGCCGTGATTAATGTTAAACACACGTCCTTCAACTGCTAACATGGTCGCATGTTTAGAACGTAGGCTATGGAACGTCAAACGCCCCCCTGTTCCGCAACAACAAGCTGGAGCATTTAAATAGAGAGGCGGAACTGATTGTGTCGGGAATCTTACTACCCCCCGAGGTAGTAAAATTCCCGGAACAAACTTTGATCCTAAGAAACAATAATTGGAGGGTCTGCTCTGCCGGAAATATCGCGAAAAAAAAATTGTGGCTATTTTAGTGTATGCATCCTTTATTTTTTGATAAAATCTTTTGGAAAATGAAACATTTCCTCAAATCTTCAGTTGGTTGGGTAAGCTGTCAATAAATGCATTCCAGATGCACAGAACACATATGGTGACAACATCCACTGAAAAAATAACTCTTTAAACACATTTCTGCATGATTTTGCATCAATTGAATGCAAAAAAATAGGCGTTTTCTCACTTTTTTCCAATATTTTCCTCTATAGCCTACTTCTTTGGCAATCAACTATTCCCCCAAGTTATGACATCAATCAATATGTCATTATTTTCACCAAACAGTAGACTCACTCCACAGACAAAATCATAAAAATCCAACCACAATCAATGGATCTGTGATGATTTCACTACTAGTTGGCGATCAACAGGCTCAGAACCTCAATAGTATTTTAGGCTACTCTCAAAATTGCGAAGGATATAGGCCTACTACTCCAGCAGATATGTGAAAGCATTGTGCTTTGATGATACAAACATGAGCTCTGGCACACTGTTAGAGAATGCCCTAAGGAAGATTTTTGGCCAAAAAGCCATCACCATTTTATGCTATGGCACCAGTGTAGGCCATTTTAAAAATAGCCGCCGACAGTTGTTATTTTACATGCAGCTTAGGTTCTAGTACACCTAGGATCTTGGTTATGGTGGCTAATCCTACATTTTCAAGGATCAAAACATGCTGGAAACTACTTAAGTACATATACCTGGCAATCAGGGAGCACAATTACAGTAAAACCATCGAATATTATTGGAATTTTACATATTTTCCCGAATTACAGAATTAGTCCGAGTTGTGTTTAGACCGTATATGTTTACTTGTCTATATCTATTCAAGAGCCTGACCAATACATTGGTTTTGCATGTTTGAGCTGTGTAATTGCTATTGTAACAATGTAACCCACTCTGAGTAAACTGCTCTAGGTTCCTAAAGAGAGGCCATTTTAAAAATAGCCGCCAACAGTTGTTATTTTACGTGTAGCTTAGGTTGTAGACCACCTAGGAACTTTGTTATATGCCTCGTTTCCACCGAGTAGAGCGGGTCGGATCGGAGCGGTTCGGTCCGGGTAGTTTGGCTTTTCATTTGCCAAAAGTTGGGTAGGGTACGGTTTAAGCGCACCTAACCGCTCAGTACTCCTCCATAGGGTACTAGCCGCCTGAAAGGGTGCCTAAAAGGCGGAGCTACACACTGCCGTCATTTGATTCGTCGAAAGAATCATTTCCGCCGTGTGTAGATCTCGGCAAGAGTAAAGATAGTCTTGTGTTTTGGCGAAAATGTGAGCACAGCTCTGTTTATTGTGTGGTGTTTTTCCTTGTCAATAAATTAATCAGTTGGTTACACTGTGTCCCATAGTCACGTAGCTGCCGCAGCCAGCACTGTTCGCTCACTGTCTCTATGAGTTGCGCAGAGCCGTCTCTGTGTGTTTACGCCATAGATAGTAGTAAAATACACGCTCACAACAACACGGGGGGAATAAATAAAGAAGCGGCTGGTTTGAATCATTTCCGCCGTGTGTAGTCACCTCGGCTAGAGTGAAGAGAGTTTTGGCGAAAATGTGAGCGTGGCACTGTTTATTGTGTGGTGTTTTTCCTCGTCATTAAATGAATTGGTTGGCTACACTGTGTCCCACTGCTACGATGTCACGTAGCTGCCGCAGCCAGTGCTGTTCGCTCACTGTCTCTATCATTTGCACCGAGCCGTCTCTGTGCTCACAACAACACAGGGGAATAAATAAAGAAGCGGCTGGTTTGACCAAGCAAAAACAAGAGACCACTGGCTTGACCACAGTTGTTCCACAGCCCGAGTTTGACCCACATTCTGGTGGCGGCTATCGCAGTCCAGCCTAAACCCCGCCCTACCAGTAAGGGTAGGGTCGGCGGTGGAAACAACACTGAGATTCTTAAAAGTGAGCTGTCCCGCTCTGAGCCGCTCCGATCCGACCCGCTCTACTCGGTGGAAACGAGGCAATAGTGGCTAATCCTACATTTTTAAGGATGAGGAAGACAGTGGCACTATTCAAAACATGCTGGAAACTACTTAAGTACATATTTCTGGCATTCAGTGAACAAAATAATAGCAAAACCATCAAATATTAGTGGAATTTTACATATTTTACAGTACCATGTTGCAAGCAGTAACTTTTACTCACATAAAGTTGTATGAAACACCATAAATACATTTGCATAAACATCAATTGAAAATTAAAAATGGACCTTATGCTACTTTTACAAGAATGAGGAATGCAGAAACACTATTGACAACATGCTGTTTACTACATACGAACATATATCTGGAATTCAGGGAATTCAATAACCATACAATAATTAACACATTTATAATTATTTCTGAAAAAACAGCCCATGACTGGCAGAGGGCATTGCACTGTGCACTGCACCCCTTTTTGCATCCACTGCAGAGGAGTTCACAACAGGCCTGTATCGATCCTGGTAGTGCGGCCCAGTGAAGTTCCCATCCACTTGTGGCCTTCCACTTCCACTCCCAGTCACCTGGTGATGGGAGTTCAGGGGCTGCAACCATCATCTGTCCCAAGCTTTGGCTAGCTTGGTAGGCACTGGCAGCCCTCTTTCTGTTGAATCAGTGCTGCTTGTGTTGGGGAGGGGTGCTTAATTGTTGTACCTTTCTGGTTGAGAGCTGATTGCGTGCCTGATTGACTGATTACTGGCTGCAAGTGCAGTTATAAAGCAATAACATAAATCACTCTAGGGGCTCCATCCAGTTGTCTATGGAATAAGCCAAGACAAAGAAGGGTCTCTTGATGTCATCAAAGCTCCTCCATGTATCCCACCCTGTCTTCTAGTTCCTGCCACCAAAAGATGACGGTGTCACAACCAGTAAATGCTTTGAACACTGGTCAGGTTACACATCGATCTGGACCTAGTGCCCTCACCATCTCCTGAGCTTCTAAATACTGACGACTCTTCCCAGCTCCAAAGGAAACACAGAACTCATTGATGTTAAGGGATTTGGCTGCTTTCACTGCCAGTAATGGCACATCAGTCTCAACTGTGTGTATTGACACCTTGGTATACCCTTCCTTCACATCATCTCCTAGGTGCATTCAGTGTTGAGGTCTGTCACACTATTTGCCAGAAAGGAGAACAGTTCAGTGCAACACTTTGGCCAGTTTTCAATAATGGCACTGGATGGCTCATCGTGTTTTCTAACTCCCTTCCCTCTCTTGCTGTGTGTTCTGGCCTTAAGACTTTTAGGGAAATATTCATCTCACACGTCATCAACTCTGCTGACATGCTACAGCTGAGACATGATGTATGGTGAGAACACTTTCTGTGCGTAATCAGAACATTTCTTAGCGGCACCAGGCCACATCTAGGAGAGGAGGAGAAAACTAAGGCTAGATCAATTGTTTCCTATTTAAGCTATTTAGTACTATTTTCTGGAATAATTTATAGACACAGAATGACCAAAAAGCAGAAAGAAGAAATGTACACGTTTAAAAAATCCAGTCAGCTTCGTGAATTTTTTCCCTTCGTTTGTATTTTTTAATGGCCCAATATAGGCATTTGATCTTCGTAGACCCAAACAATGTTATTTCAAAAATAACAAAAATGTACTGACGAATGAAAGGCCCCTGATATCTGTTTTTTTCCCTAAATAATTTTTTTCTGGGCCTTCAAAGATCAGGGGCCTATATTGAGCCAGTAAAAAAAATAATAAAATACGTTTACATTTTTTTGGGTGCCTTGGGCCCCCCAAGCCCGTCCGCAGTCCGACGGCCCTGAAGTTCAGGTCAGTTACGTTCAGGGCCTGAACGTAACTGACCATCGTCAGATGCTCATAATTACCGAGTAGAAGTTGAATGCGTGATAATAGAATTCAATGCAGCCTCTGAATGGGCGGCCCTCTGCTGTGTGTGTGATAGAGCCAGGCCCAGCCTAGAACCACTCATAATGGCCTGGGAGTGCTGGGACAAAGTTTTATTTAACTTTCAGGTGAAGTTGACAGCCTGCACGCACATGTTTATGTCCATGGCACTCCCGAGAGGGAAGGGACCTCGGCCCTCGGCTGTGTGACTTGGCCGGGCCGGGCCGAGTCACACGGCCCAGGGTCCAAAAAAATAAAAAAATAAAATATATTTTTAATTTATTTTAATTTAATTTTTTTTTATGGACCTGGCCCGGCCCAAAATGCATGCCGGCCCACCGGGCATTACCCGGTACGCCCGATGGCCAGTCCAGCCCTGTCTGCATGTCACTCCCCTCTCTGCCCCATTTCAACTCCGTCTCTCTGCACTGTCAAATAAAGCATAAAAATGCCAAAAAAATATCTTAGGAAAAAAAAAGACTTTAAACTCCCACTCAGTGTGCTCAGGAACCTGTACACCTGCACCATCACCACCTGGATGGGGAGATCAGTTGGCTCTAAGGAGATTGGTCTGCTCAGCTGAGAAAAACCATCAGGGCCATCCTCCCCAATCTGACATTCACATCAAACCATGCAGAAAAAGAGCCAAAAAGATCTAGTGATTTCAACCACCCCAACAACAGTCTGTTTACCCTGCTGCCTTCAGGGAGACGCTACCGTCTGCTAAGGGCGAAAACGGAGAGGATGAGGAGGAGTTTCTTTCCCCAGGCCGTGATGTTAAACCAGACTGACAATGTCACTTAGCCCACCACCCAGTGACCACCTTATCATTATTTTAATCTTGCACTTTATATAGTGGAATTACAGCCAGACTGGTACATAAGAATTTCACTAAGCATTGCCCGATACAATTATGTATGTGACAAATAAATAAAACTAACTAAACTAACTCATAGCATGTTAAAGGTCACATATTATGCTAAATGCACTTTTTAAATGTGTTCTAACATATCCATGGGTCCACGGTGTGCCTAGAGACTTCCAAAATCTAAAAAAAATAAAATATCTCTCCTTTTCTCACTCTCCCCCTTTCTGAAACCCCCACCCCTCCCCCCAATATACTCGAGTCAGAATTCTCGCCGACTATTACGTCACAGTCGGCACAGCCACATCCCCATATTTTCTTTATATGTCCATGCTTCCCCCCACATTATTAACCAGAAACGTCCACCGTATGATAACCCCCCCCCCCCCCATTTCTTATTGGTCCATGGCCCCGAGATCCGATGGAAAATTTTCCGAGCAACAGCCATGTTGCTTTCCCCGCTAAGCGACAAGATGCCCATAGTACAGCCTGAATGTTACATACACCAACACAGAATGCTTTTGCTCATACTCCACTAATTTATCTTAACCACAGCAGTCTATTAATGGCTCGTTTTTAATAACACAACGGATAGGAAGCTACTAAAATAATTGTTTTTATTGGTATTTTTGCCTGCATGATGTATAGCTTATATAGTTTATATTCCCCACAGCAGTCTGACAAAGCCTCGTTTTTAGCAAGACAAAGCATAGGAAGGTAATAGAGTCAAAGTCTAGCTTTGAAGCTAATTTTTTCACTGATTTGTGATATTTTTAGCCGTTAGCTTCCGAGCTAGCTTCGGGAAAAGCATTGATATTTTGCCCATAACAAGCTCTTTATATTCTCCACAGCAGTCTGAAAATGCCTTGTTTTTAGCCAGACAAAGCATAGGAAGGTAATAGCCGTTAGCTTCCGTGCTAACGGCTAAAAGTACAGGCACTGTGGACAGGCTACTACTACAGGCTATGGACCCGTCGCTTCCAGAGAGGGGCGGGGGCAGCTCAAAGATTGTATATTTACGAGGGGAGCTGCAGCTCGGTTTAAAAAATAGGCCATCGTGAGATTAGCTGAACATCAGGGTATATAGGCATACTACAATAAATGATCTGAATGGTTTTTTTCAGCAAACAACTAAAGAAAAACGTATTAGGGACCTCTAAGACCATATAATATTGACAGACAAAGTGTATAATATGTGAGCTTTAAAGAGCAGACCCACCATCAAGTGCATACAGCATCAGTGCATGTTTGGTCTGCTCAGGGTGCCAGCTGTCAGTCTCCTTTCTCTTCTCAGGGAGATGATACAGTGGTTAGAGAGTTTTAGGCCTCCTAAAACTCTCTAACCACTGTATCATCTCCGGGCCAGACATCATCCAGCATTGCTGCAGGGTTCTCCTCCAGGCCTACAATACCACCGGCACATTTCACAGAGGCATATTCTGCTTGTGGGCTAAGTCAATTGCATTGGCTGAGAAGCTGCATGTCATCTTTTTCGCAGCAAAGTTTCCTTTCAGAAAACTTCCCATGAACATCGGGATGAGTATCTTTCAGTGAAATCATGCCAAGCAAGTGGACTGGTATCCATCTGGCAGTGTGGTTGTGTCCCACAGCAATGAACTAAGGCACAATCTTGGTCAGGGCATCAATATAGAGTAGGAAGTTGGCCTCTCTTATTGATCAAACATAGTTCATTAACTATTTCCAGCTGCAAGCTGATGGACCAGAAGTTAATGGGGACATCACACAGCTCTTTCAGTGCACCTGTCTAGGGATGTGTGATGGTTCCCTCCTCCAGGTCATTGATGTACTCAGTGTAGTTATTCTGCAGGAGATATTGGAGGCTGGCTGTGACCTGCATGTCAGGTATGTATGTGTCACTTTTGAGGCTTTCAGAAAGGGATCTATTGTCCCAGAAGTAGCAACTCCAGTTTGTACATGTGCTCCTGTCCCCCTGCCACTGAAGCCTTGCTTCATCTTGAACACTTATTTCCTCATTATGTTAGCAGCTCTAGCTAGATTAAGTGCCTTATTGTCAGCATCATGCTCACATGCTTTCCCCAATGCAGCACCAAAATCCACATTGCACATGAGGGCCACATTATGACCTTGCTTGTGAATATCCATGTCTGGGATGTAACTCAGTTTGTTAAGGGACAGGTTAAGAGACAGGCCCCTTGCATGCATTTCCAGTTATTCCATCATGGTACTGCACATTGGTGCTACAGAGGGTTCTCCATGCACACCTCAATATAGGAGACAAATGTCTATATTATATTTTTGTGCTTTCTTGTCTCTCACTCTATTGTAAAGAGAGGTAAGACACTGAGTTTGGTACTTGGCTTCTTGGGCAAAGAGCTCTACAAAGTTTGTCGAGTAGGGGTTTGTGCCATGGCTAAATTAGATGGACATTTCTGCAACACATTTGTTCCATGTTATTGGATCTGATCTTTCTGGCTCATTAGGATCCACCACCTTCAATAGTTTGGCCATGGTCCCTCAATGGACTATGCTACTTGAGGACAATATAAACTAGTTCTAGCACCATCACTACACTCTAGGCGGAACCCACCAGAAATGTTTGTCAGATGTCACTACAGTCACATGGGAGAGCAGCGGTAACTGCATCAGGCAAGTTCATCCCTGTCCAGCAAATGTATATGGGGTTTTGTATATCACTGTGTGAGTAAAAGTTTCTGCTTGCAACTACACCTTGCATGGTATTTCTTTTGTGGATACAGGTTATATCACACTTTAGGAACCTAGAGCAGTTTACTCAGAGTGGGTTACATTGTTACAATAGCAATTACACAGCTCAAACATGCAAAATGTATTGGTCAGGCTCTTGAATAGATATAGACAAGTAAACATATACGGTCTAAACACAACTCGGACTAATTCTGTAATTCGGGAAAATATGTAAAATTCCAATAATATTCGATGGTTTTACTATAATTGTGCTCCCTGATTGCCAGGTATATGTAGTTAAGTAGTTACCAGCATGTTTTGATCCTTGAAAATGTAGGATTAGCCACCATAACCAAGATCCTAGGTGTACTAGAACCTAAGCTGCATGTAAAATAACAACTGTCGGCGGCTATTTTTAAAATGGCCTACACTGGTGCCATAGCATAAAATTGTGATGGCTTTTTGGCCAAAAATCTTCCTTAGGGCATGCTCTAACAGTGTGCCAGAGCTCATGTTTGTATCATCAAAGCACAATGCTTTCACATATCTGCTGGAGTAGTAGGCCTATATCCTTTGCAATTTTGAGAGTAGCCTAAAATACTATTGAGGTTCTGAGCCTGTTGATCGCCAACTAGTAGTGAAATCATCACAGATCCATTGATTGTGGTTGGATTTTTATGATTTATTCTGTGGAGTGAGTCTACTGTTTGGTGAAAATAATGACATATTGACTGATGTCATAACTTGGGGGAATAGTTGATTGCCAAAGAAGTATAGAGGAAAATATTGGAAAAAAGTGAGAAAACGCCTATTTTTTTGCATTAAATTGATGCAAAATCATGCAGAAATGTGTTTTAAAGAGTTATTTTTTCAGTGGATGTTGTCACCATATGTGTTCTGTGCATCTGGAATGCATTTATTGACAGCTTACCCAACCAACTGAGGATTTGAGGAAATGTTTCATTTTCCAAAAGATTTTATCAAAAAATGAACCCACAATTTTTTCTCGCGATATATCCGGCAGAGCAGACCCTCCAATTATTGTTTCTTAAGGTGCGAACACACTAGGCATTTTACACGCGTAAGATTTACGTGCGTAACGCGGCTAAAATGTTGCTTGATCATTTTGTGTCAAAAATGGTTGTACGCGCGTAACGTGCCTAGTCTACCTACCGATATTGTATTTCCCCTAATCAACCATGGCTGCGATAAGACCCAAGAGTAGACCCGACCCAATAGCGTGCATGTCCGCACAAAAACAAAAACAACACGGCCAACAACTGTGCCAAAAGACAAACTGAACAGCACAAATAGCCTAGCATTAAAACAGCATTGCATATTCACGGCAGCTACATAACAAACACAGTTACAGCAGCATCGGTGCACGGCGGCACAACATAAAGCCAAGTAGCCAACATTAGCCTACCTGGCTGTAACAGGGGACCGTGGCTGGCGTATCAACACTGGTGCTTCGCTGTACTCGTTGTGAGTGTCCCCCGGACATAGCCCTCATGTTTGGGTTCATAATATGAGGCGCTAGCCGCCCGCACACAACAGGGTGAGTTAACTAATGCTATACGGCGCTAACTTGTTTTATCGGCTTAAGCACAGCCGCACATGTTTACTGAGTTAACCAGGAAGTCCATTCTCCTGGTTTACTCTCCCCACGTCTTCTATTCCCGAGCTGCTGTCATACAGCACCGGCTCGGCTGCCTGCAATACATTTTCCTCCTCGGTGTCTCATCAGCCTGTGTACAGTACACTGTCCGTCTCTCTGCCTGTGACGTCGGGTCAAGCTCAACGCTGATTGGCCAACGCGGCTAATCGTCTCGCGTAGGAGCAACAAAAGTTCAATTTTTTGAACTTTTGTTGCTCCTACGCGCGTAATATATAGGCGCGTAAAATTTACGCACGTAAAATATACGCGGGTCATACGCTGCTAATGCGGCTAAAATGTTGCTTTAGCGCGAGTGACGCATTTACGCGACCTGTACGCGCGTAAACCAATGGTTCCCTATGGAAAAGGGGCGGGTTTCATACGCGTCTGTACGCGTGTAAAATGCCTAGTGTGTTCGCACCTTTAGGATCAAAGTTAACAGAAAAAACACAAATAAAAAGTATAACAGACCATGTCCGGTCCAATCCATTTTTGAGACTTTGGCCCCCCGACTATTATTTCTATTGATGAATGAGCAAATCATTACTTGTACATAAACACAACCCCTGGTCTAATGACTTTTAATAACCATACACACATACAGTGTTTCTCACAGGAATTTGGGAGACTGTGGCGGGGACCCTGGTCCTTCTAGGGGGTGTGCTCCCCCGTAAGAAAAATGTGAACCTTTTAAAGTAAAATTCATCAATCTGGTAGCCTGGCATTCCCAGACCTGCCACTAGGCGCTGGCAAATTAAATTTGCTGCGCCTGTTGGTCTGGACACTCTCCATTAAAGCTTTTTCAGAAAGTCCAGAAATCCTGACTCACGTTTCAATTGGTTCTATCTAATATGGGCGGACCAGAGCCCTTTGTATGGTGCTCTGGGGCGGACGTAACCGGATGACGACAGTGACGTGCATGCGCCGTCGAAGCCGTGATAGTAAACATCAGAGATGGCTGTGGATATGTTGTTTGAGTTTGAGACTGCTTTGGCCTCGACCCTTAACGATTTGGAAGACGGCACTCAAATCTTTCATTAGCAAGTAAGTGGAATGTTCTGTTTTGCCGACCGACCACGGCAAAAGTGTAATTTAACAGTTTAACAGCTGTTCGCTAAACGAACAGGGCTTAATACGTCACCTTGTGCATCGCTCTGATTGGTTGTAGTGCTATCCAACTGCGTGCAGTGGCATTTGAAATGCACGAGTAGGAGCCGCCCCTTGAGTTGGAAATTACTATTGATTGTGGCCAGACCCTCTATCGTTCAAGATATCACGGTCTGGATTTCCAGGCTATCAATCTGGTGCACTTTTAGAAGAAAACTAAGGCTAAATCAACGGTTTCTTATTTGAGCTATTTACTACTATTTTTGGGAATAATTTGGAGTCACAGAATTACCAAAAAGAAAAAAAGAAATTTCATGTTTAAAAAATCCAGTCAGCTTCCAGATTTTTAAAATAATCCCTTCTCTCTTTGAAGTCTCTGTTTATTGTTTTTAAATGGCTCAATATAGGCCCCTGATCTTCGTGCTCCGGAAATTTTTTATTTAAATAACATTGTTCAGGGCCTTCAAAGATCAGGGGCCTATATTGAGCTAGTAAAAAACGTTTTCTTTCATCAGAATGTGAAATAAACTGTTTTTATAGTCTGTGCCCAAAAATATAGAAGAAACTTATTTTCCCCCGCTAATGACGAGAAACTTGGACCAACAGGCTATAAAATCAAATGTAAATCATGACAGTCTTCCAAAATCATCCGTAATTTGACTACATGGGGAACAATTTTATTAAGGAATCATATCCAGCTGTAATCTTGTTAAACCAAATCCCGTCTCTGATTACATTGCGAGTCCAGCGGCGGTCGTGGGTTTTGAGTGACATGTGTTGCTGTCTGTTGCTGAGCACGGTCGCGGGGGATGGCAGGTGCCAAGGAGACGCTCGGCCGGATCCTGTTGCAACCCTTTGAAATAGCAAGAACCCAACCCGCGTCACAGCACTGGGTGATGTGTGTGTGTGTGTGTGTGTGTGTGTATGTGCGCTTGCGTGCGTGCGTGCGTGCTCTTTATTAGTTCTTGACAGGCCATGTGTAACAACTTGGAACTGGAAAAATTAGGCATGCATGTGAGTTCTACATCTGTGGAAGCAGACTGTGTGTGAACTGGTTGTGTGTGTTTAGGCGGGTATGAACCGAAGGAACTTGAGGAGACTCACGGAGCGTCTTGGTCGTATCTATAGAAAGGAAGCGTGAAAAGAGTGTTTGTCAACTGGTCTGGGAATGTTCTAGAGGAAACATTCACAGATTGTTTAAGTGACCTACATCTTTGAAAGGAGATGCAGATATTAAAAAAATTAAACACACATCAATCATTTTCTTTCTAGCAATTTGAACAACATCTGGGAAATTTGATCACTTGCTCTCTAGCTAAGATTCCACTCATACAGTATGTCTATGTATGGAGTTAGAGCTTGGAGGTGATAAGCTCTAACCCATGTGTAAAGACAATAAACTGCTAGCTTTGCTCTTTCCAAGGTTAATTAATACACCCACGAACACCTCCATAGTGCAGCTATTAACATGGTCCATCTCAAACTATTTCTTGGCGATCAGTAACCTGAGGCAGTGACTTCCTGAAGTATTACTGTTCCCCTGAGGTTGCCAGAAACTACTGCGTCACGTGTCCCTGCAGCAAAGAAATGTTTGCAGAACATAATCACCCTGAAAACTACACCCTGTTATGTGTATCTTTCTGTTTGTGTTTGGACTTAACAAATGACATTTAGCATATTGAAAAAAAAAACGGTTCGATATATGTTGAGGTAGGGGAGAACGGGGTAATTTGTCACACGGGTTGGTTGTCACAATCGTTATATCTCGGAACCAGAAGGCGCTGTCTGTGAAATTTTGGTATGTAAATATCCAGAATTGGGATCAGAGGTCACCTACATAGTCTTCCTTGGAGTTAGACTGCTGAATTTGAGGTGAGAGAACTGTTTGTGTTTTTCATGTCAAATTCAAAATATTTAGCTCCTCAGTATTTTTCTTCTAGGCTTTTACACAATGGGTTTATAACAAAACACTTGTTACCCATACAAAGTGTGAAGGGTAAACTATAACTTAGATTGTGGTTAGCAAGCTAATTAGTTGTCAGATGGTTGTTGGCCTTGATGCTAGCAAGAAATTCAAGTTGGGGTTGGTCGTCACATTTTTTGGGGGGTTGGTTGTCACATGTTATCTCAAGGCTGCAGCCAGAAAAGGAACCCAATAACGAAATAAATTGTCAAGCTGTATCCTCACTGACACCCCAGAGAAGGAAAGAATAGAGCAGGAAAAGGCAGCTAGCATGCAAAAGAAAAAAGGGCAACAAAATCAAAACAACCCAGTGCATCCCAAACTAGACCAGCTGCCAAGGCTACAGTAAGTTATGTAGGCCTATTGTCAACTTGACAATGCAATTAAACTTTCAAATTTAGTTCTCCTTTCTTGCCTTCTTTTTAAGATTATTCCCATTAAGATAACATTGTGACAAACAACCCCATAGCGTTTGACAACCGACCCCTTGATGGGGTTGGTTGTCACAATGTGTAAGGGTGTCTTTGATGATTAATTTCTTCTTTATTACAATAAGATAGAAAAAGTGAGGGGTACACATTTCAAGCCAGCACCTTAAGCTTCAATTTAATGTAGGAATGACTATTGAAAGATGTTTAGGTGATAAGCAATTCTCACTAGAGTAAAAAGTGTGCCTACTTACCCCGTTCTCCCCTATGCTGTTGGCAAAACAATCATTCATTTTGGATGACATGATGATAGCTAAACGATGGATGTAATAACAGAAAATCATATTAGCAGATGTTGTCAGATGGACTGATGCAGTAGATATCGGGGGCAAATAGAGGCATAGTTGACTGTTGGAGAGAGCAGAGGCTCATAGGCAGGGGCGTTGCACCAAATTCTGGGCCCCTATACAGGAAGTCCTGATGGGCCCTCTGAGAGGCGGTCTTACAATACAAACATGTAAAAGCTATGTTTGTCTATAGTCCAAAACGTATGAGTGACTGGTCCCTCTCTGAGCCAGATAACAACACAATGTTTCTGTTGATGAATGACCAAATCATTATTCGTACTTGAACACAACCCCTGGTCTAATGACTCTTAATAACCATGCACACACAGAGTGTTTCTCACAGGAATTTGGGAGACTGTGTTGTGGAACCTGGACCTTCTAGGGAGGTCCGGGGGAATGCTAAAAGTAGTAAAATTCATCAATCTGGTGCACTTTGAGAAGAAAAATAAGGCTTTCCTATGTAAGCTATTTAGTACTATTTTCTGGAATAATTTATAGACACAGAATGACCAAAAAGCAGAAAGAAGAAATGTACATGTTTAAAAAATCCAGTCAGCTTCGGGAATTTTTTCCCTTTGTTTGTATATTTTAATGGCCCAATATAGGCCCGTGATCTTCGTAGCCCCGAACAATGTTATTTAAAAAATAACAAAAATGTACTGACGAATGAAAGGCCCCTGATATCCGTTTTTTTTCTTCCTAAATAACATTTTTCGGGTCCTTCAAAGATCAGGGGCCTATATTGAGCCAGTAAAAAACATATAGCCTATACGTTTTTTTTTTTTTGGGTGCAGCCCCCCTCTGCCTTGGGCCCCCAAGCCTGTCCGCAGTCCGACAGCCCTGAACGTAACTGACCATCGTCAGATGCTCATAATTACCGAGTAGAAGTTGAATGCGTCATAATACAATTCAATGCAGCCTCTGAATGGGCGCATAGGCTACTGGAGCACTGTCAGACAGTAATATGTGTAAAACACATAGTCACTGTAGTAGTAACGTTCAGTTATAGTTACTGTAGGAACCGTTGCTCTACAATGAACTGGCGATTTATTTATTTCTTATTTTAATTTTTTTAAATGAACTGGCGACTTGATCAGAGTGTAGCGCGGCCAGATGACAGCTAACGTAGGATTCAGCCTGCGCCCCATCAAAGGTAATGTTATGAATGAACAAGTAGCAGGCTAATTGTTTCAGCCTCCCTCTGTAGTTTTACTCTCACCATTCTTAGAAAAAAAGTTTTTGATGTCCTGGGCCCCTGCTCTGCTGCTCATACTCCTGGCCTCCTTCTCTCAACTCTTTTCTGGTGTGCGAACTTCTGCTTTTTGGGGGGATCCTCGACCTGCTTGAATTCGCTCGCGCTCACTTAATTCCAATGAGGAAGAACGAACCGCGGGGTGGACAACCATTTTTTAAGAAGGGGCCAAGGGGGTTATTGAAATTATAAAATTAAAATTAATAAATGAATATTGTATGACTTGATGATGATGATGATGATTATATATTAGTTAGGGTATGCATAATCATTTTGTCGTAGATTCTACTGGGGGCTGTGTGGGCCCTACCTGTGGGCCCTTATAATCGTCATAACCTTTACCCCCTATACGACGGCCCTGCTCATAGGAAGAATCTGGAAGCAGCCAGCTCCCTTCCAATGTGGAATCTGATCAGAACAAATATGTCTTTGTGTGCTGCTGTGTGTGAGCATGTGTCATACCCTGTCTGTGCTAGGCCTCTGTCTGGGTACGCATAATACAGTAGGATTGTCTTTTCAGGACTGACTATAGGTCCTCGGGCCTGTTGAGGCTGTCTCTCCCATCGCCCAACACTTTTGTAAAAGATCTATTAGTATATTAAAGTGTATACACGATCTAAACCCTAGTAGTCATTTTTATTTAATAAGTGTAGTAGGGGCCTGAAGGCTGCCTGGAAGGCTCTGTTTGGGACACAAAACACCAAAAACCATTTGATTTCATCATCAAATGATAGGCCGCAACCGTGAAAATAGTGTTGTGTTTGTGCCGTTTTGCGTTACCTTGTAAAGCTCCCCTTAGTTGATTCTTGGCTTCACGTCAGTGAGGAAATCATTTGCATTTGTGTTGTGTAAGAAGAAGGGGAAGGGAGGGGAAAGAACACACACTGGTCAAAGCTTTCAGGCTCCTCCAAGTGTTTTGTCCTTTACTGATGTACTGAAAGAGCTTCGGACTCTATAGAGAAACCTTTTACGTGGGCAAACACAGGTTACAACAACTCAGATTTAATAACTCTACATTAAATTTCTACAACTGTATGAGTTTAACTAGCCTACCATTGGTGAAGCAGACATGAATTGAATTGTTGCCGGATCCATTCATAATGAGACTTAAGCTGTGTCTCAATTCAGGGGTTGCATCCTTCTAAGGCCGAACCGAAGGCCCAACAAGCGTTGTTAAATGAGGCGGTCTCCGCAAGTCTCCGTAGAGAATTTCCGGGTTGCGTAACAAGCCGTTAACTTGCGTGACGACTCACCGCTCCTGTGCTGCCTAGCAACCCTGATTGCTGCCAACAGAGACAGCCTTGTCAAAGGAGGAAAAAAGAAAAAGAAGTTGCCTACCAGACGAAAAGAAAAGGAAGATAAAAGTTAAAAAGATGGAGCAACACGTTGCCGTTTTGTTATTTTTTATTTTATAAAAAAAAAAAAAAAAAAAACGCAATGAATCTTAGGATACGGTAGGCCGTGAAGGATCCATCCGCTGGACCCTTCAGAACCGTGAAATGAAGGCTGCATTTCTTGGCCGCATATGAAGGAGCCTTCGAAATGGGACAAGCCTTGACGCGCCGCTAAGACGCAATCGGTCTTCAAATGCAGCCTTCGAAGGCTGCTACCCTGAATTGAGACACAGCTTTAGGGTACACTCACACTAGGCAAAGTTGCCCTGTTCTGTGCCAAGGCACGATTGCCCCGCCTCCCCATCGCTGGTATGTACTCACACTGCTCCAGACCTAGGCATCATTGCTTCTTGCCATACGTCACCACTTCTATATATGCGCTCGGGTTTGGGATTTAGAGAGTATACAGTGTTGTGCGAAAGTTTGTGAACCCCTTGAGCCTTTTGGAATTTTATTTATTTTAACCATTATTAATTCATTTTTTTCAATACCAGTATTTTTTATATGAAATAACAGATGTTTGTTTATCAATTCAACATGTTTCTTTTCCAGAAATCAATTGTTAAAATAGATAAAACAAATGATTTGACAAATGTTGTATGTGCAAAAGTTTGTGAACCCTAAGCTGCATTGCTTAAATCGAGCAAGGTAAACACAATCAGGTGGGCCAAACTGATTGATGAAATAGACCAATGTAATGAGAGATCTTGAGGGAAGAAATTGGGCGCCACTAGATAAAACAAAGATAAAACCAGGTCAGTTTAGGCCCACCAAACTGAACCCATACAGGTCAGACATGCTTAAAGGGGAAAAAATCTCAGAGGATCGCAGGAATAGAGTTTTGATGTTGCACATTTGTCTGGGGACAGCTATACATTCGTATAAAAAAGTTTGAGCTCCATCGGCCCACCGTGAGGCAAATCATCTACAAATGGAGAGCTTTAAGAGTGACTGAACATCTGCCTAGAAGTGGACTTCCTTCAAAAATATCCTCAAGCGCCACAAGAAAAGGGATTTTTCAGGTAAAAGCCAACCCACGCATTACATCTGGAGATTTGCAGACCATTTGCCACCACCATTCTTCACTTGGGAGAAGGTTCTCTTGGTGGTAGGCAGAGTTGCGTTTTTGCCCAAACATGGCGGTTTTGGTTATGACCAAACAGATCAATTTTGGACTAATCTGTCCACAGAATAAGACTTCAGGTATCTCCAGGTGCTCTCTGGCAAAGTTGTGACAAGCAGTTTTGTTCTTTTTTGAGAGCAGAGGCTTCTTCAGCAACCCTCCCTTGAAAGCCATGTTGACTGAGTTTTCTTCTTATTGTGGAACCATGCACATCTGTCCCAGATGTTGCAAGAGAGGTCTGCAAATCACTAGATGTAATGTGTGGGTTGGCTTTTAACTAAAAAAATACTTTTCTTGTGGCGCTTGAAGATATTTTTGAAGGAAGTCCACTTCTAGGCAGATGTTTAGTCACTCGTAAAGCTCTCCATTTGTAGATGATTTGCCTCACGGTGGACCGATAGAGCTCAAACTTTTTTTGAATTAATTTATAGCTGTCCCCAGACAAATGTGCAGCATCACAACTCTATTCCTGAGATCTTCTGAGATTTCTTTCCCTTTTAGCATGTCTGACCTGTATGGGTTCAGTTTGGTGGGCCTAAACTGACCTGGTTGTATCTTTGTTTTAGCTAGAGGCGCCCAATTTCTTCCCTAAAGATCTCTCATTACATTGGTCTATTTCATCAATCAATTTGGCCCACCTGATTGTGTTTACCTTGCTCGATTTAAGCAATGCAGCTTAGGGTTCACAAACTTTTGCACATACAACATTTGTCAAATAATTTGTTTTAACTGTTTTAACAATTGATTTCTGGAAAAGAAAAATGTTGAATTGATAAACAAACATCTGTTATTTCATATAAAAAATACTGGTATTGAAAAAAATGAATTAATAATGGTTAAAATAAATAAAATTCCAAAAGGCTCAAGGGGTTCACAAACTTTCGCACAACACTGTATGTAGCTATTTTCATCCGGCCAATTTTGCAGCAAACTGACCCCAATATATCCCTATTTCATCTCAGCCATGATAGTGGTGAAGCCCTTAGTGTATCATAGTTGTTCAGTGCAACCAGAGCCAGCCCGAGGCATAAGAGAACTAAGCTTCTTCTTTTTTTTTATAAAATAAATAAATTAAAATAAAGTTTGTGTGTTTGATATTAACATCATATTATGCAAATGTAAGTTATCATACAAAAATAGGAATACCCTGATTTGCTTTGGATAGTTAATGGCCTAATAATTTAATCAGTTCATCTAGGAGGTAATCCGAGGTTAACTGATCACGTCACGTTCAAGTCCATGGCATGCACAGTGGCATGTCCATGGCATTGAGTTTATTTAAAAACATTTGGAAATGGGGCTTCCCTCAGTTGCCCATGCACTGTGTATAGTCTATAGCCTATTTCAGCCTTGTCTGTGGAAATAAAGAGAGCTGGACAACAGAGTTCTTCTGCTTTGTTCCTCTCACTGCATTTAAATGCATTCATTATATTACAGAGAAATATGTCCCATAAAAGAAAAAGAGCCCCAAGCCCAACCCAGAGGACCCTGCATAATATTTTATTTTAAATTTATATTTTTATGGAAAATCCATGTGTCTTTCTTCAATAGCTTCTAATTTATCCGACCCAGTGTCTGCAAATTATTTGTTCACACACAATTCAATTCAATTTCACTTTAAAAAGGTAAACAAAATCTCCCTACGAGGTTCAGGATCTCCGCTGGCTACTATTTTCACCCAGGTGGACATTGGAGGCACTACCAAAAAACACTGGGTGTGTGAATGGCATTTAACAATAGTCAATAATTTGGCAGCGCTATCATTGGAGAGGGGCCCCCTAATAAAATTCTGCTAAGAAGAAGGCTTGGGCCGGCTCTGGTGAAAATAGTAGCAAGATTTTTTTTTTAGCTTTTTAGTGAAATGCATGAATCTGGTGCACTTTGAGAGGAAAATTAAGAGGCTAAATCGGAGGAGTTGTGTGAACAACTGATTCTTGTGTGCAAATGTTTTAAAATAAACTCAATAATGTCTCAATAGATTAAATCATATTCTGCTACACTTGTCAGTCTGCAGCGCTATACAAGTATGCATTATTTTATGATTTGTGGCAAGCTAAGCTGAACGATTAGATGACAGACAGCTTAATTTTTTTAGCAAGTTTACTGCTGAGCTAGAGTGCTATGCTTCTCTGACCGACAGAACAGATTAAAATATTGCATGTACACATTAAATGCAGGTTGAACAGGTGCAGGGATGTGCGGTGAGGTCAGTGAGTGGGTATAGCACTGAGTTCTGAAAGCCAAATTGCTCTAAACCTATATATTGTTAAAACAAAAACAATAAACAACAAACAGGCATGCACGGCCTCTCTCTCTCTCTCTCGCACACACACACAGGGCCGATGGACTGCGGGGAAAGCGATACAGTCTTGGGGGGGGGGGGGGGCCATAAAAAAATATATTTATATTTTTAACAAGCTCAATGTGGGGCCCCGATCTTCGAAGGCCCTCAACAATGCCATTCCAAAAAAGAAATCATTGACTGGCTCATGATAGGCCACTGACCCTTGCAAGGAGATCAGGGGCCTGCGCATGACTAAGCCATGTATGCGGGAGAGTAAGCAGGAGCAAGCCGACATTGAATTGAGCTGGTGGCGAAAATAAACGCAGCGATGTTTCTATGGGGATATTCAGCTGTACAGAAATAATTGCTGGCAAAGCTAGACTAGTTTAAGACTCCACATCACCATGGCAACACAGCCTATCTATCAGCTCAGACAGCACAGAGAAAAGTCTGATGAATACATGAGAGTGATGGCCCCTGCAAGTTTCAGTAAGTTTAAAGAAGTGCCACACTGTTACTGTCTTTGACATAATTAAATGCCCTTTTCCCCAGTTCAGTACTGACTGTGCCTGGAGTCCGTACTGAACTGGGAAAAGGGCATTTAGTTATGCTGCTCCTTTTTCATGGAACCAGCTGCAACATGCGCTAAAACTTAAGGAGCTGGTTTCTCTAAACATGTTCAAGTCCTTACTTAATGATGTTGAAACTGGCTCTTCTGTCTGTACATGCTTTGTTTGATGATGTTCTGACTGTGACTCTATTTATGTTCTCTGTTGTTTTTAAATGATTGTCTGTAACTAACTGTGCTGCTGCTTGTCTTGGCCAGGACTCTTTTGTAAAAGAGATTTTTAATCTCAATAAGACTTTCCTGGTTAAATAAAGGTTAAATAAAATAAAATAAATTTGAAAAGCGTTTAGACATTTTAAGGGGAAAACACATTGTATTTATTATTTCAACTATTGAGTTATTTGTAGAACAGCATGCTAGTGTAGGCCAACAAGATTTATTTTCTGAATTTTCAAAGCTGCTTTATTTTTATGTTTTAAATTGGGAAAGACATGTTCCAAAACGACCAATAACCTCTGTATTTAAAAATAAATCAAGCAAGTAGGCAAATAATAACCATTAATGAATTATAGGCTATCGCATCACAGTAGGCCTATTGTCCACAATAATCACAGCCCCCCATCCATAAAGGAACTTTAAAAAGTTGAATTGCCTACACAAGTGTATGGTCTATTATTTGTATTTAGTGTGTGTGCATAGTATTTCACTAAAACAGTAGAAGTTTTCTTTTAATTGTGTTTTGTACTGTCTGCATGTTTGCACAACATTTTTACCTGCACATAGCAAACAGAATTGCACAACTGTAAGGTCAGTGTCTGTTGTATTTTTGTGTTCAAATAAAGAGTTGTTTATTTCTAAAGTGCGCATTGGCATCTTTGAGCAAAATACCCCCAAAATGTTCACCGCCGCGCCTTGCGCCGCGCTTCCTGTGACCCTGGCCAGTGACCACCTTGACTAAGACATTTTCTGGGGGAAACACTGGTAAAAGTAATGATTTCGTCATTCATAAAATAATATATATTGTGGAGTTGTCTGGCTCAGAGAGCCATGTGTAATCTAAGACCGCCTTTCAGGGGGCTCATCAGGACTTTTTGTATAGGGGCCCAGAATTTGGTGCTACGCCCCTGCACACACACACTGACACACACATAATATTCTGTATTATATAGTTATTACTTAGAACACACTCCCTTGTCTTAACACCCAACTAACTCACGCTACAGATCTGGACTTACAGTATATAGAAATAGAACTTTTAGACTGACAGCATACCACAATGAAATTAAAGTAATATGAATGTGAACATGTCACATATATACATATATATTTATAACGTAGGCTAGAGTTTCATCTCTTCAGTCATTGTGGCAAACAAAATACATTCGGGCGCAACAAGTATCTGGTACAAATTACGGTATTGTGTAAGCTAATGGTAAAACCTTCAAAACTGTATATCCAAATGAACAGCCCAGTGATTTATGAAGCCAAGGATCATCACTCCCAAACGGGGGCTGAATAATAAAGCTACATTTTTTAAGGTAACTTAACATGAGTCTAATACTCATATCTATTTACAGTACAAATAGTGTTTGCCTGGTTTCTGTTTAGCTAGCTAACTTTGGGAAGTAGGAACGGTGGAAGCAAACCATATGAAACAGTTGTGTCACTGAATTAATGAAACCTTACAGGCCATATTAGGTATTCTTGAGGAAACCTCTAACATATTTTATTTATTATTCTTTCGGACAATTCCACCAATACACAATTTTCTCTTTCATATCTTCATACATCTTACTTTGTCATCTTACGGAAGAAGCCAAAGGCTTATCAGGTCCTGCCCCATTTTCATCAGATTCGGATTTAGATACACAGATACACAGTTATTGTTTCAGAAAATTATAAAAAATAAAAATAAAACAAACATTAAAAAAAATAAGAAAAACAAACAAACAGACGTGTGTTGAAAACACGCGGTCAATGGCAATTAGAGACCAACTTAGCAGTTCTCAGCTCAGTTCAGTTTGTCTGTGTCAATGCAAAGTGTGAAGTGGCCTTGTATGTGGCCTGTTTAATTTCTTATCTGGTAGTCTAAACCATCTGCAAAAGTATTCGAAAACATACAAGTCTGTCTGCTGGCCTCTATTATTCGTTAAAATATTGTTATGATAGCGACATTCACATTGTGCTCAGCTTATTAGTGTAATTTTCAATAATTTTTGAAACATAATTTGTTTTGAAATTGCTAGGCTAAATGAAGGCTCCCCCGAAAACCAAATGAATAGCATATAATATATAACTGCAGTAGGCTAATATCACAAGGATGTTAAGCTATCCAAAGCAATCAGGGAGTACAATAAGGCAGGAAATAAAAGGTTTTTAGTGTATGCCAAGGCCACACACATACACACACAGTGCTACAAGATGAATGCTTTGAGGTGTTTGGTTGTCAGCCATGGTCCTCTTCCCTTCTTGTTGTTAATGCTGCTGCTTCTGGCAGGTCTTTCAGCTGGGTTACTTTTGCTGAGGCTTTTTATCTGCTTGGGCATTTAGTTCTGAGCTACCAAGGGAGGACAGCCGGAAACTGAAAACGCACACACACTCACCCACACACACACTGTCACACATACACACACACACACACACACACACTCACGCAAACACAGTCAGACACACAGGTGGAAGTGGTGCCTCCACACTATGGGTCTCTTTCTCTTTTCAAAGACCGTAAAAGGAATGAAAGGAAAGCGAAAAGAAAGTGTGTGTGTGTGTGTGTGTGTGTGTGTGTGTGTGTGTGTGTGTGTGTGTGTGTGTGTGTGTGTGTGTGTGTGTGTGTGTGTGTGTGTGTGTGTGTGTGTGTGTGTGTGTGTGTTGTGTGTGTGTGTGTGTGTGTGTGTGTGTGTGTGTGTGTGTGTGTGTGTGTGTGTGTGTGTGTGTGTGTGTGTGTGTGTGTGTGTGTGTTGTGTGAGTGAGTGAGTGAGTGATCGTGATCGAAAGCCAAACTTTTTTTTCGGCAAAGCCAACTCTCTTCCTCAAAACCACACATGGACATATCCTACACAGACACGCACAGCCATTTTCCTCAATTTTCTAACTAAAATGAATTATACAATTTTGTATACCAACAAAACTACAAGTTTCCTGCAGCCTTGAAAAAAAATCAATTCTGTCTCTCTTTGTTACCTAGTTTATAATCGAAGACATGAAGCAGCAGCAAACCAACAAACACAGCAACCTGCACCGCGAAGACCAGCACATCACTGTAGAGGAGCTGTGGAAGGGCTGGAAGACTTCTGAAGGTAAAGCCAGAGTCCACTGCCACTAATACAAACACCATCTACATTCACTGTCCTGTGTTGAAGCCCCTGTCAACCCAAATCACCCAAGCATCTGAAAAGAGTTAGGCATATGTATCAGACCAAATTAAAGTTGTTGTCATTTAAGTTTGAATAAACTTTAAAGTTTCCTTGTGTGTTTACAAACTTTCATTTCTCCATATACAGTCCCCTCCATAAGTATCGGAACAGTGAGGCCAATTCCTTTATTTTTGCTGTAGACTGGAAACATTTGGGTTTTACACCAAAAGATGAATATGAGACAATAGCTCAACATTTCAGCTTTCATTTCCAGGTATTCACATCTGGATCTGATACACAACTGAGAAGATATCATTATTTGAAAAGGAACACCACATTTTTAGGCAAGCAGAAGTATTGGAACAGATAGACTTTAAATAAATTAAAGTGAATAAACCGTAATAGTTTGTCGCAAATACTTTGCTTGCAATAACTGCATCAAGCCTGTGACCCATTGACATCACAAAACGTTTGCATTCTTCTTTTGTGATGCTTTTCCAGGCTTTCACCGCAGCCTCATTCAGTTGCTGTTTGTTTTGGGGGGTTACTCCTTTCGGTCTCCTCTTTAGCAGGTAAAATGCATGCTCTATAGCGTTTAAGTCTGGAGATTGACTTGGCCAGTCTAAAACCTTCCATTTCTTGCCCCTGATGAACTCCTTTGTTGTTTTTGCAGTTTTTTTGGATCATTATCTTGCTGCATGATGGAGCATCTTCCAATCAGTTTGGTTGCATCTTTCTTTAAATTGGCAGACCGAATGTTTCTGTAAACCTCTAAGTTCATTTTGCTGTTGCCATCATGTGTTACTGTGTTGTTGTCAAGATGAACCTTTACCAAAGTGATGGAATGGCTAAAGTTTGGAGAAAGAAAGAATCTGGGGCCGGTTTCCCGAAGCCTTCTTAGAGCCTTCTTAACGCTACGTCATTCGTAACCCCTACGTAGAGTTCCTACTTAACGTTTCGCCTGTTTCCCGAAACCTTCTTTGCTACGAATCTCTTTCGTACGTCATACGTTGGTAAGGTTGGTCTGGAGCGCCCTCAGAGCCTTCTTAGCTCTACCGTATGGATGTTTCAGCTCTCACTTGTGTAATTTAACTAATAAATCTGACTGTATTTCATATCAAACGGACACAGCGATGACTGTATTTAATAACAAACTGTTAAAAACGATCCAACTGTATAGTGTAGCCTATATCACGTATATTTAAAGTAGGCTTAGGCTATTATATATTTTAGCAGAATGCCATTAACTCTGATTCACAAAGTGTTCAAAATATATGAACAAGTAGCCTACTTTTTAGTCATCTAACTGACTTGACAATCAGCATTAACTGAATGGATGCGATGTCCGTCAATATGAAAATACCAATAGCCTACGTGATACACTATAGCCTACAGTCGGATCGTTTTTATCAGTTTGTTATTAAATAGGCTACAGTCATCGCTGTATCCCTGTGATATGAAATACAGTCAGATTTATAAGTTTAATGACACAAGTGAAAGTCCCTGCGATCACTGTGGCATCGCCAGAGATACAAACCCCCACATTTCCTTCTGTAAAGCACCATGCGTAAAACGGACATGAGTGACATCCCTGTTGCGCATGGAACTGCCACAAGTCATTCATGATGGAAATAATTGCTGTAACAATCTTCATCTCCTCCGCTGTTTCTATATTTTCTATATCTTTTTTTAAATTGGTATAGGCTATGGTAGTATGTTCGACATGGTTAACACTAGAACCTCCGCACTGTGTTCCACACCGGCTCTCAGCTGTCAGCTGAGCCCGGGCAGAGTGCGTCGGATCCTCCGCCTCAAAACATGTAAACGTGCGAAAAAATGAATGAATAATCAATTAGAGCTTACCTTAAAATAAGTGTGCCATGTTACTGTTTATTGTATTTAGGATTTTAGCTCATTTGGACGCTGTTTGGGCCGTCTGTTTTTATAGGCTATTGGCGATATTATATCTACTTTCAGTTTCATTACTGACCCACCAAGTAACGTGATTAGTGTTCTTAAAGATACTTAGATTATAAAACAAGAGTTCCAAAACACAGATGATGATTCAACAAACTAATTCATGACTTTATATTACACTAGAAATGCACGGGTAGATTTGATTAGACAGCATACAGATGCAGCTGCGCATGAAATGAGCAGGAAATGGATAATCGAACTCGGAGCAAACCGATTTCAGCAGTGTACGAACGACGTAAGGAGTGCTTCTCCTAAGACACGGTTCGGGAACCACGACTACAGAGGTAAACAACTTTGGTAAGTCATAACGTAGGAGTCTTCGTAGGAGTCTTCGTAGCGCTAAGAGATGACGTTATCGGGAAACCGGCCCCTGCTCATGATCCCAAACATACAGGCTCATCTGTGAAACACAGTGGAGGCAATGTCATGGCTTGGGCTTGCATGGCTTCTTCTGGGACGGGCTCATTATTCTTCATTGATAATGTAACACATGATGGCAACAGCAGAATGAACTCAGAAGTTTACAGAAACATTTTGTTTGACAATTTAAGGAAAGATGCAACCAAACTGATTGGAAGATCCTCCATCATGCAGCAAGATAATGACCCAAAACACAACGAAGGAGTTAATCAGGGGCAAGAAGTGGAAGGTTTTAGACTGGCCAAGTCAATCTCTAGACTTAAACGCTATAGAGCATGCATTTTACCTGCTAAAGAGGAGACTTAAGAGAGTAACCCCCTAACGCAAACAACAACTGAATGAGGCTGTGTTGAAAGCCTGGAAAAGCATCACAAAAGAAGAATGCAAAAGATTTGTGATGTCAATGGGTCACAGGCTTGATGCAGTTATTGCAAGCAAAGGATTTGCGACAAAATAGTACGTTTTATTCACTTTAATTTATTTAAAGTCTATCTGTTCCAATACTTCTGCTCGCCTAAAAATGTGGTGTTCCTTTACAAATAATGATATCTTCTCAGTTGTGTATCAGATCCAGATGTGAATACCTGGAAATGAAAGCTGAAATGTTGAGCTATTGTCTCATATTCATCTTTTGGTGTAAAACCCAAATGTTTCCAGTCTACAGCAAAAATAAAGGAATTGGCCTCACTGTTCCGATACTTATGGAGGGGACTGTATATAGCCTATAATGTTAGCCTCTTGTTTTTTTATTTTCATTTTAAACATACACTCACTCATGCTTGAGGACTTATTTTTCCTAAGGAACCCATCTGTAATTCTGAGTAGCTTTTAATCAATTGAATAACTATGCTGCTCAATGGGCGGAGATGCTTTCACTTTTAATTATTCCCCTCCAAATGAAACGTGAACTTTGATGTAATCCTACCAGTATTGCAGGTCGTAGGTCTTCAAAAACGTGTTTCCTCCTAGAAATATCAGACGAGAAAAACATTTGACTCTAAGTCCTCTTTTTCTTTTCAAACACATCTCCGGTTTATCTCCAAACACACACACCCAATCTGTCACTCTCATCCTCAGTGTGCCAGTGCTTGTTATTGGCCCTGAAAAATATGCGTGGAGCTTAGTGATTTTAAACTAGCACTTAGCTAAACACCCTAAACATCTGCTGCTTTTAAAGCTAATTTCCATTGCACCCATGAGGTATTCTGAGCGATAACAACAACTCTGTCGGTGCATCTACATGAGGTAAGCCTTCTATTCATCCTTGGGAATGGATTTTATACGTTCTGCTGTACGTCCAGGTTTTCTCTTAGCAGTAGTATAGAATCAACAACTGAAACCTTTCGCGGGCTCTTCTTGAGCCCTTGCGCCAGTGTCGGGGGTCGACACCAGTTTGTAAACGCTGTCATACTGAAATACAGAGTTTTGTAGTGCTGAAAGGTAAATCAACTTTCTGTCTACTCAGTTGTCAATTAACAACAAATTAAAACTTCAATCTTTTGCCCCTGTCCAGTCCACAACTGGACGCTGGAGGACACGGTGCACTGGCTGAAGGAGTCTGTGGAGCTGCCGCAGTATGAGAGGAACTTCAGAGACTTCCGGGTGACGGGGAACACCTTACCTCGGTCAGTACAGCCCACCCGCTGACAGACCTCACCCTCCCTCTGTCACTATAGGAACAGTGGTACCACACACACCATGTGTGTATCTGTGCAGCATCATTCCTTAGCCTTTTAATTTATATGTTCTTGTCTTATTTTTGAGCACTGAAATGTTTGTATGAGCAGTAGGGGCTATAAAGGCACCTTCAGTTGTTATCAATGTTAAATGCTGCCCTCTGATGGTCATAACAGGCAAAACAGATGGGAAAATGCAGACATTAGAAAAGATTTCTCACTGCTAGACACTTTATGTTGAAGGTCAGGGGCCGTATTCACAAAACATTTTAAGGCTAAGAGTAGGTCCTAACGTGCTGACTTAGGAATAACTCTCAAAAATAAGGGGCGTTTCACTCCTAATTTTAGGACTCCTAACTTTTTAAGATAAGTGTAATTCACAAAGCATTTTAGCTCCTAAATCTATGAAAAGCTAAGAGTCCTCGAGAGGACTCCTTAGTCACTAAGAGTAAATCACAGACAACCATTTGATGGCATTTTGGAGAGATTTAATGCTAGAGAGCTTTATAAAAGGTACATTTAATAGCTGTAAGGGTTTAATGATCTTAGCAAAGCTATATTTAGAAAGTATAGACACATTTATATTTATTATATTTATATAAAAAAATATTTATTAAGTTCCTTTTCCTGCAGTTGCTTTGGGTTTATGATGCACTAAAAGTTACTGTGTCACGTTTGGGTTTAATTTCCTACTAGAGTAGGCCTATATGTGGCGCTTCACACCATCTCCTCCGTTCCACAGGTCCGCTACTGTATAGTTGCGCGTCTCGCCTTTTTCCTTCCGCATGCACTTTACGATTCTCCGGCTGTTGTTTCTAAATTGTGAATTTCCTGGTTTGTCCCTGTCTGACTATTGCTGCATAGTCTGCCCTTGAGAGAAATACAGTGAGAGTGCATGGCGTGCAGCTGTTCAATGAGGATTTTTTTTCCGATTCAAATCATTGTAAAATATAAAATGAATAGACCTATGTGGCGCTATTGTAGGCTAATTGTGAACGAATGTGTGGGAAACCCTGCAGTATCTTGGTTTCATGTAAAATCAGTGTCACTTGTCATTAATTGTTTATAAAAACTCTTTACTTTAATACAGCGACACGATATGGATATCTCCCACAGTGTTTCTATCATAAATTCACTCTAAGCTCTCATTCTCTCTCAGCCAATCACTGTGGGCATAGAAGGTATGAACATGACATCATCCATAGCAACAGGGTCAACCCCGCCCTCTAGTCTTAGCTTAGGAGTCCCTCCCATTCCTTAGTACAAGTTGGTCTTAACAGCTTTGTGAATAGGTTTTGAGAAATAACTCCTTACTAAGAACTTTTAATGCTCCTTAGTGCTAAGATAAAATGTTTTGTGAATACGGCCCCTGATCACTACATCATTACAGTTTGTAAATTATTCAAGTGACTCGTGACTTTTACTTTTCTGTTGTGTACTATCATAAGTGTAGTTGTTTAAAACCACACACTTTAAGTCCAGGATTTCATTATGCAAGAAAGTCAGACGTTTGTCTGCCATGATGTCAGAGGTCAATATGGTGGTGGTGAAGACTTCTTAGAAGCTCAGACAGTGAAAACATTTTAGCGAAAGCAGTAAAGATAATTGGTCAATTCTCATGGAGAGCTCGCCATTCAGCTCCCTGGTCATTTTCTCAGGATTAAGGACTTTGACTTCCTAATGGCAGCCATGAATACATTTAATGAAGGCCATTGTGACCATACATTCATAAAGAAACAGACTCTGTATTCAATGCTGATTTTTTTCTTTTTCACCATACTTCAGATTAGCGGCAAATGAGCCGTTGTTTATGTCAATGCAACTGAAGATATTAGACCAGCGGCACAAACAGAAACTTAACCTAAAGGCACTAGATGCAGTGCTTTTTGGCCCTCCTCTCCGTAAGTATGCTGCGATTTTATTTTGACGGTTGTTGTGACCGTTTTCCTGATTTTTTTGCAGCCAGAAAACCTTAACGAACTCTATTTTGTCTCCTGTTCTTCCCATCCTACTCAGGACCACAGCACAACTGGATGAAAGACTTTGTCCTGATGGTTTCCATAGTGATCGGGGTGGGGGGCTGCTGGTTCGCCTATGTGCAGAACAAATCCAGCAAGGTGCACATCTCTCAGATGATGAAGGACCTGGACAGCCTGCAACACGCCGAGCAAAGCCTGTTAGACCTGCAGAGCCGGTAAGAGACCCACACCAATCACATTGTATTTTCACATTTGCCTAAACCTTCCAGGTGGACAGACTTGATGTTCCACACTCCTCTCCCCAGGCTGGAGAAGGCTCAGGAGGAGAACCGCACTGTGGCCGTGGAGAAGCAGAACCTGGAGCAGAAGATGAGGGATGAGATCAGTGGGGCCAAGACCGAGGCTCACAGGCTGCGAGAGCTGAGAGAGGGCGCAGAGTGCGAACTGAGCCGGCTCAAATATGCAGAGGAGGAGCTAGTTCAGGTTCAGCGTTTATCCTTATTCAATTATTCAAATGCTCATGTTCCTTACTCAAAAAGGCAGTATTTGTATTTTCATAACTGCTGCTAAAACTTTTTTTTATTTTCGTATTTTTAGTTTCTTCCTTAAAATATCTCCTTTTCATAAACACAGGATTTCTCCATTTTCCTTTCACCTAACAAAATACAGAACCAAGTTCCTATTGGTAATGAGTTCTCCACTTGCAGACGCAGCAGATTTTCACGGTGTTTGAGAAAAGATCTGAGGGAATATTAAAATAGCAGTGAATGTGAAATGTAAGGCTGATGCTGTGTGTGTGTCTCCTGTGCAGGTGCGCAAGGCTCTGAAACGTGCAGAGAAGGAGATGCTGGTGGAGCGCTCTGTGCCTGAGGCCCTTCAGAAGTGGCTTCAGCTCACACACGAAGTGGAGGTCCAGTACTACAACGTTAAGAAACAGAGTGCTGAATTTCAGCTCAGCGTGGCTAAAGAAGAGGTAACTTCATTCATTTAGATCTGTTTGTTTAAGTGACCTAAGGCACGGTGGGATCTGTCAGCATCACATAAAGTGTTGTGGAGAGGGTTTATTTAATGTTTAGCATGCTCATTTGTTGTGTAATTGAAGTTGAGTAATTTAGAACCATTACCAAGATTTTTATTATGGGCCGATCAGCAAAGCTGCAAGGCACCTATTGTTTCTTGTGAGTATTATTATTATTATTATTCTGCAAGAAAATCCATGTTCCCTGTGTTTTCAAGCAGTCCTGCCCACTGTCTACTCAAGGTCATTAAGCCAGTTGTGTCTTCCCCCAGATAAAAGCTCCCTGGGATGCTAATGTTACAGTAAATGTGGCAAAAAGCAGACGCAGAGATCTTGCAAGGGCAAACAATTGCGGTATCTCTGCCCACATATTATTTCTATCAGCCCACCCTAATCTAACTAGCTAAAACCTTTAAATCTTCCCTTAGTTTGGAGTTTACCCTGGGTGACCGATGTTATCTGTGTAAACATGGTATCAAAAAGTCCTTATTATCCATCACCAAATATCTCAAGTAAAATTAGTTGTAATCACTTAAAAATGTCAAGCCATTGGTTTAATTTTCAAATAGGATTTTCAAATTAATTTATTGTTTTCTTGGCTTTTATAACTATGTATAGTTCTGGCATCATCTCTAATTAATCACAGTAAGTGAACCGAATTTATATGATTAATGGTTTCAAATGTGTTGTGATAGGAAAGCAACAGGAACCGTTTGAATTCATTTATTTATGAATAACATCCAACACATAGAATTGCCATCAAAATAATACATTTGTGTGTTTTTTCTTCTTTAAATCTTAGGCAGAAAAGATTAAAAAGAAAAGAAGTTCTGTGTTTGGAACTCTTCATGTAGCCCACAGTTCATCGCTGGATGAGGTGGACCACAAGATACTAGAAGCAAAGTAAGAAATTAATTTTGTGTGTGTGTGTGTGTGTGTGTGTGTGTGTGTGTGTGTGTGGTGTGTGTGTGTGTGTGTGTGTGTGTGTGTGTTTGTGTGTGTGTGTGTTGTGTGTGTGTGTGTGTGTGTGTGTGTGTGTGTGTGTGTGTGTGTGTGTGTGTGTGTGTGTGTGTTGTGTGTGTGTGTGTGGTGTGTGTGTGTGTGTGTGTGTGTGTGTTGTGTGTTCCGGAACTACAAGGAGACATGCAGCATCTGGTTTGGCTTCCATTCAAATTTTCAAACATTCTAGTAATAATATTCGTTAAAAGTTCAAATATTTGTGATGAAAATTGATAATTAGATGTATGACTAGTGCAGAAGATAATAATCAAAAGACATCTAAGACTGTTAAACTATTGTTGAGTATTTTGTCAGAATAGTTTGAGATGAAGTTGAGATATCAATCTGGATCCTCATTCGTGTGTTTTTTTTACATCTATTAATGTATCATATTTATAATTATTATCATTATGTATACATATGTTAAAATTTATTTTATTCAATTTGACAATGGCAGAGAAAGTTTTAAGATATGGATGACAAGTCTTTGTCTCTTCTCACACTTCTCTTTAACAGAGAGACTGACTGTATTTTAAGAGTGTTTACAGTATTAATGTTTCCTAATTTTGTTATTAACATTATTTTCAGAGCTTTTACATGTATTAATGTATTATTATTAGTGCTGTCAATAAAAAAATTAATTAATCTCACAATTTTCTGTAATTAGTATATAAAATGGATGTAGCATCCGACTGATCTCAGTTCTTCCTACTGCATCCAGTTCTCTTGGCTTATGCGCATCACCATCTTGTCAGAGTTTGACTCCGCCTCACTTCCTCGTTCCAAAAAAGGGCATTGATGTGATGTTGGCGGGAGGGAGATACGCCCATCTAGCTGACATACTGTGACGTACACCGAATTAGCAACATTAGCAAGACCGCCAGGAGCTAGGCTAACAGCACACGCTCTACTAGTTAGCCAATCGGTAGACGAGCTCAGTGTCATCATTCGCGACCTCCAGTTTGGTCCAACAACCCCAACAGAGCTGAACAGTTTCTCAATATCACCTCCCAGCACCTGAGAGAGGGCATTAAGAAGCTCATAGCTGAAACAAATGTCTCCTGTTGACTAATTGCTGAAACAAGCTGATCTCTATGTATTTGCAATAAGGCTATATTCATTTTATTTTGGTCTTTAATACAGACTGAAAATTGTATTAATAGTTATACATGACAAGTGAGGACAAATTCAATTATAAAACAGATGAGAACATAATTTAATTTTAATAGCCTATAATTTTGAATATAATATATAGGGGAGACCGGGCTAGTAGGCACACGTTTTACTCTAGTGAGAATTGCTCATCACCTAAACATCTTTCAATAGTCATTCCTACATTAAATTGAAGCTTAATGTGTTGGCTTGAAATGTGTACCACTCACTTTTTCTAACTTATTGTAATAAAGAAGAAATTAATCATCAAAGACACCCTTACACATTGTGACAACCAACCCCATCAAGGGGAAATATGGTTTAAGTCTGGAGATTGACTTGGCCAATCTAAAACCTCCATTTCTTGCCCACAACTCCTTTGTTGTTTTTGCAGTGTGTTTTGGATCATTATCTTGCTGCATGATGGAGGATCTTCCAATCAGTTTGGTTGCATCTTTCTTTAAATTGGCAGACAAATTTTCTGTAGACTTCTGAGTTAATTTAGCTGTTGCCATCATGTGTTACTGTGTTGTTGTCAAGATACACCTTTACCAAAGTGATGTAAAGGCTAAAGTTTGGAGAAAGAAAGGATATGCTTCATGATCCCAAACAACAGCTCATCTGTGAAACACGGTGGAGGCAATGTCATGGCTTGGGCTTGCATGGCTTCTTCTGGGACGGGCTCATTAATCTTCATTGATGATGTAACACATGATGGCAACAGCAAAATGAACTCAGAAGTTTACAGAAACATTTTGTCTGACAATTTAAAGAAAGATGCAACCAAACTGATTGGAAGATCCCTCATTATGCAGCAAGATAATGACCCAAAACACACTGCAAAAACAACAAAGGAGTTAATCAGTGGCAAGAAGTGGGAGGTTTTAGACTGGCCAAGTCAATCTGCAGACGTATACCCTATAGAGCATGCATTTTACCTGCTAAAGAAGGTAACCCCCCAAAACAAACAGCAACTGAATGAGGCTGCGGTGAAAGCCTGGAAAAGCATCACAAAAGAAGAATGCAAACCTTTGGTGATGTCAATGGGTCACAAGCTTGATGCAGTTATTGAAAGTGAAGGATTTGCGACAAAATCTTAAGTTTTATTCACTTTAATTTATTTGAAGTCTATCTGTTCCAATACTTTTGCTCACCTAAAAATGTGGTGTTCCTTTACAAATAATGCTATCTTCTCAGTTTTGTATCAGATCCAGTTATGTAAATACCTGGAAATTAAAGCTGAAATGTTGATCTATTGTCTCATATTAATCTTTTGGTGTCAAACCCAAATGTTTCCAGTCTACAGCAAAAATAAAGGAATTGGCCTCAACGTTCCAATACTTTTGGAGGGGACTGTACATACTATTCAGAATTTGCAGGTAGATTAAATGAAACTCTTGGTGCACTTTTACACCACAGATGACGTCTTTGGTCAGTGCATTAGAAAAGACCCAATCATCATGTCCATTTGACCTCATAATGCCTTCATAACTTCTAGGTAGACACCAAAGGTTTTATTCCAGATGTATTTAATACATTATAATTATACATAATATATAATCCAGACTCTGTCGCAGAGATGAGATTTCATTTGTGTTTAAAAAGGATCACATAAAAAAGAGAACAAAAGAAAATCTTCTGCGTGACCACTTTATGTTGGATATCTTAAAATACCAATGCTCGCGTGACAAAACCATCTAAATCCTGATGATTCAAAGCAAAGACGGCTTCTCACTGGGTCCGACACAAGAATTTGATTGAGAAACAGAATGGCTCATGCCTCCCCCCACCCCCCCCCCCCCCCCCCCCCCCCTACTGTGTGTCTATAAGGAAAGCCCTGTCGGAGGTAACGGCGTGCCTTAGGGAGCGGCTGCACCGCTGGCATCAGATAGAGAAGCTGTGTGGTTTCCCCGTGGTGAATAACTCTGGGCTGCCCAGCCTGACAGCCAGCCTCTACTCTGACCACAGCTGGGTGGTGATGCCGCGGGTCTCTGTGCCCCCTTACCCCATCGCTGGGGGCGTGGACGACCTGGACGAGGACACGCCTCCCATCATGTCACAGTTCACAAGTAAGTTAGATGACAGACATCCAGTCTCATTGTATTGGCTTGAAATGTGGAGTCAGCAATTCTACAGAATGCTTGTTGTCAAATATATTTTTGTCAAAATCAGTAAATATCTCCTTACGATGTGCTACCTGTCTGTATGGTGTGTGCGCTGAAAATAATCCAGTGTTAATACACAGCTTAGGCTCTGTAAACTAACATGTTGCTAGTTACGGTGGGCCCCCTTTGTTTACATACCCATTTACACAGCATAGGCTGTGTATTAACCCCAGAATGGCTGACACCTAAATTGATGGATTAATGATTAGTAACATGATGGTCTCCTCCTCCAGCGAGCTCCATGATCCGGCCTCCGCTGAGCCGCAGCAGCAGCATGTGTCGCTCCCGCCGCAGCCTGATGAGCTCCCCTCAGTCCTCCGTCATGTCCCCAGACCCAGACCTGCTGTCCATGGCCAGCTCCTCCTTCTCCTATCGCGCCGAGGCAGATGACCAACATATCATGTTCAGCTCGGATAGGAGGGGTATGTAGCGGTGGCCGGGACGCCGCGGAATGGTTTTACAGTTTGGACTCAAAGGTGTTTTATCCAGACATTCACTCTTATTGATTTGAGCCCTTACTTGGAGTTTAACATTTGTTTATTGGCTGGTGGATGTGAAGGATGCATGGATTACCTCCACATTTTAAACCCTTCATGTCGTCTATTAACATAATTCATTAGCAATGTCTTAGCTCCACTCAACTTCCTGCACTTTGTCCCCATTTGCCCGGCTTTTTGTGTCAGTGTGGGTTTCAATCTGGGCAGTGTTTGATTTTGTTCAGTTCAGTGCTGATTCTTGGATAAAAGCTCTAACTGCCTGCACATTGTGGAGTATCTGGGGGTGTGCTGGAGGTAGTGCTAAGTTAGGTTGATAATGGGTGGTGTGGCTTCTCACCTTATGACATTATATGGAGAGATACATCTGACTGGGGTTTTCAGAAAGGTGGAGTAAAAGAGAGGGGGGAGTTTTTTCTCATACTCATAGTTTTATAGACACAGCGGGGAACCATATTAATGTTGAAAAAAAAGTGCATTTTGCATAAAAGGTGAAGATTTCATAAATAGTTATATCCAATAAATAAACTGTGACAGACATTTTGCAGTTAATGGGGTGGTAGGATGGCCTAGAGGTAAGGCGGCCGACCAGTAACCATGAGGTCGCTGGTTCGATCCCCGGCACCGGACAGGAGGGTGTGAGTTGTAAAACTAGCAGAGGCTGGTATTGTGTCTACGGTGCCCACCATCTCTACCATTGTGTCCTTGAGCAAGACACTTAACCCCAAAACTGCTCCAGGGGCGCTGTACTGCGGCTGACCCTGCGCTCTGACCCCTCCGAAGTGTGGTAACTTGAGAGGGGATATGCGAAAAGACAAATTTCAATGTGCCTCGTGTACAACTGACAAATAAAGATAACTTAACTTAACTTAACTTAAAAAGCCACCTTAGCCACATTATCAGACATTTCAAATGATAGGGAGAAAGCGTTGATGGCTCTGATTTGTTGGCAATTCTCAGTGAGTTGTGACTGTACTGTCTGCTCTCCTCTCTCAGGGAACCGTCCCAGGAGGGCAGCTCCGACACCGACTCCCTCAGCTCCTCCATGGGCCGCAAGCAGCTGAACAACCCCTGCACGCCCGGCTCGGAAACCCCGTACCGCCGGATCTCCCGTGAAGAGCTGCTGCTGTACAGAGAGAGTCCCGAGTTCCACACCGCCACCACCACTACAACCAGCAGTAGCAGCAGCAGCAGTCTCAGGGACTCCACGACTCCCCCGCTGCCCCCCACCCCCTCTGGCCCGCCCTCCACCTCTCCCTCCCCGGCCCTGGAGCACCGGCAGTTTGCACAAAGAGGCTCGCCCGACCTCACCCGCGGCGTCCTCACAGAGTCCCAGAGCACCACCTTCTCCCATGGCAGCGCCACCTCTCCATCAGGCGTCTACAACGGCCTGGAGAAGTCCTTCAGCATGGGCCAGCTGCCCGCCGGCATGCTGCACAATGTGGGCCGCCACCCCTCACTCACCTCCCTGGACTCGGAGGGCCGGAGCATGGGGAGGGAACACAAGCTCCTCAGCACCTCCTCCCAGGACTCCAGTGACAATGGAGAGAAAATCAAGCGCTCTTCCTCTAAAATCAAAAGCTTATTTAAGAAGAAGAAATGAAAATAAAATGAGAAAGAGAGAGAAATCAAATATAAAGAGTTGTTTTAGCCGTAATACTACACACAAGGACATAACTGTAAGCTAAAACATTTAATTTCCTTCTTTTCTTCTTTCTTTTGTGGTCCGAGATGGAATGTAGCTCGGTCTGGGTGCCTTTATTCGCCTCAGACTGGTAGCCTTATTCTTCAATAATGCCTCTTTATTTAGTTCACTCATAGCCTCACAGGGAAAACCTGCAAAGGGTCAAGGAGCAAACAATGTCAGCGGAAGTTCGAAGGTCATGACAGCTGTCATCCATACAGCCAAAACACACACATTTCATTTGGTTTGTTTTTTAACCAAATAGCCACAATGCATAAGGGTCTAAAGGTGCAGTCCATAAAGAAAAGTAAAAAAAATCCTTAAACACCATTTTGACAATTCCTTCTTAAAATGTCCTGAATGCATCGCCCGATGTGGATTATGGTTTGCATCTGGCGAAAGTCTTAGAGTCCTTAACTAGTTTATTTAATTCATTTCCTTTGGAGACATAAACAATCCTGCTAAAAGTATCTTGCACTACTGCTGTCCTGGTCCCGTATTCACAAAACATTTTATCTTAGCGCTAAGAGTACTCCTAAGGAGCACTAAAAGTTCTTAATTAAGCGTGATATTTTAAAACCCATTCCCAAAGCTGCTGAGACCAACTTTTACTAAGGAATGGGAGTGACTCCTAAACTAAGAAAAGAGGGCGGGGTTGACCCTGTTGCTATGGTTGATGTCATGTTCAGACCTTCTATGCCCACAGTGATTAGCTGAGAGAGAATGAGTCCCTAGGAGTGAATTTATAAACACTGTGGGAGATATCCATATCGTGTCGCTTAAATAAAGTAAAGGGTTAATGACAAGTGACACTGATTTAACATGAAACCAAGAATATACTTCAGGGTTTCCCACACATTTGTTCACTTTTAGCCTACAATTTAAATGTTTTAATGATTTGAGTTGGATAAAATATCCTGATTGAAGAGCTGCACACCATGATGTCTCACTGTATTTCTCTCAACGGCGGACAATGGAGCAATAGCCAGACAGCGATGAACCGGTAAATTCACCATTTAGAACAGCTGGCGAAATCGGTAAACTGCATGCAGAAGGAAAAGGTGAGACACTCGATTATATAGTAATGGACCTGTGGAACGGAGGAGATGCTGCGAAGCTTCACGTTAAATATATACTCTGACTTACCTGTAGGTTTATTTTTTAGTTAGGAAATGAAACCCAAACGTGACACAAACAGTAAACTTTCTGTGCATCGTAAACCGACAGCAACTGCAGGAAAAGGAGCTTCAACATTCTCTTTCATTTTACTGATACCAATTTTCTAATGTCACGTCGTGTGCATATAGATGAATTATTTATACACTTGTTTATTTAAAAACTATATTTAAAATATATGGATGAGAGATTATTATACAAGTTTTTATTCATTACCACTCAATGTATTGAGCCAAAGATGAACAGAAATGTGCTTAAAACATAAACACAAATGTATCTATAGGCTTCTTTCTAAATATAGCTTTACTAAGATCATTAAACCCTTACAGTTATTAAGGTACCTTTTAGAAAGCTCACTATCATTACATCTCTCTATAATGCCATCAAATGGTTGTCTGTGATTTACACTTAGTGACTTAGGGGTCCTCTTGAGGGCTCCTAGCTTTTCATACATGTAGGAGCTAGTTTTAGCGCTAAAATGCTTTGTGAATGAAACTTATCTTATAAAAGTTAGGAGTCCTAAAATTAGGAGTGTAACGCCCCTAATTTTTAAGAGCTACTCTTAGCCTTAAAGATCTCCTATTATATTACTTTTCTGGTCTTAATTTCTTGTTAAAAACTGCTATAGAGCAACCTGACACGAATCACATCACAAAAAAACATGTAGATTTTCGGGAAACTCTTCCTCTCACCTGAGCGAGCACAGCAGTCTGCTCCACACTCGGCTTTGTGCTTCTCCGCCCCCCCCCCCCTCCCCTCCTGCAAACCCCACTCCGTTGTGATTGGTTACCTTCCTTCCGGAACACTTTCAGCAGTGCGCGGGGAGATTTGAGAGCAGGAAGGTGGGGGCATGGCCGGAGCTTGCCTGAGCAGCATTACCATACATGGAAACATCCGCTTTCGTGACGACAAGAATATCCGGAAATTCTGAACCGATTTGAACAAGTGAATTCTCGACTGGCTGCCCTAGTGTTTAGTGCTCTGCACAGCCACCCCAGACGGTCAGCAGGGAATACGTCTAAATGCATGTACGTCATTATTTGATAAGCTAGTGTGGTTAAACATGACTATAAATCATTATAACAACGTTTATAGGTCATAAAAGTCAAAAAGTATCATAGGTCCTCTTTAAGATGTTTTGTGAATACGGCCCCTGGTCTTTAGTTGTTGGACTGAGCCGCTGCTAGCGGAGAACCAGTGAATACAGATGTAGAGGTGAGAGGAATGCAGAGGCAGTGGAGATGCAGCATGTGACAAGAGCCAACATTATCTGATGCATCTTTAGTGTTACTACTTATGGATGTCTCAATTTATATAAATATATATATATACAGTATATACATACTCTCACACACACACACACACACACACACTGTTTTCACATTATTATGTTTTTGAATAGATTTATATATTGGTGGGGCTTCCTACGAACTGATCTTTACTGAAGAAAAAGTTTATTGAATATGCAGTTTTAACCCACATCTGTCCTTAGCTGTCCCTTAATACTTGATTAACTGTGTCCTGTAGTCATACCAACAGTACCATTTCATGTTTTTTGTCTTAAATACCCCGTTCCTATTCATCATTTGGTGTCACTACCAGGTTTGGGTCAAATTGTCTGTGCAAATCATTATTTTAAGAGGCTCTTACCAGTGTCCAGGAAGTGTAAGACATATGCAGAAATGCAATTACATTTTTTTTAAAGTAGTTTCTGTAATAAACAGCTGGCTTCACCGTCTCTGCTGTCCTGTAATGATGTGGCCTGTCAATCTGTGATTCCATGGTTTTCTAAAAAGACAAACACTAAGACAACAAAAGGAACTATTTGACCCTCACCCCCATCTACTCACACTAAGCTGGAGGCCGACCCATGCAATACGCTCCCTGGGCCCCCACACAGCACACTGATGTCAACTCTTCTCTTCCAGCTTCACACTGTGATTTCTGCCTTCTTCTCTTCATCCTGGAGCCGGCTGTCACTGCTGCAGTTTAGAGAGGGGGGACAACGCACTGGACAAGGCTGGTATGGGTGACGCCAGTATCCGGTGGCCTCTTATTTTTAAAGAAGAAAACAATCTATATTTGGAAGGATGTGGTCATACAGCACACAATGAAGAAAATATAACACAGAACTGCTAGACAGGGAGGAAATGAATGTTTACGAGACATTAGGATGTTCTTCTTTTCAAAACATTTTGTGTGTGAATATTTGTATACTGTAGAATAATTAATAATAAAAAATGGCATTGGAGATGTTTCATTGTCATGTTTGCAAGAGCTTGTCATGCTTAATACCCGACTTTACTGTTTTGGAAAAAGCCCATTTATTTTTTGATTAATTCATTAAGTTTTATATCCATCTTCTAGCTATCATCTATCTATAAAGCAAGAAACGTCTGTCTGTCTGTGGCTCGCATATCTCTCGGATTGTGACCCCGGATTTCCACTGGCTGCGGGTGCGGTGTCCAACGGTTTTGCTCCGTGCGCTCACGTCCGGCAATACCCACCGGCTCCGTTTTCAAACCAGCACGGCCAGCTCCGCTGAACTGCTGGGGTCGCGAGACCGAGGAGTTCCCGCGGTAATAAAAGTGACGGGCGATCGCTCTTGATAATATGATTCTCCTATATGGTATTTACACAACAACGAACGCACGGAAGGTTATTGTTCCCATCCGAACGAGTAAAATAACAGTGGACATGCTTGTATGTGTCTCTGTTTTGAGAATGTCACCTGCAGTGAACACCGAGTGTCTTATTTTGAAAATTAACCGGAGGTTTTATTGTTTTGTCGGCGCTTGTGTTCCTGTCTATCTCGATGTGTTCTGTGCTAAATTGATGCGGTGAGCTCAGGCATCCGGCAGAAATAGAAGCAGTGCGTATTTCACCGGAGAGCTGGAGCAGCAGCGGAGCAGAGAGACGGCGCAGCGGCCGTGGTGGAAACTCACCCACTGACTGCTCTTAATTGTATTTTTGTTTCTGCCGTGCTGGAGCGGAGAAGGACCGGAGACGCAGCCGGTGGAAATCGGCCTTTAGTCAGATCGGCCTGAGCTTCCGGATATGGCATATGGCGCACGACCTTCATTGATTGTGAGGTCCTTGATTGATTAGCTGTATCCCATTACCGCGTCCTACGCGGTCTATGAAGGCTATAGCCTGTGAAGGCCGATTCGAAGGCCGAACGAGCGTTGTTAAACGAAACGGTCTCCGCAGGTCTCCGTTTACGAGCATTTCCGGTTTGCGTAACAACAAGCCGTTACTTTGCGTGACGACTTGCCGCTCCTGTGCTGCCTAGCAACCCTGATTGCTGCCAACGGAGACAGCCCTGTCAACGGAGGAAAAAAGAAAAAGAAGTTGCCTACCAGACGAAAAGAAAAAAAAGTACAAGAAAAAAAGAAAGGAAAATAAAAGTTAAGAAGATGGAGCAATACGTTGCTGTTTTGTTATTTTTTATTTTATTTTATGCCATCTCTGAAAAAAACGCAATGAATCTTGGGATATGTTGGGCCGCGAAGGATCCATCTGTTGCAGCCTTCAAAACCGTGAAACGGAGGCTGCATTTCTCGGCCGCATATGAAGGAGCCTTGCAAATCGTTGCAAATGGAACAAGCCTTTGCGCGCCGCTATGACGCAATCAGTCTTCAAATGCAGCCTTCGTAGGCTGCAACCCATGCTGCAACCCCTGAATCGAGATCCAGCTGTAGGGTGAATCTCAATACAGGGGTTGCAGTCTACGAAGGCTGCATTTGCAGACCGATTGCGTCATAGCGGCGTGTAAAGGTTGTTCCATTTGCAAGGCTCCTTGCAAGGCTCCTCATATGCGGCCGAAAAATGCAGCCTTCGTTTCACGGTTTTGAAGGCTGCATCAGATGTAGGCCTATCCTTCGCAGCCCACAATGTGTGCAGTAGTCTGCATAACACTGTTATCCCATCAAACAACAACACACACAAAGTACTGTATCCAGTGCAGGTTACAAATTACAGAAATAGATAAAATAAAAAAATAAAGAAAACATATCACAGGCGATATCCTCATTGGCAAGACAACGTTGGAAGAACCTTCTTGAATGTCTAATCCACTGATTTGTCCCCCCAGTGGTACCTTAGCAGGCTACAACACTGTACCTTAAACATTGGTACATATTTGCACCTTCTTGTCTGTACCTCTAAGAACATTCCTGTACCCCTAGTGACAATAATGTACCCATTGGAAAGGTACAGTGAACATGTGAATTCTGCAAGTTTTCTGCATTTCATATGAGGGGAGCGGGAGCCTTGTTTGAGACAGTTATTTGTCGTCATAATGACTGACAACGGGGCTGAACCATCAAAGAAAAAAAGAAAATGCAATGAAGAAAAGCGGAGAGTGATAGACGGGCGGGAGGGTGTTGCCAAGCAACGTGTACACAATTTCACGGGAGCAAACTACACTGCAGTGTTTACTTTGCTTCACCATCATCAGATGACCGTTATTCATCTGCAATAGCCATTATTTACAACAACATAAACACATTACCTCATTGTGATCCATACAAACTACCGTCTCTCGTTAATTCGCTTTCTGTGAGGACACGGAATCTTTCAGCTCCGTGCGAGTTGTTAAGGTGCGAACACACCAAACGCGTTGGGCGCGGTGGCCAAAGCGCCCAACGCGGCGCTTGGTCATTTTGTGTCAAAAAATGGTCCAACGCGCCACCAAAGCTTCAACGCGCCACCAAACAGCTAGTCTCCCCCCCGATATATTTATTCCCCTAATCAACCATGGCTGCGATCAGACCCGACCCGACACAACAGCGTTCATGTCCGCACAAAAACAACAACACGGCCAACAATTGTGCCAAAAGACAAATAAACAGCAAGTGAACGGAACAAATAGCCTTAAAACAGCATTGAAGATTCACGCCACTCGGAAATGAACACAAACAGCAAGGCAGCACCATACCAAACACATTTACAGCAGCATTGTGCGCAGGGCAGTAGACAATAAAGGCAAGTAGCCTACATTACCTGGTTGTGACGGGACCGTGGCTGGCGTAGATAGCCTATAGGCATAAACACCGGTGCTTCGCTGTACTCGTTGTGAAAGTTCCCTGGACTTAGCCGTTATGTTTGGGTTCATTATATGGAGGTGGTGGCCGCACACAGCCGGGTGAGTTAGCTAACGCTATCTGACCGGTGCTAACTTGGTTTATCGGCTTAAGCACAGCCACACATATTCACTGAATTAACCAGGAAGCCCATTCTCCTGGCTCACTTTCCCCACCCCGAGCGGCTTCATATCACCAGCCAGCCGCAAATACATTTCCTCCACGGTGTTTCGCACACACAGCGGTGATAATCTGATCCTCCATTTTTCTGCTGTGCGTCCTCCGTCTCTCTGCCAGTGACGTCGGGTCAAGCTCACCGCTGATTGGCCAACGCGGCTAAACGTCACGCGCTGGAGCGTTGAAAGTTAAATTTTTTCATCTCGGGCGATGGCGCGTTGACGCTTTGGTAACGCGCCCAAAGCGCCGCTTTGCCGCGGCCAACGGATCATGCGCCTAAACCAATGGTTCCCTATGCAAAAATAGGATTTTTCAACGCCGCCACCGCACCCAACGCGTTTGGTGTGTTCTCACCTTTAGTGACACTGCTGCATCAACTCATTGCAATCAGGTGTGTGTGGCACTGACTGCATTAGTTGATGCAGTGTCACTAACCACTCTCACAGAGCCAAAAGAGTCCGGTGCCCTCACACTTTCAACACACGGACATGCACTTATATTGCGTCCTAATTATTTGAGACTCGCACGGCCGGCACGCGCTAGAAAACAGCTTTACGACAGCTGGCGTCGTAAAAATACTACCGCTTTTGTCCAAAGGGGCCGCCAACGTACAAAGTTACTCGTAGTGGCTTTAACATTGTAGAGCTAAAACAATTATATATAAACAAATGAGGATCCATTTGTTTATATATAATATTTTAGCTCAACCTTTCAAACCGATTATTTCCTGTAAATAATGATGTTTAAAATTAGAAATAAATGAACTCAATAAAAATGTATTTGAATTGCAAAAGATAGCTATAGATTTTGCCTATCAAAACAACAGTATTACAGGGACACTGTGTAACACTTTAAGTAATTTATTAGCTAAAATCAATATCCACATTAATAAATATGTCCTCCTTGGTGTAAAATCACCTCTGCCAATAATCTGAATTATCCTCCTGTGCGGAGAATTACAAATATTAATATTACATTTTGTACATTGTACATTATGGAGGAATCCATGCATCGTGATCCTATAGGCTCCAAATTATATATGGAGCTGACATTAGGTCTGCCTAACCTGGTATGTACACAGGCTGGTTCGCCAGAAAGCTCCATGGTTTTAAGATTCCAGAATGCAACTAGAGCTAGAACCAGAACTACACAGTGTGAAAGCAGCACCACTGATCCTCTCCTTCAGTTTCCATAAACTCGTTGACAGAGTTCCCACAGTGCTGCAGTGCAGCTTTTTCATATAAATTAATGTTTGTTACATTCAAGCCATTGCAAAACGAGTTGACACAAAAATGTAAGCCTATCAGCTCCACAAAACTCTGTCTGTAATTCTCAGTATGGCAGCGTTTACAAGCTGGTGTTCCACTGATGCAGGAGCTCAAGAAGCGCCCACAAAATATTTTCAGTTGATATTACTGATAAGAAAAAAAATTAATTGTTCATAATTTATGTAGCCCCAATAGAAGTTACACACTATAGTTTAAGTTTTAGGATTATTTTTTATCAAAATTGACAGCTTTATCAATAAGATTTTCTAATTGGTTTGGGTTTTGTTATTCAACTAATGACAGAAGAACTGAACTAGTACTGAATTTGTCTCCATGATGTTTAAGTTTTCTTTTCTTTTTTTAACGTTCACTTTCCCTCAGATGGAGCAGCAGACTTTACATGGATATTTTGCGACCTAATGATGTAACCTCCCAAAGGTTTAAGAACTAGAGATGTTGGTTAGTGTTACAAAAATGAAATACAAGTTGATAGATGAAACTACCACGATTTACGCAACACCAACGTTTTTACATAGATTGCCTATATTTCACTATGAGACTGGCTTTATCAATAAGAACAGCGCCCTCTAGGGTCACACATTCTGATGGGTCACAACTTTGTCCCACCTCTCTGTAACTTGGGTTGGGAGTCCAAAGGAGTTAGGGGAGTTGCTCCGCTGCTGTTGCGTTGGCAGTTTATAAACGGCAAAGATGCTTCGTGCAGCGCTCACCGTGTATTTACTGACGCTGTTCAGCTTCACCGTGAGCAAAGACAAAGACTTTTACACCTTTAAAGTGGTGAACAGCAGGGGGAAGTTAGTGTCCCTGGAAAAATACCGGGGCTCGGTAAGTTCTGGGTCTGTCACAGAATATGAGATGTTACTTCATAGGTACTAAGCCGCCTTCTTTGCATGTCCGACGGTTTGCATGAGGGAATGATGCATGGGAAGTTTTTTTTTTGATAGGCTATACATTTTTAATTATAGATAGCCTTTTGGGCTTTTACTAACACACTCCTTCCGCAGATCAGTTAACTGAAGGCACTCGGGATGTCCCATCATGTTGCCCCGCTAGCCTACGTGGCAAGAGGCCTGCAGCAGAGCCCTGTGCAGCTGCAATAGAGTTTTCATTCAAACCAACAAGGTACGCACTAGTTGACCAGATTAGCCTTAATCTACTAACAAAGGACTGGTACATTGCACACTCCCTGTAACTACACTGAAGAGTGCCGAGCCATCTAGTGAGACATGCAGGAGTGTGTTCTCAATTCCAATTTGATTTGTGACGCAGATTTAAAATCAAATTGTCAAATTACAGTAAATTAGAACAGAATAAAGAAAACAAATTAGGCTAGCCTACTGCACAGTAGGCTAATTGTATTACTGGATAAATGTAGCCTACTCACAGCCTACCCTTATGTTATACAAATTAGGATATGTTGTTCGTAATATTTTCTACCCAACATTAAAAATAGGCTACACATCTTATAATAGTTTAAAATGAAAATTAAACTGTTTTGGAATGGACATTTAAATAGTCCAAACCATAGCCTAATATTTCCTTTAAAACAACTCCAAAAGATTGCTCCCTAAAAAAAAGAAGAAGATGATCTCATCATTGCAGTAGCCTACCTATGTTTACTCACAGTGTTACAAGTATTTCATAGCTAGCTTACTATTCTGGTAGAAGAGGTGCAATTGTGGTTGTGAAAGGTTTGCTTTTGGATCTCTCCTGTAGCTTTTCAGGGACACAGCACACTTGCATTTGCTGCACTGTGACACTAGATGTCAGCACTAGATTATGCGATCACCAGTCTGTAGTCCAACTGCTCTCCTCTTCTTAAACAGGGACTATGTAACATTAACCTGCACGACTAACATACTCAACTGTGTCTGACTGTGCCTTGTTATTGTACAGCTCCATGCCTGACATCTTCACTTACACTTAAAGTCCCAACGAGGAACGTTTCAGTATTCAGTCTCGAGTTTTCCATCAGTGCAAACAATGCTGTTTTTATATAGTTTTAATTAATGCATTTGTCCATCCTGATCCATCCTGCCAGCTCTCGTTCATTCGCTTTCAACATGGACATGGACCTAATGGCGAGACACTGGCACCGGCCTGCACGCGCTGGAAAAGAGCTTTATGACAGCTGGCTTCTTTAAAATATCTACCGCTTTTGTCCAAAGGGGCCGCTAGTTTACAAAGTTCCTCGTAGCACATTAAAAGATGAAAAGGTGAAGGACTAAAAGGCATTGATCTGATCAGATATGCATCATTGACTTTTTCAAAAAATATATTTACTAAGAGCTATTAGGAGAATAAGAGTGAAAAGTTGAATTAATCAGTCAAACAGTATAACATTTATTAGGGTAATTATTGTTATTATTTTGAGGATTTGCTTCCTTTAACTGTTTCACATTATTTTAGGTTTAATTTTTATGGCTTTTAATTTGAACCACTTAACACTTTGTCAGTGGCAGAGCAGTTTAAAATCCTGTTTTTGCTCATCTACAGATGTATAACCAGTGGTAGGATGAGAATTCAGTTCCTTAACTTAAGTCAAAGTACCAATAGGGCAAAGTAATATACTCTGATACACCATAGACAATAGGTAAAAGCACATGAGTGTAAGTAAAAGAGTTTGTTTAGCCTCCGTGACTATTTTATTTTATTATTAAATTGTTAATTACTGTTTTAGCTCATGGAGATGGAACTATTTTGAACTATGTTATCAAATACACAAACTTGTATATTTGTTATATATTATTGTTTTTTTCACATGATTTTTGTTTACTTAATGAAATATTGGTTCATACAGTATTTACCTCTTTAGTAATATAACGGTTATTCAACAAACAAAAAAACCCTGTTTAAGGGAAAGTCACTTGTTAGAGCTACTACCTTAGGGCTCATAGATCATATGTGAAACATGACAAGTGGCACCGCAGAGAGCCTTACGTTTTCTTTTCTTTATTAGACGCACAGCAAATACAGAAGAGGAGCAGCTGTTGGCAATGAAAATCTTAAATCTGTGGCTTTATGTGTACATATTATTATGGACACATTTAACTAAATATTTAAACTAGGTGGTTTAAATATAGATGTGGGTGTAGCCTATATATGTAGATACAGTGTGTGAACAGATGCAATAAACTGAAACATAATGGACGCCTTTGGGAAGAAACTTTACCTGAGTCTAGTGTATTGTGACCAGATAACTGCTTTTTTTTGTGAGAGTTTACAAGCCCATGAAGTTGGGGTTTATTATTTAACCAAGCTTATGTTTTATAACATAAGCGTATCACATTCTTTGTGTAAAATCTGAAACTGTAAAAGAAGCAGGAGCTGCTGGTCAAAAGTAAATGTTTTCCCTTGAGATGTTACAATTAAATAATAGTAAATGTACTTATGCCTTCCACCACTGTGTTTTATTAACTTGTCACATTGCTGCTGTGATTTAAGAGTGTGCGTCAAGTGTATACGGTGTGACGCCAATAAAATTTCTGAGCACACGATCAGCAAAGCACACTCCTCATTACAGCCGACCACACCCGGCGAAAACAGCCTCAAGACATGCCGTCATGACAGGCAAATTTGATATTAGTTGCTCTTAAAGGATATGATACCAATAATAAATTGTATTTGCCTGTCAAGTCACAGATAAAATAAACACTTGCAAAAGTTTAAATATTACTATATGTACACACAGACATTTTTTTATGGAGAAGTGATAAAATGTAGACGTTAACCCTTAACCTACCAACATATTTAACATACATAGACTAAATCAAAAATAATTAAAATTCATTATCCATGGGATTATTGCAAATATATTGACCGAAAAAGCCACGAAAATATGAATAATAAAATAAAGCACCTGTGTTAGATATGGCAAAAAGTGTACCTAGTCTGTGAGGATGAGCGTTAAAGTCAAGAGCCCCAACACCCAACCAAGCAGAAAAATTAATATGTGAGATAAACGCAAGGTAGCACAACTGCTGTCACGACTGTGATGATTTACTGTAGTGCCTTTCTGTGGCTGCAGGTGTCCCTGGTGGTGAATGTGGCCAGTGAATGCGGCTTCACTGAGGAGCACTACAAGACCTGCAGCAGCTCCAGCGGGACTTGGGGCCGTATCACTTCAACGTGCTGGCCTTCCCCTGCAACCAGTTCGGCCAGCAGGAGCCCGGCAGCGACAAGGAGATCGACAGCTTTGTGCGGCGGGTCTACGGAGCCTCTTTTCCTCTGTTCAGTAAAATCGCTGTTGTTGGAATAGGAACCAACAATGTGTACAAGTACCTTGTCGGTGAGTGAGATGCTTTGCCAGAGTTTGTATGTTGTTAAGTTACTTTATTAGTACATTTACACAATGTACACAAGTTTTTTGCATATCTCTCACTTCTCTCAAGTTACCACACTTTGGAGGAGGTCAGAGCACAGGGTCAGCCATAGTTTGCGCCTGGGCAGAGGTTTGTTAAAGGAATATGTTTGTATTGTGTGGATTCAAAAAGATGATCGAGGGAGCATCTGATATTCCTCTTTAGTACAACAAGTTTGGAAGAAGAGAAAAAAGAGAGGTGGAAGTGTTTTGGATGTGAGAACATAGGTCGAACATTGTTTTAAAAAAATTTAATTTATTTACACAGGTAGTCTTATTGAGACACAGGGTTTCATTCTCAAGAGAGACCTGTTTTGGACAATACAACAACAATCAGTTACAGACAGACAGATTTAACAATAGTGCATACATACAATATTTAAATGAAAGTGCAGGAAAACTAAAAAATAAGAACAAGTTTCCAAGTGTGCTTTTTCCATCGCCCTTACAATGAGTTTAAAATCCCTTTGTGAATCAAGCTGGACAGCTTCAGCTCCGGCTGCAGTGTGTTTCGGGTTGAAGGGCCTTTAACTTTCTTTTTTATTGTTTTCCCTCTCTGCAGAATCTTCAGGAAAGGAGCCTGACTGGAATTTCTGGAAGTATCTAATCGGTGTAAACGGCAAAGTGGTGGATGCTTGGGGACCAAAAGTTTCCGTCAGAGAAATCCGACCCAAAATAGCTGAAATGGTACGAAACATAATCTTAAAGAAGAAAGAGGAGCTATGACCTCCTGTCAGTGTTGTGCAGTATGAGATTTAAATGTACAGGTACATGACCCAAAGGGATGAAGTGAACACATGTTTGTTGCGTGTACGATCTGACTTTGTTAGAATAATTGTTGCTTTGTGAAAGCACTGATGAAACACCACTATGTTTTTAAATTCAATGTTAAGTTTATATCAGGTGTGTGTCATCTGAAACTGCAGCGTTTCCCTATTTGTTTGTCACATGGATCATGTTTATTTTATATTTGATTTTGTGGAAATAAACTTTTACTGTGATGAGATCTGTACTTTTTTCTTTGTTGACTAAAAATTCTTTGACTCAAAAGTCCTACATCTACCCCTGCAGTCCAAAACTCTAATTTCTTTTTACTATGCTAAAAACTGCAGCTGTCCATACCAGTTTGTACTTTGATTGCAGTATGCTACAATTGGTAGATACTTTTAAGTCATAACATTGATTTGATTTGATAATAATTATTGTCCCCCAGGGGTAATAAATAGGTTTACATAAACAACTATACAAAGCCTACAGGAGATGTAATGTTAAAACAATTGGACTGGCTAACAAGTGATTAGGTATCTGTTTGATCTAGACCTCTTTGAAAATGTATATGTGTCAAATCGCATGGAGAGGATGTCAAGGGTCGAACAGGATGGCCTTTGCCTTCTGAGTGGCTCTCACTTAAAGTAAATGTATCCGAGATCATCCAGGTCAAAGCCAATGGTCCTCTGGCAAGCAAGATCATTTTCCCGAGCCTTTTCTTATTACCAATGCTGAGGTTGCCGAACCAACAGATCATTCCAAATGTTAGAATTTACTAAATTAAAGATATGTCCATTAATATCTTGGGTAATTTAGTGCCCACAGAGGTCGTCCCGTACGTAAATAGGAAGACCTCTCTTGGCTCTAAGTTACCCAAGGAGATATTAGTTACATCACTCTGTAAGATGACATACACTACATTTATTTGTTTGTAAATCACTTTTTTGGCGCAACAAATACATTTTTGTTTATACATTGCCTATCGATCTATCTATAAAGCAAGACACGTCTGTGTCTTTGTGGTGGTCTACGGCTCACATATCTCTCTGACTTTTAGTCAGATTGGCCTGAACTTCCATATATGGCTTGTGCACGGCACAAAGGTGTGCATCCTTGATTTTGCTATTTTTTGGATCAAATATGTAGAAGTTATCATATTCATATCATGCTGGCGGCGAATATGTGCGCATAATGAAGGCCACAGTGAGCACGGAGCATGAAGTAATCTCTGACTAAACCCCGCCTCCCTCTGATTTGATTGGCTGCTGCGACCAAAACTTGCATTGATGAGCAGGACAAATATGTCCCGTAAAAGAAAAAGAGCTCCAAGCCCAACCCAGAGGACCCTGCATACTATTTTATCTTAAGTTAATATTTTTGTAGAAAATCCATGTGTCTTTCTTCAATAGCTTCTAATCCACCGTCTCCAAATTATTTGTTCACACAAAATTCACAACATTTTATTTAAATTTCTATTTATTAAGTCACTACTTAAAGGTTCAGTGAGTGGAATGGTTAGTTTAGCTAACTTCATGTCAGTGACTGCAGTTAGCAGTCCCCTCTCTAGTCCTTACGTCACCACATTAATGCACTGCGGTCTTCAAACAGCAAGTTATCTAGCATCATCTCAGATAAGTGTGATAAAACATGACAAAAACCATCAAACCAGACATTGGGAAGGATTTTTACCTGCTCCGCCATTGTAGGCGCATACACATTCACCCATCTGTCGCTCTGTGCGTGCACCGACAGTGATACGGTTGCCGGTTTGTAGCGTTCCCTCTTGTGATTGGAAATCAGTTTCGGGATCCCCGAAACGTTTATTTGCCGATTACATGCAGAGCGGGTGACTGAGAGATCGGCTTTATGAAACACGCACACTATGTACGTATGTGATCACTGTATGAATAAAGAGCAATTTAACACTTTTATTAACATAAATAATTGCTTACTTCACCTTTAAGTAACTGTAGTAGCCAAAAGTTCCCCATGGTTTGACAAAGACAAAGGCGAGGCTGGCTATCATCATTGTGTTTCAGAAAGGTTTATTTCAGGAGCATCCATCAGACAATACAGAGGACTTGGTAGTAGCATTGAAGCAGCAGGCTGAGAGCCGCATGGCACCTCTCGATAGTTACAGAACAGTGTCTTATATCTCATGTGTGGGGGGGATCATGTGTCTTAATATTCAGATTCAGATCGTTTCATCACAACAAGTCAAACACATGTCCTTACATAGATTGTTTTCGTCTCTCACCCAGTGACCCCAACCTTTAAGACATACACGCTCAGCAAACTCTGGTGTATCCAGGCCATTTAAATCCACTTCATAACTACGTTTTAGAAATTTGTATTTTACTTGAATATTTCCATTTATACCTCTCCACTACATCTCAGAGGGTAATACTGCTCTTTTTGCTGCACTTCATTTGTTTGACACCAACTAGTTACTTTGCAGATTATGTTGATCAAATCTTTCCTAACTTCCCAACAGTATATAAAGAAGTTAAAATTAAATACACCTTAATCATCTAAGCAGGAAAATGCAACATTAACAGTTATACAGTAGGAGTTTTATATACAAATAGGCTACAGTATAACAGTGACACACTAGCTGACTATTTTTATAAAAAGTGTGTACTTTTACTTTTGAAAGTATAACTACATTTTTCTGCCAATACATAGATACTTTTACTCAAATGGAGCGTAGCGTTAGTTCAGGCAGGGTACGGACTACGGAGTCAAGCCGGCTGTCAAACTATGCACGTCAGCTGACAGTCAGTTTCCGCTTCTAGCTTCCCATTGGCCATCCACTCAAGTGGCGCCTTATTTAAGCTGCTCTATGCCTGCCTACTGGTGCTGCTTACTCTGCTACCCTTTGCCACCCACCTCCAACCCACCACCTCCTTGTTTACTGTATTTGTCTATCAATGTCATTATTGTTGTCATTGACGCTTGTTCTGTTCTGAACCTTAGGGGTCCTTGCTGCAGATCTCCACACCTTTCGGAATTCAATGTACATCTGCATCTGAAATGGCATGGAAAGTTAAAACCGAGTCTTAAAAACATTCCTGATAATACTTATTCTTATTAGTTTGTGTTCCAGGAAGTCAAGACCCACCCTTTTGCTTTGTGTTGTTTCCAGATTATGATAATTGCCATTGCCACACCTTCTTTTGAATTGCCACTGCTTTCTATTTCTGAATCACTGTACTCTCTATTGTTAAGCCAAGAATGTTCCTCAGACAAAATCAACACCACACTAATCAACAAGTAAACCCAGTATGTCAGGTATAACAAAGACACATTCATCAAAGGAAAACGTCAAACAAAACACATTTAAACAAATAAGACAAATGTGCTATTTATTCTGATCAGGCAGAAAGTATTCATGTATCTATTTTACATATACAGCAATGTACTGCTTCCCACGTACATTCTTCCATGTGAAATTGTGCCAACAAACGTAGCTATTAAAGATTCCTTTCTGCTGTTGATTGTAAACCAGTCCCTCTTGTCATGCAGTTAACTCCTCTTAAACAAACCACACCTAGATACTAGAAAACAAACAACTTGGGAATTTCTATTTGGATAATACATTATTCAAGATTGCGGCCATGACTGAACATTGTAATTGCAATAGAGTTGCGTAGACTAGTGTGATTTCTGATTATCTCGATGTCAAATCATAGATTTATTATGTTTCTTAATGCACATTATAAACTTGACGAATTGCTTGGAAGCTACAATTCAAGACTCAAAATAAGTGATAACAAAAACTAACCCCACCACCTCTGGGTCTAGTGAATGTGCTTGTTTGGTCATAGGGCAGGATAACAAACCTCTTGACCTCTTTACCTTATGTATTATGCCATCCAGGTCATAATGTAAATTCAACCGGGCATGTTTATAAACATTTGTGCACGCATGTATGTGTGCAGCAACATTGTGAGCCGGATACTATAAAACTGTATCAAACACACAAGCAAACTTTCTGTTGTTTCTCGTTCTAGGCAGAGCATAAACGATAGGCTACAGTGGGGAATAGGTAGAGGAAGGGGAGGAGTTTGGCGAACCCTGTTGTCTATATCAGTAGTTAGCCAGGATAGGAGGCTTGTAAAGGTTGATAGTGTCAACACCATCAATTCATGGAACACTGGAAGTTCACATGGCTTCTCAGACCCTAACCCTGCCGCGATTTTCATGGGCTGCTATCGAAAAGTCTTTCCAGCTCCAAAGGACAACCAAATCTCATCTTCTGGCTGTACACCCTAAACCACTTCCAAAGCCAACATTTGTATCATCAGTTCGTATCATGATTTTCTGATGGCCATTTCTTGCTGCATGGGCCACATAGGGCTTGAGCTGTTGTGTGACTGTAACTTGTCTCAGTCTTTGAAAGGTGAAAAGAGCAAAACACGAGAAAAGAGAACTCGCAGCTGAAATAAGGCAAGAGTGTTATGCTGTCAGACTGGTTCTCTAAAGCCCAGTTCAGACCAAAGATTCGCCTTGCAACTGCTTGCGACAAGATGGTTTTAGAATGTCACGGGGGAGAAATCGCAGCAGTGTGAACTGCTCGTTGCAGCACGTTGCAAGCCGTTGCAAGGAGTCGCAGAAGATTCAACATGTCAAATCGCAAGGTCCAGTTTAAGAACGTCCAGGCCAGCTCGTTGCAAGCAGTTGCAGTTGCGTCTCGTTGCAAGGCGAATCTTTGGTCTTAACTGGACTTTAGTGCGTAACTTGACATTGAAACACAATAAACTTTAAACTTGACTCAGCAGATTTAAACATATATAAAGACACTATTGTGCTATTCAAAAATTTAATTTAGGTCTGACACTCCCAAACTGAAGGTTAGGAATCATTTTAGTTTTGGGCCCCATCATAGTGAAACTGATTCTGATACCAATCAACTTAATTAATTACAAAGCATGTGCTGTCTGAACATATTTCTGACAAATGTGAAGTGTACTGTGCAGCAGCTTTTTGAACCAGGAGCAACGTACTTACAGTATGTGTCACCTCATAAGCCAGGATTGAGTCCTGAATTAACCTTAACATTGATCTCATCTCAAGTTCCAATGAGACACTTGTGAGATACTGCACTTTAAAGAGAATCTGAAGGATTTATATATATCTGTAGCCTTAGCGTCATACATAGCCTATTAACTGCCCATAGCGAACTAATATTGCAACCTGTGATTTAATAAAGGGCTTCTGTAAAAATCAGTGTGTGTTAATGGCCAGGTAAGAGTAATTCAGTTAAAGCAAGAACAACGTCATGAATAGCACTACAGTATTTAATATTTTCTGCATCATTAACTTAATACATGTGGCAAAAAGCCTCAGCGCAATGTTACAGTTCACTATGCTGTAATTTCACTTCTTCAATCCGTTCATGAACATACAGATCAACAAGTTTGCTGATATGAGACATCCAAAACCCGGTCCATCAGCACTGGCGCGCCACAGGGGTGTGTCCTCTCCCTGCTGCTCTTCTCCCTCTACATCAATGACTGCACCTCAAAGAACCCGTTCGTAAAACTCATCAAGTTCGCATATGACACCACCGTCATTGGTTTGATCCAGGATGGTGATGAGTCTGCCTACAGACAGGAGGTGGACCAGCTGGTCGAGTGGTGCAGTCAGAACCACCTGGAGTTAAATAACAAGAAGACTCTAGAGATGTCAGTGGATTTTAGGAGAAGCCCCCCCCCCCCACTCTCCTCTCCTCACCATCCAGAACGACACAGTGTCCGCTGTGGAGTCCTTCAGGTTCCTGGGAACAACCATTTCACAGGACCTAAAATGGTGTCCCCACATTGACTCTGTCCGGAAAAAGGCCCAGCAGAGGTTATACTTTCTGCGACAACTGAGGAAGTTTAATCTGCCAAAAGAGCTGCTGACCACCTTCTACTCCGCCATCATTCAGTCTGTCATCTGCATCACATGTCTGGTTTGGGTCAGCCACCAAACGGGACAGGGCCAGATTGCTACGGACAAAAAGGACTGCAGGGAGGATCATAGGAGCTGACCTCCCCTCCATCCAGGACCTGTACCAGTCCAGGGTCAGGAAAAGGGCAGTTAAAATCTCTGCAGACCCCTCACATCCTGATCATACTCTGTTCAACCTCCTGCACTGCCTGCCAAAACCAGCCGACACAAAGACAGCTTCTTTCCACAAGCAGTCACTCTGTTGAATAAGGTCCATTAATAATTGTTGATGTAACTCATGAATATTTCTCAAACTTACTATTCAAATATTGTTACACTGCCTCTGCACTGATCTGCCTTGCACTATATTTATATTGTTATCTTGAATCTGACCGTATTTATAGATATATTTATATTTTATTTCAATCTTAATCGCTAACTGACTGATATTGCACCATTTCTACCATCTCTTGAACTGTTGTTGTGTATTTGTTTAGTACATTTGTAATACTGTTTTTTTTTAAAGATATTTGTTGGGCATTTTTATGCTTTATTGATAGTGCAGAGAGACAGAGGTGAAATGGGGCAGAGAGGGGAGTGACATGCAGAGAACGACCGCGGGCGGGAATCGAACCCGGGTCTGCTGCTGGGCCCGGCCCTTACCGACTGAGCTAAAGGCGCCCCCGTAGTACTGTTTACTTAACAGTATTTTTAATTGTTTTTAGTGTATGTTGTACTTGGAGAGCAAATGGTTGCCGAAGTCAAATTCCTTGTTTGTTTACTCAAACCTGGCCAATAAAGCTGATTCTGATTCTGATGACGAGTTCCCTCAGTGAGAATCTAAGTCGGGCGACTGTGGCTCAGGTGCTTAAGCGCCAACGATCCAAGGGTTGGCGGTTCGATCCCCGCCCGGCCACCTGTGTCATGGTTGTTGTGTCCTTGGGCAAGACACTTCACCCACTTTGCCTCGTGTGAATGTGTATGATTGCTGTATGTTTGAGGTGGTGGTCGGAGGGGCCGTTGGCGCTGAATGGCAGCCACGCTTCCGTCAGTCTGCCCCAGGGCAGCTGTGGCTACTCTCGTAGTTTACCACCACCGGTATGACTGTGTGTGAACAAATTGAACCAGGAACCCTGTGAAGCGTCTTTGAGTGCCTAGGCAATAAAGCGCTATATAAAACCTATCAATTATTATTATTATTAAGTCTATATCGCTAAGAGAATATCATCAGGTCCATGGGATTTCCAAAGCAGTAAATTTGTTATCACAACTCATACGTAAATCTGTCCAACCTCCCTCCACTCCCCCAGTCCTCGCAACCAATCCCAAAATAACATCAACTGAAAATGGCCTTGATCAACACTAGATCACTAAGCAATAAAGCTCACCAATGACTTTTGCTTTGTCTTTTGGAACAGTTGTTGGCTGTGTTATTGTTGTTTCTGTGCCGACATGCACACTGTTGTGCCGGGTCTGATCTCAGCCATGGTTGATTAGGGGAAATAAAACAGAGGGAGAGAATCTAGGCGCGAGAGAGGTGAAGGACGCGATGAACCAAAATACAACCAAGCGGCGTGTTAGGGGCGTTAGAGCGATAGCCATCGCGAGCATCATTTTTGGTGTGAACCCTCCTTAAGGCAGCGGAAATTTAAATGTCTAACCAACTCTGTGCATCCATCCTCAATACATTTACGTAAGGATCGCCATCAATGCGCGTGCTTGTGCACAAGTCGGCTTCATTAGCATCTGTACTTTGGCCTGAGTACACCTCTCCCAAGTTTGCTATGGCCAAGGAAGTGTACCATGCTTGAGTATGGGTGGCCTCACACTGGTGAAACGTACTAGATATTAGGGGGCAAACACTTGGGAACGTTACAGATGGCCTAGTGTAAGTGCGCCCTAAGCATTGCTTATAATTAAAAAATTTAAAATTCAACCTTCCCATCTTTGAAAAATCACATAAAATTGCATGTGCATTTTACAGAGCTTGAACTTTTTTCAGCACATCCAGTGAATTGTGATGCAATGTTTTCTGGCTGTGAGGTATAGTAAATTTTGAACCTCCTTCACTATTTTGTGTGTCAATCTGTTTGGCCAAAGGTCCTGGACAGTGACATGTTGAGTTGGACAAACTGTCATTAGTGAAAAGTTGAATTTGATAGTTAAACGGAAGCTGTTCAACATGAAGACTATCACGATGGATCTTGGGTTGATGGTTTTTCAAATGGAAATCATTGCTGATACTATGACTGGCTTGACAGCAGCCATGACAGCAGTCCAAGGCAAGATGCAGTGACAAGACTGATCTTGTGGCTCACTCCACTTGAAGCTGTAAATGAGGAGAAAAGGAAACAAATCATTAGTTCAACAAATTGTAATTTTGCGGGAGCAACTTTTGAAATGTTTGATCAAGTAGCACTCCATAATGCTTACATTTGCCATTGACAAGAATGGAGCTGCCTTCAATATCAAATCCGATGACATTTGAAGATGCACTGATCAAAACATTTGTAATCTGAGTGGTATTAGGAACATTTGTGCCTTCAAAGCCAGCGTTCATTACATTGACAACCGATCCACTGCTGCATTAGGAGAAACAAAAAATAATAGAAATATCAGATCTAGGCAAATATTCTAAAATTGTGATAAGATAAGTCTTAAAATATTACCTGAATGCAGTGACTTTCAAGAACTTGAAAGAAATGAATTCCGATTGGAACAAAAGTCCCAGCTGCAGAAAGAGAAAATTTAATGTTTTTTCTTTCTAATTCTATATATTTTTTCATGTAAAACTGAACTGTGTGTATATGAAATAAGTTGTGTAGTGATACAGTTATGTAGTTTGTAGTGTCTGTGCAGGATTTGTCTTGATACAGTCCCCTCCATAAGTATCGGAACAGTGAGGCCAATTCCTTTATTTTTGCTGTACACTGGAAACATTTGGGTTTTACACCAAAAGATGAATATGAGACAATAGCTCAACATTTCAGCTTTCATTTCCAGGTATTCACATCTGGATCCGATACACAACTGAGAAGATATCATTATTTGTAAAGGAACACCACATTTTTAGGCGAGCAGAAGTATTGGAACAGATAGACTTTGAATAAATTTAAGTGAATAAAACATACTATTTTGTCGCAAATCCTTTGCTTGCAATAACTGCATCAAGCCTGTGACCCATTGACATCACAAAACTTTTGCATTCTTCTTTTGTGATGCTTTTCCAGGCTTTCAACGCAGCCTCATTCAGTTGTTGTTTGTGTTAGGGGGTTATTCTCTTAAGTCTCCTCTTTAGCAGGTAAAATGCATGCTCTATAGCGTTTAAGTCTGGAGATTGACTTAGCCAGTCTAAAACCTTCCACTTCTTGCCCCTGATTAACTCCTTTGTTGTGTTTTGGGTCATTATCTTGCTGCATGATGGAGGATCTTCCAATCAGTTTGGTTGCATCTTTCTTTAAATTGGCAGACAAAATGTTTCTGTAAACTTCTGAGTTCATTTTGCTGTTGCCATCATGTGTTACATTATCAATGAAGAATAATGAGCCCGTCCCAGAAGAAGCCATGCAAGCCCAAGCCATGACATTGCCTCCACCGTGTTTCACAGATGAGCCTGTATGTTTGGGATCATGAGCAGATCCTTTCTTTCTCCAAACTTAAGCCTTTCCATCACTTTGGTAAAGGTTCATCTTGACAACAACACAGTAACACATGATGGCAACAGCAAAATGAACTTAGAAGTCTACAGAAACATTCGGTCTGCCAATTTAAAGAAAGATGCAACCAAACTGATTGGAAGATGCTCCATCATGCAGCAAGTAATGATCCAAAAAAACTGCAAAAACAACAAAGTAGTTCATCAGGGTCAAGAAATGGAAGGTTTTAGACTGGCCAAGTCAATCTCCAGACTTAAACGCTATAGAGCATGCATTTTACCTGCTAAAGAGGAGACCGAAGGGAGTAACCCCCCAAAACAAACAGCAACTGAATGAGGCTGCGGTGAAAGCCTGGAAAAGCATCACAAAAGAAGAATGCAAACGTTTTGTGATGTCAATGGGTCACAGGCTTGATGCAGTTATTGCAAGCAAAGTATTTGCGACAAACTATTACGGTTTATTCACTTTAATGTATTTAAAGTCTATCTGTTCCAATACTTTTTGCTTGCCTAAAAATGTGGTGTTCCTTTTCAAATAATGATATCTTCTCAGTTGTGTATCAGATTCAGATGTGAATACCTGGAAATGAAAGCTGAAATGTTGAGCTATTGTCTCATATTCATCTTTTGGTGTCAAACCCAAATATTTCCAGTCTACAGCAAAAATAAAGGAATTGGCCTCACTGTTCTGATACTTATGGAGGGGACTGTATATTCAACATGATCTCTCTGTCATCAATCTTTTTCAGGAAATGTTTGACTTTTTTATATGTATGTACACCTGCTAGATGTACATTTTCTTGTTTAAAAAAAAGTTTTTCTGTTCTTTCCGTAGTAGTGCGGAAAAACAAACTGAGGCCAGGAGACAGAAAGGCAGGAAGACAATAATTGATTTGCACCAAAACTGTGTTTAAAACAATACATGAGCTGTTTAACATTAATTTCCTAAGTGTAGCTCACTGTGTTTGAATTACTACATCGTTTGTTATAAAATGTATGTGCAAGTTTAACATGCCCTAATGACTATTCTCCTTAGTGCCTAGTACTTGTGCTGATCCTGGCAGCTGCACACACAGTATATACAGTTAAAATTCTATTGTTTAGAATAAAGTACTTGTTAGTACTCACAAACAAGACACAATGGAGTATTAACTGTAAAAAAAAAATTATAATTTAAGTAATTTATAACTACAAGCTACAGTTATAACAATTAAATTGCGGGGTAAAGATATGTAACAGTTTTCATTTACCAGTACTGTAAAATAAACAATAAATACTGTGAAATTTATTTCACATTTCCTCAACTAATGGCAAAATGATACTCCCTTATTTTCTTTCTCTGTACCTGCATTAAAGCAGCAGTACAAATTGGTATGTTATTGGTGCTTTATTCATTCAAAACTATGATACTGCGAATTCCCAGCAGATTTACTTTTGAGGGAGAGACTTACCTGTGTTTCTATCATTGAGGCTCGATTTTCAAAAGCTATGGATGATGAATTCAGCAAGTCACTTGTAAATGTGGCCAGAAGAGATCTGAAAGACACCCTTTGTGTGAAGATTGCTACAGCTGTAGGTGTGACAGTTCTAGGAGCTGCAGTTGTAGGTGCAGCAGTCATAAGAGTTGATGTTAGGGTAGCGGTTGTTGTTTTGGGAACAGCAGGTGTGGTGGTTGTAGGGGTGGCAGTTGTGGGAGCATCGGTTATTGTTAGGGGGGCAACAGTTGTTGTCGTTGGGGCAGCAGTTGATGTAGGGGCAGCAGCTGTTGTTGTGGAGGCGATTGTAGTTGTAATTGGGGCAGAGGTTGTTGTTGTTGGAGCAGCAGCAGCTCTGTGTGGAAAGCATTTGTTGTCATCGGGGCAGCAGTTGTTGTTGTATGGGCAGCAGTTGTTGTTGTGGTGATATCAGTTGTTGTTGGGGCAACAGTTGTTGTTGTTGGGGCAGCAGTTGTTGTTGTCGGGGCAGTAGTTGTTGTGGAGGCGATTGTCGTTGTTGGGGCAGTGGATGTCAACGTTGGGGCAGCAGTTGATGTTGGGGCAGCAGTTGTTGTAGTTGGGGCAATGGTTGTCGTTGTTGTGGCTGCAGTTGTTGTCGTTAGGGCTGCAGTTGTTGTTGTGGGGGCCGCAGTAGTTGTAGTTGGAGCTGCAGTCGTTGTTGGGGCCGCAGTAGTTGTAGTTGGTGCAATGGTTTGTTGTTGTGGGGGGACCAGTTGTTGTTGTTGTTGTTGTTGTTGTTGTTGTTTGGGCAGCGGTTGTTGTCATTGGGGCAGCAGTTGTTGTTGTTTGGGCAACATTTGTTGTTGTAGGGCCAGCAGTGTTGTTGTGGAGGCGATTGTCGTTGTTGGGGCAGCAGATGTTGTTGTTGGGGCAGTAGTTGATGTTGTGGCAGCGATTGTAGTTGTAGTTGGGGCAGCAGTTGTTATAATTGGGGCAATGGTTGTCGTTGTTGTGGCTGCAGTTGTTGTCGTTAGGGCAACAGTTGTTGTTGTAGGGCCAGCACTTGTTGTTGGGGTAGCGGTTGTTGTTGTGGGGGCAGCAGTTGTTGTTGTTGGAGCATCAGTTGTTGTTGTTTGGGCAACAGTTGTTGTTGGGGTAGTGGTTGTTGTTGTGGGGGCAGGAGTTGTTGTAGAGGCAGGGGTTGTTGTTGTTGTTGTTGGGAAACTGGTTGTAGTCGTTGGGGCAACAGTTGTTATTGTTGGGTCAGCAGTTGTTGTTGTAGGGGCAGCAGTTGTTGTTGTTGGGGCAGTTGTTGTTGTTGTGGGGGTAGCGGTTGTTGTTGTAAGGGCAGCAGTTGTTGTTGTCGAGGCAGCAGTTGTTGTCGTTGGGGCTGCAGTTGTTGTCGTTAGGGCTGCAGTTGTTGTTTGTGGGGGCTGCAGTAGTTGTAGTTGGAGCTGCAGTAGTTGTAGTTGGAGCTGCAGTAGTTGTAGTTGGAGCTGCAGTCGTTGTTGGGGCCGTGGTTTGTTGTAGTCGGGGCAGTGGTTGTTGTAGTTTGTGCAGTGGTTGTGGGGGGACCAGTTGTCGTTGTTGGGTCAGCAGTTGTTGTCGTTGGAGCATCGGTTGTAGTTGTTGGGGCAGCGGTTGTTGTTGTGGGGGCAGCGGTTGTTGTGCGGGCAGCAGTTGTTGTTGTTGGGACTGCAGTTGTTGTTGTGGGGGCAGCGGCGGTTGTAGTTGGGGCTGCAGTTGTTGGGGCAGCAGTTGTTGTTGTCGGGGCAGCGGTTGTTGTTGTGGGGGCAGCGGTTGTTGTTGTGGGGGCAGCAGTTTGTTGTTGTGGGGGTAGCGGTTGTTGCAGTTGGGGCAATGGTTGTCGTCGTTGTGGCTGCAGTTGTTGTCGTCAGGGCAGCAGTTGTTGTTGTTGGAGCATCGGTTGTAGTCGTTGGGGCAGCGGTTGTTGTTGTGGCAGCGATTGTACTTGTAGTTGGGGCAGCGGTTGTCGTCGTTGGGGCTGCAGTTGTTGTGGTTAGGGCTGCAGTTGTTGTTGTGGGGGCTGCAGTAGTTGTAGTTGGAGCTGCAGTAGTTGTAGTTGGAGCTGCAGTCGTTGTTAGGGCCGTGGTTGTTGTAGTCGGGGCAGTGGTTGTTGTAGTTTGTGCAGTGGTTGTGGGGGGACCAGTTGTCGTTGTTGGGGCAGCGGTTGTTGTCGTTGGGGCAGCAGTTGTTGTTGTGGGGGCAGCGGTTGTTGTGCGGGCAGCAGTTGTTGTTGTTGGGACTGCAGTTGTTGTTGTGGGGCAGCGGTGGTTGTAGTTGGGGCTGCAGTTGTTGTTGTTGGGGCAGCAGTTGTTGTTGTGGGGGCAGCAGTTGTTGTTGTCGGGGCAGTTTGTTTGTTTGTTGGGGCAGCAGTTGTTGTTGTGGAGGCGATTGTCGTTGTTGGGGCAGCAGTTGTTGTCATTGGGGCAGTGGGTGTCGTCGTTGGGGCAGCAGTTGATGTTGTGGCAGCGATTGTAGTTGTAGTTGGGGCAGCGGTTGTTGCAGTTGAGGCAATGGTTGTCGTCGTTGTGGCTGCAATTGTTGTCGTCAGGGCAGCAGTTGTTGTTGTTGGAGCATCGGTTGTAGTCGTTGGGGCAGCGGTTGTTGTTGTGGCAGCGATTGTACTTGTAGTTGGGGCAGCGGTTGTCGTCATTGGGGCTGCAGTTGTTGTGGTTAGGGCTGCAGTTGTTGTTGTGGGGGCTGCAGTAGTTGTAGTTGGAGCTGCAGTCGTTGTTGGGGCCGTGGTTGTTGTAGTTTGTGCAGTGGTTGTCGTTGTGGGGGGACCGGTTGTTGTTGTGGGGGGACCGGTTGTTGTTGTTGGGGCAGCAGTTGTTGTCGTTGGGGCAGCAGTTGTTGTTGTTTGGGCAACAGTTGTTGTTGTGGGGGCAGCGGTGGTTGCAGTTGGAGCTGCAGTTGTTGTTGTGGGGGCTGCAGTTGTTGTTGTGGGGGCAGCGGTTGATGTTGTTGGAGCATCGGTTGTAGTCGTTGGGGCAGCGGTTGTTGTCGTTGGGGCAGCAGTTGTTGTTTGGGCAACAGTTGTTGTTGTTGTTGGGGCTGCAGTTGTGGTTGTGGGGGCTGCAGTTGTAGTCGTTGGGGCAGCGGTTGTTGTGGGGGCAGCAGTTGTTGTTGTGGGGACAGCGGTGGTTGTAGTTGGAGCTGCAGTCGTTGTTGTTAGGGCAGAAGTTGTTGTAGTTGGAGCTGCAGTTGTTGTTTTTGGGGCAGCGGTTGTTGATGTGGGTGCAGTAGTTGTTGTTGTTGTTGGGGAGGTGTTTGTAGTAGTGGGGACTGCGGTTGTTGTTGTGGGGGTAGGGGTTGTTGTTGTTGTCGCGGCAGTAGTTGTTGGAACAGCATTACAAAACCTTCCCTTACAACAGTGTGGTCCACTAATGGTACTTACATCCTGTGTGATATTTAGTGTACTTAAAAGAGGAGCAACTCTGCACAGGCTTTTAGATGAGCAGCCAAAGGCCCGGAATGTGTTACTCCCAATCATCACTGTTAATGAAAAAAATGTTTTACTGCATTATATTCATATCAACTAGCAAATTTCCTGGAAAATGTTTGTCAATCTTAACCCAACTCAAAATATAGAGCTCTGGGAAAAAATTAACAGACAACACCATATTTTTTTGTATTGTCAACTTTACATCAAATATTGAAAATGCTATTAAAAGCAATATATTTATTCAGAATTTAACATAATTGTTGTCAGAAGTCAATAGAATGAAAGAAAAATTTTAATCTGTTAGTTCACTCATCATATGGCATGAAAAATACTGTAGTTACCACTGAGATGCAGTGAATAAGAAACATAAAGCCTAGATATTCAGGTAAAAGAAACTCAAAATGGTATATATGTATATATCGTGCTTGACTAAAAGTATATTATTTGGCTCAAACATTTCATTTTCTACTTCCCACACGTAGTCATTTATTTGAAATAGTTATGAGACCTCTTTGGAGACAATATTCTTCTACTATGTAGCACAAAAGACTCACCAGTTGATTGAAGACATCTGTCCTCCTGTCCCTTACATTTTACCGTAGAGGTGCATTGAGAGTTGGAACAAGTGAAACACTCTAAGTCATTTTCTTGCTGATCCTCAGGAACTGAAAAAATAGAGAACATTTTAGTTGACCAAAAGAGAATATTTAAGTATCTAAAAACAGAAGTACAACAATTTTACCTATGTTATAATTTCTTATCTTTAATAAGCTAGATATCCATCTATACTTACAACGTAGAGTTTCTGAGTTGCAGTCATCTGTGTTGCAGCAATTAGTAGTTGAAACTGTTCTTAAAGCACCCAAGTTGGCTGAATTAATCTGAGTGCCTGTGGCTGGACACAGGGAAGGCGATGCACATGACTTCAAGATTTGGGTTGTTTGAGTTATCCCTTCAAAAGCTACAAAATTGGGGGGGTTTATTATGTCAGAACAATTTTAGCTTTGCAGGAAATGCATTTCACTGAAAATGTGTGGATTAAATAAAGAAAAGACTACCTCGAATGGAAGCTGTTATACACATCATCTCTGAGGAACATGGAACTAGTGCTGTTTCTTTACATTTCTTGTCCTGTGGATTGATGCAAGTTTGACATTGAAGTTCTCCAGGAGTTGTTGATGGGGTAGCGGTTGTTATTGTCGGGGTAGCGGTTGTTGATGGGGTAGCGGTTGTTGTTGTGGGGGCTACAGTTGTTGTGGGGGCAGTGGTTGTTGTTGTGGCAGCGATTGCACTTGTAGTTTGGGCAGCGGTTGTCGTCGTTGTGGCTGCAGTTGTTGTAGTTGGAGCTGCAGTTGTTGTTGGGGCCGTGGTTGTTGTTGTGGGGGGACCAGTTGTTGTTGGAGCAGCAATTGTTGTTGTCGGGGTAGCGGTTGTTGTTGTAAGGGCAGCGGTTGTTGTTGTGGGGGTAGCGGTTGTTGTTGTTGGGGCAGCAGTTGTTGTTGTGGAGGCGATTGTCGTTGTTGGTGCAGCAGTTGTTGTTGTGGCAGAGATTGTCGTCATTGGGGCTGCAGTTGTTGTGGTAGGGCTGCAGTTGTTGTTGTGGGGGCTGCAGTAGTTGTAGTTGGAGCTGCAGTCGTTGTTGGGGGGGCCGTGGTTGTTGTAGTCGGGGCAGTGGTTGTTGTAGTTTGTGCAGTGGTTGTCGTTGTGGGGGGATCGGTTGTTGTTGTTGGGGCAGCAGTTGTTGTCGTGGGGGCAACAGTTGTTGTTGTGGGGGCAGCGGTGGTTGTAGTTGGAGCTGCAGTTGTTGTGTGGGGCTGCATGTTGTTGTTGTGGGGGCAGCGGTTGATGTTGTTGGAGCATCGGTTGTAGTCGTTGGGGCAGCGGTTGTTGTCGTTGGGGCAGCAGTTGTTGTTTGGGCAACAGTTGTTGTTGTTGGGGCTGCAGTTGTTGTTGGAGTAGCAGTTGTTGTTGTTGGGGCTGCAGTGTGTGAGACAGTTGTTGTTGTGGGGGCATCGGTTGTAGTCGTTGGGGCAGCGGTTGTTGTGGGGCAGCAGTTGTTGTTGTGGGGACAGCGGTGATTGTAGTTGGAGCTGCAGTCGTTGTTGTTAGGGCAGAAGTTGTTGTAGTTGGAGCTGCAGTTGTTGTTTTTGGGGCAGCGGTTGTTGATGTGGGTGCAGTAGTTGTTGTTGTTGTTGGGGAGGTGTTTGTAGTAGTGGGGACTGCGGTTGTTGTTGTGGGGGTAGGGGTTGTTGTTGTTGTCGCGGCAGTAGTTGTTGGAACAGCATTACAAAACCTTCCCTTACAACAGTGTGGTCCACTAATGGTACTTACATCCTGTGTGATATTTAGTGTACTTAAAAGAGGAGCAACTCTGCACAGGCTTTTAGATGAGCAGCCAAAGGCCCGGAATGTGTTACTCCCAATCATCACTGTTAATGAAAAAAATGTTTTACTGCATTATATTCATATCAACTAGCAAATTTCCTGGAAAATGTTTGTCAATCTTAACCCAACTCAAAATATAGAGCTCTGGGAAAAAATTAACAGACAACACCATATTTTTTTGTATTGTCAACTTTACATCAAATATTGAAAATGCTATTAAAAGCAATATATTTATTCAGAATTTAACATAATTGTTGTCAGAAGTCAATAGAATGAAAGAAAAATTTTAATCTGTTAGTTCACTCATCATATGGCATGAAAAATACTGTAGTTACCACTGAGATGCAGTGAATAAGAAACATAAAGCCTAGATATTCAGGTAAAATAAACTCAAAATGGTATATATGTATATATCGTGCTTGACTAAAAGTATATTATTTGGCTCAAACATTTCATTTTCTACTTCCCACACGTAGTCATTTATTTGAAATAGTTATGAGACCTCTTTGGAGACAATATTCTTCTACTATGTAGCACAAAAGACTCACCAGTTGATTGAAGACATCTGTCCTCCTGTCCCTTACATTTTACCGTAGAGGTGCATTGAGAGTTGGAACAAGTGAAACACTCTAAGCATTTTCTTGCTGATCCTCAGGAACTGAAAAAATATAGAACATGTTAGTTGACCATAAGAGAATATTTAAAGAGATCCTATTATACTACTTTTCTGGTCTTAATTTCTTGTTAAAAACTGCTATAGAGCAACCTGACACAAATCACATCACAAAAAACTATGTAGATTTTCGGGACACTCTTCCTCTTACCCTAGCCAGCACAGCAGTCTCTCTCTACACACTGCTTTGAGCTTCTCCGCCCCTCCCCCCTGCTGCAAACCCCACTCCGTTGTGATTGGTTACCTTCCTTCCAGTAGCGGGAAATTTCAGGAAATTTCCAGGAAGGTGGGGGCATGCAGCCGGAGCTTGCCTGAGCGGCAGCATTACCATACATGGAAACATGACAGAAACGAACCGAGCATGACAGAGAAAACCCGGAAATTTGAACAAGTTCGGCTCGACCGGCTGCCATAGTTTTTAGTGCTCTGCATAGACACCCCAGGCGGTCAGCAGGGAATACGTCGAAATGCATGTACGTAATTATTTGATACTCTAGTATGGTTAAACATGACTATAAATCATTATAACAACGTTTATAGGTCATAAAAGTCGAAAAGTATCATAGGTCCTCTTTAAGTACCTAAAAACAGAAGTACAACAATAATACCTGTTATAATTTGTTATCTTTAATAAGCTAGATATCCATCTATACTCACAACGTAGAGTTTCTGAGTTGCAGTCATCTGTGTTGCAACACTTAGTAGTTGAAACTGTTCTTAAAGTACCCAAGTTGGCTGAATTAATCTGAGTGCCTGTGGCTGGACACAGGGAAGGCGATGCACAAGACTTCCAGATTTGCGTTGATTCAGTTGGCCCTTTAAAAGCTACAAAATTGGGGGGAGTTTGTTAATTTCAGAACAATTTTAGCTTTGCAGTTAATGCATTTCACTGAAAATGTGTGGATTAAATAAAGAAAAGACTACCTCGAATGGAAGCTGTTATACACATCATCTCTGAGGTACATGGAACTAGTGCGTTTCTTTACATTTCTTGTCCTGTGGATTGATGCAAGTTTGACATTGAAGTTCTCCAGGAGTTGTTGATTGGGTAGCGGTTGTTGTTGTCGTCGGGGTTGTTGTTATTGTTGTTTGGGCAGCAGTTGTTATTGTTGTTGTTGTTGTGGGGGCCACAGTTGTTGTTGTTGTTTTTGTTCTACGGGCAGCGGTTGTTGTTGTGGGGGCAGCGGTTGTTGTTGTTAGAGCTGCAGTTGTTCTGGGGGCAGCGGTTGTAGTCGTTGGGGAAGCAGTTGATGTTGTTGTTGTAGTAGTAGGGGCAGCAGTTGTTGTTGTGGGGGCAGCATTTGTAGTTGGTGCAGCAGTCGTCGTCGTTGGAGCAACAGTTGTTTTTATGGGGGCGGCAGTAGTTGTAGTAGGAGCTGCAGTTGTCGTTAAGTTTTGTTCAATGTCGAAACCCGTCACTTCTGAAGATGCTTTCAACAAAGTCTCCCTAATATCATCGACAGTAGGAACAGATGTGTTGTCGAACCCAGCTACCAAATCATTGTCAACTGACCCTTTTCTGCAGAAGGAGAAATACAAATTGTTTTGTTTGAAATAATATATTTAGGCCAATATTCTCAAATTTCGACATGTAAGTAAGCCTTAAAATATTACCTGAATTTCAAAACTTTCAAGAAACTGAATGAATGGTAAGTCCTTTTTAAGATAGGTCCAAGCTGCAAAAACAGAAAGCATGTTGTATTTTACATAGGAAAAACTAATTGAAGGGAACCAGTACTGCTCATGAACAGCCTGGCCATCACACCAAACAACTGCAGTGTTGGAATTTTTCGTGCTACAACTCTCGATTCAACAAAAGTCTAGAAGCTTTGTAAAATATCAATCAAACAATATGATAATTGGCTTACTCCTTGGGACACATCCTCATTAAAATAAGGGGTACAAAGACAAGATATTATTCAAACTAATAAACTTCATTGTTTTTTATAAGTTTGTCAAAATATTTGCTTATTTTCTATTTTTTTATTTGAATTTTTGTTGGCATGTTCAAGCTTTATTTTTAGTGCAGAGGGACATGGGTGACATTGGGTGTAAAGGGGAATAACATGCAGAGAACTGATCATGGGTCGGATTCGAAACCAGGTCTGCTGCGAGGACTGAGCGTCATGGAAGAGGGGCTCTAACCACTGCACCAAGAGCGCCCCCATGAACTTATTTTGACTTTGATACCTATAACACTTACCTCAAAAAGTTAGGAAGGGGCCACTGTATAACCCTTTCTTTTAAAAACACTAAGTGTTAGAGACCACATTGCTGACATTTCGAAAGCAGAACATTTGAAAATTCCTCCCTATTCTTGTTTGCTTAATTACAGTTGCTTAACATTTCAGGGTCTCCGTTGTATCTTTTGATTCAAAACGTGTCACACAATTACAGTGGGAGACAGATGTGGGCCGCACCCTGGAAAGTACACTCACTCTTTTTCTAAGAAGACACATTTCTTTAAGGCTTTGTGGTTTGCATTGATTTATTGAAATAAGCAGGGCTTCCCTGAAAAAGTCGTTTGTGGTATATTAGTCCAAAACCTGTAACTGAGGCCTGTTTCAGGAAGCAGGGTTGAAAAACTCTGAGTTCACCCCTTGCACTCTGAGTTGACCAACTCTGAGATGAGCAACTCTGGGTTATTGGTTTCAGAGCAGTGGATCAGCGTTGGGTCAGTCTGCTCATTCTGGGTTGAGCGTGTGCGTAAAAGCCATCGTCAATGGATCGCTGATAACACGATTCACCATGGAAACAGGAGAAACAAATGCTTGATCATCCCACTCCACTTCTCTCAACAACAAAAAAAAAACTTCTCCGCTCCTCCCACTAGTGAAACATATTAACAAATGGGCTTATGGTACAGAGAAAAATTAAGGGGGACATTATCTCATAACTCTGATCACCTCTGCAATTCAGAAAAAAGGTGCAATTTTTTTTTGTCAGGATCAGAAATTGATCGATCAAATGTAAAATCATCAGGAAATAATAAAAACATCCCGATGGAGATTTCTATGGAGTGTTTTTGCTTCAAACTGTACAGGGATTAGTTGTGACAGTGACACTCTTTCTTCAGTTGGAGCTGCAGCTTCAAATGACACAAACTCAGAGTCGGTCAAACCACCTAGCGAACAGGTTAAGGCGAGCAGGTTAAGGCGAAGACTACCGACCGTCGCAAGAAAATTGAGTCGGGTGGGTTGGTCAGCTCCAGTCTGGGAGACGCGATCAAAAAAGTGTGGAGAACACACCGAGTCGAACTACCAACTTGCCGTAGGTTCTGCGCTTGGGCGAGATGTAATGTCTCCATAACAGCAGGCGGGGCTAATCTGTATTTTGACCCAAAAAAAAAGAAACCGGAAATGACGGGACAGCTCTCTAGACCAAAACACAGAGCACAGTCATTGTTGTAGTGATACGATACTGTTGTTAGCTCTCGGGCTTCTTCTTGTGGAAGAAAAAAGATGTTGCAGGCAGGAGAAATCACTGTTTATGTGGTTTGTTTACCATCCTCACTTCCGAGCTTCACTGATTCGCTAGCCCTCCACCAATCAGATTGCTCCGGCTGAAAGACTGGCCAACGCCGAACATGTTGAATTGGCTGGAAAGAAGGCAGACGACATCTACGACGGCCGAACAAACCAAACAGATTTGTGTCCCCGCCCCCTCCAGACTCTCCGACGATGTCCGACGCCCGATTATCAGCACAAGTGTCTTTGCCTTTAGACTCACAGCGTATGTTGCCGCAGTAAAGGACTCTGCGCTGAACCTGCTTCTTGAAACGGAAAACCCAGAGTTTCCACTTATTCAGAGCAAACATACTCTGAGTTGCCTCAACACCTGCTTCCTGGAACAGGCCTCTGGTGCCTTCATCGATGTGCAAATTACCCACACCATGTGCAGTAATACAAAGCCAAACCATCATACATGCTGACTTTTTAAATCTGAAGGATTGAAGGTCACTGGCATGCAATTTTACGTTCTGCTGGCATTACATTTAGAATATATATATATTTACAAAAATCAGAAACGTTGATAGGTAAAAGACTTCATAAATACTGTGTTTGTAGTGTTTTCAATTGAATATATATCAAGCTTAAATGATTTTTTTTCAAATAAAATAATAATTTAGTAGCTTAACCAACATATGTTCTTTAGTTGAGACTTACCTGCATTTCTATCAATGTTGCTCGACCTTTAAAAGCTCTGGATGACGAATTGTGAAAGTCATCCATAAATGTGGATTGATAAGAACGGAAGGACACATGTCGTAAAACGAATGCGGCCACAGTTGTCATTGGCGCTGCAGTTGTTCTAGTTGGGGCAGCAGTTGTTGTAGTTTGGGCTACAGTTGTTGGTTTTGTGGGGGCAGCAGTTGTTGTTGTAGGGGCAGCGGTTGTTGTAGTTGGGGCAGTTGTTGTCATTGTTGCAGCAGTAGTTGTTGGAACAGCATTACAAAAACTTCCCTCACAACAGTGTGGTCCACTAATTATGGTACTTACATCCTGTGTGATATTTAGTGTAATTAGAAGGGGAGCAACTTCGCACAGGCTTTTAGATGTGCAGCCAAAGGCCGGAGATGTGTTCGTCCCAATCATCACTGTTTATGAAAAACAGTTTTATTGCATTAGATTGATATCAATTAGCAAATTTCCTGGAAAATGTTTGTCAATCTTAATCTCACTCAAATATTCAGCTCTGGGAAAGAATGTGTAGAAAACAACAAAAAGTTTTGTTTTGTCAACTTTACATCAATTAATGAAAATGCTATTAACACAATATATTTATTCAGAATTTAAAATAAATGGTAGTGGTCTACTGACCACTACCATTTATTTTAAATTCAGTGGTCAGTAGTCAATAGAATAAAACAAAAATGTTAATCTCTCAGTTCACTCATCATATGGCAGGAAAAATACTGTATGTACCACTGAGATACAGTGGATAAGAAATGTAAAGCCTGGAGACATTTTCCTTCAACTAGGTAGCACAAAAAACTCACCACTTGCTCGTACACATCTGTCCTCTTCTCCCTTACATTTTACCGTAGAGGTGCATTGAGAACAAGTGAAACACTCTAAGCCATTTTCTGGCTGATCCTCAGGAACTGAAAAAGTAGAGAACATTTTAGTTGACCATAAGAGAATATTTAAGTATCTAAAAACAGCTGTCGAACAATATTACCTAAACTATAATTTCTTATCTTAAATAATCTAGATATCCATCTGTACTCACAAGGTAGAGTTTCTGAGTTGCAGTCATCTGTGTTGCAGCACTTAGTAGTTGAAACTGCACCTGAAGCATTAAAGTTGGCTGAATTGATCTGAGTGCCTGTGGCTGGACACAGGGAAGGCGATGCACATGACTTCCAGATTTGCGTTGATTCAGTTGGCCCTTTAAAAACTACAAAATCGGTGGAGTTTGTTAATTTCAGAACAATTTTAACTTTGCAGGAAATGCATTTCACTGAAACTGTGTGGATTAAATAAAGAAAAGACTACCTCGAATGGAAGCTGTTATACACATCATCTCTGAGGTACATGGAACTAGTGCTGTTTCTTTACATTTCTTGTCCTGTGGATTGATGCAAGTTTGACATTGAAGTGCTCCAGCAGTTGTTGATGGGGTAGCGGTTGTTGTTGTTTGGGCAACAGTTGTTGTGGGGCAGGGGTTGTTGTTGTTGTTGTTGTTGGGGGAACAGTTGTTGTTGTGGGGGCAGGGTTGTTGTTGTTGTTGTTTGGGCAACAGTTGTTGTTGTGGGGGCAGCAGTTGTTGTTGGAGTAGTTGTTGTTGTTTGGGCAACAGTTGTTGTTGTGGGGGCAGCAGTTGTTGTTGGAGTAGTTGTTGTTGGAGTAGTTGTTGTTGTTGGGGCAGGGGTTGTTGTTGTCGGGGCAGCAATTGTTGTTGGAGTAGTTGTTGATGTTGGAGTAGTTGTTGTTGTTTGGGCAACAGTTGTTGTTGTTGGGACAGTAGTTGTTGTTGGAGTAGTAGTTGTTGTTGTTGTTGGGGCAGTAGTTGTTGTTGTTGGGGCAGCGGTTGTTGTAGTCGGGCCGGATGTTGTTGTTGTGGGGGGACCAGTTGTTGTTGTTGGGGTAGTGGTTGTAGTCGTTGGGGCAGCAGTTGTTGTTGGGGCAGCGGTTGTTGTTGTTTGGGCAACAGTTGTTGTTGGGCAGCGGTTGTTGTTGTTGGGGCAGCAGTTGTTGTTGGGGCAGCGGTTGTTGTTGTGGGGGGACCACTTGTTGGGGCAGCGGTTGTTGTTGTGGGGCCAGCGGTTGTTGTAGACGGGGCAGTGGTTGTTGTTGTGGGGTGACCAGTTGTTGTTGGGGCAGCGGTTGTTGTTGTTGGAGCATCGGTTGTAGTCGTTCGGGCAGTAGTCGTTGTTGTTGGGGTAGTGGTTGTAGTTGCTGGGGCAGCAGTTGTTGTAGTTGGGGCAGCAGTTGTTGTTGGGGCAGCGGTTGTTGTTGTTTGGGCAACAGTTGTTGTTGTAGGGCCAGCGGTTGTTGTTGTTGGGCAGCAGTTGTTGTTGGGGCAGCGGTTGTTGTTGTGGGGGGACCACTTGTTGGGGCAGCGGTTGTTGTTGTGGGGGGACCACTTGTTGGGGCAGCGGTTGTTGTAGACGGGGCAGTGGTTGTTGTTGTGGGGTGACCAGTTGTTTTGTTGGGGCAGCGGTTGTTGTTGTTGGAGCATCGGTTGTAGTCGTTCGGGCAGTAGTCGTTGTTGTTGGGGACTAGTCGTTGTTGTTGGGGCAGCGTTGTTGTTGTTTGGGCAACAGTTGTTGTTGTAGGGCCAGCGGTTGTTGTTGTGGGGGCAGCGGTTGTTGTAGACGGGGCAGTGGTTGTTGTTGTGGGGGGACCAGTTGTTGGGGCAGCGGTTGTTGTTGGGGCAGCAGTTGTTGGAACAGCATTACAAAAACTTCCCTCACAACAGTGTGGTCCACTAATGATGGTACGCACATCCTGTGTGATATTTAGTATACCTAGAAGGGGAGCAACTTCGCACAGGCTTTTAGATGTGCAGCCAAAGGCCGGAGATGTGTTCGTCCCAATCATCACTGTTTATGAAAAACAGTTTTACTGCATTATATTGATATCAATTAGCAAATTTCCTGGAAAAGGTATGTCAATCTTAATCTCACTCAAAATATAGAGCCCTGGGAAAAAACATTATTGAAAACAACACATTTTTTTGTATTGTCAACTTTACATCAAATAATGGAAATGATATTAAAAGCAATATATTTATTCAGAATTTAAAATAAATGTTGTCAGTAGTAGTCAATAGAATAAAGGAAAAAAAATTATCTCTTAGTGCACTCATCATGTGGTAGGAAAATTACTGTATTTACCACTGAGATACAGTGGATAAGAAATGTAAAGCCTGGAGACATTTTCCTTCAACTAGGTAGCACAAAAAACTCACCAATTGCTCGTACACATCTGTCCTCCTTTCCCTTACATTTTACCGTAGAGGTGCATTGAGAGTTTGAACAAGTGAAACACTTTAAGCCATTCTCTGGCTGAGCCTCAGGAACTAAAAAAATAGAGAACATTTTAGTTGACCAAAAGAGAACATTTAAGTAGCCTACCTAAAAACAGCTGTAGAACACTATTACCTAAACTATAATTTCTTATCTTAAATAATCTAGATATCCATCTGTACTCACAAGGTAGAGTTTCTGAGTTGCAGTCATCTGTGTTGCAGCACTTAGTAGTTGAAACTGCACCTGAAGCATTAAAGTTGGCTGAATTAATCTGAGTGCCTGTGGCTGGACACAGGGAAGGCGATGCACATGACTTCCAGATTTGCGTTGATTCAGTTGGCCCTTTAAAAACTACAAAATCGGTGGAGTTTGTTAATTTCAGAACAATTTTAGCTTTGCAGGAAACACATTTCACTGAAAATGTGTGGATTAAATAAAGAAAAGACTACCTCGAATGGAAGCTGTTATACACATCATCTCTGAGGTACATGGAACTAGTGCTGTTTCTTTACATTTCTTGTCCTGTGGATTGATGCAAGTTTGACATTGAAGTTCTCCAGGAGTTGTTGATGGGGTAGCGGTTGTTGTTGTTTGGGCAACAGTTGTTGTTGTGGGGGCAGGGGTTGTTGTTGTTGGGGGAACAGTTGTTGTCGTGGGGGCAGGGGTTGTTGTTGGAGTAGTTGTTGTTGTTGTTGTTGTTGTTTGGGCAACAGTTGTTGTTGTTGTGGGGGCAGCAGTTGTTGTTGGAGTAGTTGTTGTTGTTGTTGTTGGAGTAGTTGTTGTTGTTTGGGCAACAGTTGTTGTTGTTGGGGCAGCAGTTGTTGTTGGAGTAGTTGTTGTTGTTGGAGTAGTTGTTGTTGTTGGAGTAGTTGTTGTTGTTGTTGTTGGAGTAGTTGTTGTTGTTGGAGTAGTTGTTGTTGTTGGGGCAGTAGTTGTTGTTGGGGCAGCGGTTGTTGTTGGAGTAGTTGTTGTTGTTGGAGTAGTTGTTGTTGTTGGGGCAGCAGTTGTTGTTGGAGTAGTTGTTGTTGTTGGAGTAGTTGTTGTTGTTGTTGGAGTAGTTGTTGTTGTTGGGGCAGTAGTTGTTGTTGTTGGGGGACTAGTCGTTGTTGTTGGGGCAGCAGTTGTTGTCGTTGGGGCAGCAGTTGTTGTTGGGGCAGCGGTTGTTGTTGTTGGGGCAGCAGTTGTTGTTGGGGCAGCAGTTGTTGTTGGGGCAGCGGTTGTTGTTGTGGGGGCAGCGGTTGAGGTTTTTGGGTCAGGGGTTGTTGTTTGGGCAACAGTTGTTGTTTGGGAAACAGTTGTTGTTGTTGTTGCAGCAGCAGCAGTTGTTGGAACAGTATTACAAAAACTTCCCTCACAACAGTGTGGTCCACTAATGATGGTACGCACATCCTGTGTGATATTTAGTATACCTAGAAGGGGAGCAACTTCGCACAGGCTTTTAGATGTGCAGCCAAAGACCGGAGATGTGTTCGTCCCAATCATCACTGTTTATGAAAAACAGTTTTACTGCATTATATTGATATCAATTAACAAATTTCCTGGAAAATGTTTGCCAATCTTAATCCAACTCAAATATACAGCTCTGGGAAAGAATGTGTAGAAAACAACAAAAAGTTTTGTTTTGTCAACTTTACATGAAATAATGAAAATGCTATTAACACAATATATTTATTCAGAATTTAAAATAAATGGTAGTGGTCAGTAATCAGTGGTCAGTAGTAAATAGAATCAAACAAAAATGTTAATCTCTCAGTTCACTCATCATATGGCAGGAAAAATACTGTATGTACCACTGAGATACAGTGGATAAGAAATGTAAAGCCTGGAGACATTTTCCTTCAACTAGGTAACACAAAAGACTCACCACTTGCTCGCACACATGTGTCCTCTTCTCCCTTACATTTTACCGTAGAGGTGCATTGAGAACAAGTGAAACACTCTAAGCCATTTTCTGGCTGATCCTCAGGAACTGAAAAAGTAGAGAACATTTTAGTTGACCATAAGAGAATATTTAAGTATCTAAAAACAGCTGTAGAACAATTTTACCTAAATGATAATTTCTTATCTTTCATAAGGTAGATATCCATCTGTACTCACAAGGTAGAGTTTCTGAGTTGCAGTCATCTGTGTTGCAGCACTTAGTAGTTGAAACTGCACCTGAAGCATTAAAGTTGGCTGAATTAATCTGAGTGCCTGTGGCTGGACACAGGGAAGGCGATGCACAAGACTTCCAGATTTGCGTTGATTCATTTGGCCCTTCAAAAACTACAACACCAGTGGAGTTTGTTAATTTCAGAACAATGTAGCTTTGCAGTGAATGCATTTTACTGAACATTTGTGGATTAAATAAAGAAAAGACTACCTCGAATGGAAGCTGCTATACACATCATCTCTGAGGTACATGGAACTAGTGCTGTTTCTTTACATTTCTTGTCCTGTGGATTGATGCAAGTTTGACATTGAAGTGCTCCAGGAGTTGTTGATGGGGTAGCGGTTGTTGTTGTTGTTGTTGTTGTTGTTGTTGTAGTAGCAGCTGTTGTTGTAGTTGGGGCATAAGTCATTGTTGGGGCAACAGTTGTTGTTGTTGTTGTTGTTGTTGGGGGAGCGGTTGATGTTGGTGGGGCAGAAGTTGTTGTTGTTGTTGTTGTTTTAGTTGTGGGGGGGATGGTTGTTGTCATAGGGGTAGTTGTTGGAACAACATTACAAAAACTTCCTTCACAACACTCTGGTCCACTTATGATGATACTGACACTCTGTGTGATATTTAGTGTACCTAGAAGTGGAGCAACTGCACACAGGTTTTGAGATGTGCAGCCAAAGGATTGATATGTGTTCGTCCCAATCATCACTGTTCATGAAAAACGGGTTAAATATGTTATATTGAGATCAATCAGCATATTCCTGGACAAATTTCATCAATCTTCACCCCGATTGGAATATAGAGCTCTGAAAAAAATGTAACAGACTAATGCTATTTTGTCAGAAATTGGCATTATATTTACATGAATGGAAATGTTTAAAAAATCAATATTTTTATACCAATATTTTATATTTATTCAGAATTTGGGATAAATGTCACTAAACTATAAAATACAAATATATATTTACTATATCAGTGATTCTTGAGAACCGGGCCAAAAGGCCGTCTTGCATATGTAACTGCTGTTATGTTTAAAACTAAAAACATTTAAACTTGTAGATGTTATTAGGGATTAAGAATAGAATGTCTGGAGCACAATTATCCCCTTAAATTTAATTTTATCATTATTATGTCAAATATATGACACATATTATCCTCTCATGGCGTCCAAAACAGTGTGTCCTCAGAGAAGGTTTGAATCTTTCATATGAAATAAAACCTATTAAAAATGTACTTTAAAGTGTAACTGCACCCTTTTACTTGTTTTTTGAGATATAAGCTGAATTAAATCACTATGTTGGTAAGGAACACATATATGCTGGTGTTAACATTGAAAAAAATTGCAATATGTTAAATATCGGCAATTTAAGAAATGTTTTGTATTGTAAATTATTTTAGAACTTTACTAAGATTTGAAAAAAACTTTTTCCTTCGGATTCGAAAAATGACGTACATGGGACTTTTTTGACCCCATGTACGTCATCACGTCGCCGCAAAGCCAGGCACGCTCTTCATAGGTCCATGGCTGGTCCGTGAGCTACTACTGTTATACTGTCCCTCCAAGGATGTTATTTCGGGGGTTAACACCATGGTTAACACCCTTCACTTCTACCGACAGTGTGTCTGCAATATCTCGCTTGCGCGAACAGACACACTGACACACTCACTCACACACACACGGACTCGTTCATTGTTTCACTTGATTGACACACGCTACCGCTCGCTCTCCTCGCTCACACACACACACACACACACACACAGCCGCTAGCTCACTTGCTGTCTCCTAACACTACGATAGAGACACCCGCCAACAATTTAGAATAAGAAAAGTCCTCCACCTCAGACGACCCATCTGTGTGGCATATGAGCTCACTGTGTAGCGACAGGGCCGTTAGACTTTGTGTCACTCCATTTTTCAATGAAGTCATGTCATTCAGATCTTCCTGAGTGACAGCTAGCAGCTAGCCCCCGCCTTCACAGACACCGTGCGGCCCACTCCCTACCGAAAGTCGGCCGGCTGATGTCGGAATGTTTAAAAACAAAGGTTCTCAAACGGAATTCAGAATCCATGGTCTGAAAGCATTTTTCAAAATCGTGCAGTAGCTCAAACAGGGGGTGCAGTTACCCTTTAATGATTTAAAAGATAATTAAAGTTTTTTCATCAAAAGCAACACTAAATAATATCTCATATCAATAAAAACTGTTTTTCTTCAACACATTCATGTTTTATATGGTTTCTAAGTGGTGGGACCACTTGAGGTCAACACCGTCAGACATTTCATTAAAATGTAATAAAATCAGGCGAAATGAGGGGCAGCTGTCACTTTGAAGGACCTCTTGTCAAATTCTACCTCTGCAGGATACATTAGAGTCAGCAGGCTCTGATAAGTGTTGTAGTTTTAGAATATTTTACATTCCGAATCTTGAAAGTCATGCGTCACAACCATGATATGTCAACACCGACTTACAACTTCTAAAGAAGTTATTTGAAATTTTTTGATAATTTTCTTTTCCTGAAGTAGTTCATACTAGCACCTGACATCAACAGAAAAACCAAATGGCTACTAAATTCCATTTGTTATGTTTAAGAAACGTTAAATATGTCAACACCGCCAGACAGGAAATCTGACAGTGGACCTGACGGTGGTGATAGGCCAATGACGGTAAAAAAAAAAAAAAAAGCTGGGAGGTTGTGTCAAAGCTTAGCTCAGTAGCTTAGTATATGTTGGATACATACAGTACATGCAATTTAATTTGCCGAAACATGGGGTTTGTATTTTTTCAACATTGCACCCTGTTTTGTCCGACTTCTCAAGAATCACTGATATATAAATATACTGTATTACAAGTGAGCTGTCATTAAAAATGTAAAATAAGTAAAAGTATAATGAGCAAGAAAAGATTTAAAAGTAAAAGTACATATTGTGCGAAGTGGTCCCTTTAAGACTTATATTATTATAAATTATTTGTGTTATTAGATTTCATTACAGGTGGATTATAGTGGAGTAATTTTTACATCGTTTAATTCACTCATATAAATTTATGGCAGAAAAAATACTGAATTTACCTCTGAGAGGCAGTAGACAATAAATGTAATGTAACTTATGATCAAAGTATTCATGTAAAAGAGAGTCAAAATTGTATATGTTTGTACATTACTTGGCTCCACTATTTAATTTTCGACATCCCACACAGTCATTTATTTGAAATACTTTGAGGCGGTAAATCATTTTTGGAGACAATTTAATTTAACAATGTATCACAAAAGACTCACCACTTGATCTTACACATCTGTCCTCCTCTCCCCTACATTTTACAGTAGAGGTGCATTGAGAGGTGGAACAAGTGAAACACTCTAAGCCATTTTCTGGCTGTTCCTCAGGAACTGAAAAATTGAGAATATTTTAGTTGACCAAAAGAGAACATTCAAGTGCCAAAAGACAAAAGTAAAACATTTTCTACAGTATTTAATCAGTTCTTATCTTAAAAAGTATAAAGTCGCACAAAGGTAATCCGACTCAATGATCACTTCTGCCTCACTAGAATGTGTGGTGGTGTGTTTACCTGCGGCTGTATTTTGCTTTGTCATGGTTTCCTTTGCTCTGTCGGGACGTTTCTAGGTGTCAATCAATTGAGCAGTCACAGTGCACATAATTCAGCTATGTCTGAATCTTGTGTTTACAAAACAAAACCAACAAATGTTCCTATGTACAGTATAATACAGCCAAAGTGAGGGGGGCTGTGCAAATAAACATACCACCACATATTCTAGTGGGGCAGAAGTCATCATCGAGAGGGGTTATTTTTGTTGGACTATAATTTATATTTTCATAAAAATGTTGCATAGTGGGCACTATGCCCTTAAATCAGCTAGTTATCCAGCAGGTACTCACAAGCTAGAGTTTCTGAGTTGCAGTTATCTGTGTTGCAGCACTTAGAGGAAACTGCACCTGTAACCAAGTTGGCTGAAAAAGTCTGAGTGCCTGTGACTGGACACAGGGAAGGTGATGCACATGCCTTGAAGATTTGGGTTGTTTGAGTAAACCCTTCAAAAGCTACAAAATCGGTGAAGCTTGTTAATGTCTGAACAAATGTAGCTTTCTGGTACATGCATTTCACTGAATGTCGATGAAATAAAGAAACAATTACCTCGAATGGAAGCTGTTATACACATCATCTCTGAGGGACATGGAACTGGTGCTGTTATTTTACATTTCTTGTCCTGTGGATCGATGCAAGTTTGACACTGTAGTGCTCCAGCTGTAGGGGGAGAAAAATAGTTTATACTTATATTCTTCTCCTTGACTGAAATAATTATGAATAACATTAGACTGTAATGGTTTACAATGTACTACTCTACTTACTTACTGCCAAAGTATCAAAACACACTCTCCTTTTCTCACCCTCCCCTCATATGAATAACTCGATAAGCCCATTCGGGTTTCTGACCTCTCCAGCACATACTCTTTTAATCTTTACATGTGTTAATGTATTTGTTGAGTGTGTTGAGTGTGTGCAAATAAATAAATAAATAGATAAATAAATAGATAATAATAAATAAATAAATAAATAAATAAATAAATAAATAAATAAATAAATAAATAAATAAATAAATAAATAAATAAATAAATAAATAAATAAATAAATAAATAAATAAATAAATAAATAATAAATAAATTCCACCATGCAAAAGTCTATGATAAGCCCACCCCTATTTCTTAAGGTGAGAACACACCAAACGCGTTGGGTGCGGTGGCGGCGTTGAAAAATCCTATTTTTGCATAGGGAACCATTGGTTTAGGCGCGATGATCCGTTGGCCGCGGCAAAGCGGCGCTTTGGGCGCTTTGGGCGCGTTACCAAAGCGTCAACGCGCCATCGCCCGAGATGAAAAAATTTAACTTTCAACGCTCCAGCGCGTGACGTTTAGCCGCGTTGGCCAATCAGTGGTGAGCTTGACCCGACGTCACTGGCAGAGAGACGGAGGACGCACAGCAGAAAAATGGAGGATCAGATTATCACCGCTGTGTGTGCGAAACACCGTGGAGGAAATGTATTTGCGGCTGGCTGGTGATATGAAGCCGCTCGGGGTGGGGAAAGTGAGCCAGGAGAATGGGCTTCCTGGTTAATTCAGTGAATATGTGTGGCTGTGCTTAAGCCGATAAACCAAGTTAGCACCGGTCGGATAGCGTTAGCTAACTCACCCGGCTGTGTGCGGCCACCACCTCCATATAATGAACCCAAACATAACGGCTAAGTCCGGGGAACTTTCACAACGAGTACAGCGAAGCACTGGTGTTTATGCCTATAGGCTATCTACGCCAGCCACGGTCCCGTCACAGCCAGGTAATGTAGGCTACTTGCCTTTATTGTCTACTGCCCTGCGCACAATGCTGCTGTAAATGTGTTTGGTATGGTGCTGCCTTGCTGTTTGTGTTCATTTCCAAGTGGCGTGAATCTTCAATGCTGTTTTAAGGCTATTTGTTCCTTTCACTTGCTGTTTATTTGTCTTTTGGCACAATTGTTGGCCGTGTTGTTGTTGTTTTTGTGCGGACATGAACGCTGTTGTGTCGGGTCGAGTCTGATCGCAGCCATGGTTGATTAGGGGAATAAATATATCGGGGGGAGACTAGCTGTTTGGTGGCGCGTTGGACCATTTTTTGACACAAAATGACCAAGCGCCAGATCGGGCGCGTTCGTCGCTTTGGCCCAACGTGCCAATGCGCCCGGTGTGTTCTCAGCTTTATTGGTCCACGGCCCCCCAGATCCTCAGGATTTTTTTTTCGAGCGACAGCCATATTGTTTTTCCCTCTAAGTGACAAGATGACTGTAGTACAGAGAGGTATGCTGAGTGTTGCATAAACCAACACAGAAGCCTTTTGCTCATAAACCCACTAATTTATATTACCCACAGCAGTCTAATAAGGCCACATTTATAACAAGACAAAGGATAGGAAGCTACTTGTGTAGTTACTCTAAAATGAATTTTCTCAATGGTTATTTGCCTGACAGTGTTGTGTAGCATCTAGTTCGGGCATCCAGCTTTAGCTCATAATCACCTATTTATATTACCCACAGCAGTCTAATAATGCCTAAAATGCAACACATTTTTTTAAAGAGACACACACCAAAATGGGCCATCCTGAGATGAGCTGAAAATCAGGGTATACTATACAGGCTTGCTACAATAAATGATCTGAACGGGTTTTTCAGCAAACATCTAAAAAAATAAGTATTAGGGACCTCTAAGACCATATAAAATTGACAGGAAAGTGCATAATATGAGACCTTTAAGAGTGATCTTCATTATATTTTCAAATCTTAAGAATAAAATTCATTTTTGCTACTCTAACCTTCTAATGCAACATGTGTCAAAAATGACCTGCAATAATTTCCTATTCCTACCTATTTCAATGTTATAATTGTCATTTTTGTATAAACTTGATGCAGTAATACAAAACGGGTTTTGTTCATAATGTAATAAAGGAATATTGAAATAATGATTTTTTTTATGAAAATGTGGATATTATTTGTAAAGATTAATGTATTTCAAAGATATAGCAAAAAAAAACAAGCTATGTATAAAACATCATAAGAAATTAATTAGCAGGAGTTTGCATAGCTTGCATATCAAAATATTTTGATGTTATTTATTTTCTATTTATTATTCTATATTGTCCTTATCTGTAAACAGCGTGTGTCTTCTTAAAATCTAATAATATAAACATGGACTTACATGTGCTGGAGAATGCCCAGACCAGAGCCAGAGAAATGATGAACTTCATAGTGAACATTAGTACTCTAAATTAGTATTCCCTGGATGATTATACTAGACTGTATCATTGCATCTGCACTTTATATACTGTACAGGTGTTGAATAAATATGCAAAATGCATGGGTGTGATCCCATTTAGGCAGCATTGTCATTCAGGTATTCGCCTCATCTCTGTCATCTAATAGTTCCTCATGAACACACCTGTGTAGTATTGTGCACCAAAACAATAATAGTAAAATATTATTTATTTTAACTGTGGTTTTACCTTTTCTGCTTACTGAAAAGATTTCACTGTTTTTGTGTTCAATAAATAAAAAATGTTGTTATTATTTCCTAACACACTTTATCTTAGTGTCAGAAAATGAATGCCCCAAGGTGTATAAACCCATCAGTGTATGCTGTATTTAATTAATCTGATCTCAATGTAATAAAAATCCCGTATTTTTACTTAAACTTAATTCATGGAGTATTATAATATAATTTAGATGACTAATGATAGTTTAGCAAGAATTTGAAAAAGCTGTTTTGTGAATTGATACATCAGTGAATTGAGTAAAAAATATAAATACAAATGTATTATGAATCCTGATCAGGTCATTGTTTTGAGAAGTGTGGAAACAATCTGACATACTGTGCAAAGAAAAGTCATGGCCCTACTCATACCTTTTGTCACGCCACGTATCTCGTATTTTTCTCTTTAATTGCTTTACCTGGAATGTTGAGAAACCTGTCGGTACACTGGAAATATACCTGTAATTTTGACTTTCCTCTATTATATATATATATATATATATATATATATATATATATATATATATATATTCTATTTTTCATTGTTTTTATCTTCTATACACAGACGTGCAGTCACCAGGCAGTGCGGATTAGAGGTGAGAAAATGTCCTGATTATACTGGTGGACGTGGAAGATTTTGAATCAACGCAGTGACATGGCAAAGCCGAGACAACACAAAACAATAGACTACATATAAGACCGACACATGCATGCTTATAAACCTCAGAGATTGGGTGTGGTCTACACTCACCTCATCTGCCTGAAAAATTCTTGCGTCAACACACCTTCCCACACCCTTTTTAATTTTAGAATTGTTTACTTGCATGACTGTGCACCAAAAGAGAAAGTGTAAAATATAATTATTCTTGTTTAATTGAAGTTTTGATATTTTAATGGGCCCATTGAGCCATCAGGCTCAGGATAAAATAACTTCAGATGGGCATCTGAAGATATTTGATCAGTTTATCAGATTTGTTTTTACTATTCAGTTTTCTGTTCTTTTTTTCCAACACAGTATATCATAATGCCATACAATGCATGGCTATTTAGTGTGTGTGTGTGTGTGTGTGTGTGTGTGTGTGTGTGTGTGTGTGTGTGTGTGTGGCGGGCCGTGCCTTTTACACCTAGGCCTTCAGAGCCATCATCCCGAAAATCAAACCGCTTAATAAATAAATAAATAACTTCATGATGTCACGGCTATTGTCATTGGATAACCACCCGATTGCAGCAGTTACAGTAACCTTTGACGAGTGTAATACAATTACAGTACACTAATGACACTAAACATGTTGACTAAACCATCAAGAGCATAATAGGCCAAGGCAAGGCAAGGCAATTTTATTTATAGAGCACATTTCAGGCACAGGGCCACTCAAGGTGCTTCACAGGGTTAAAATCAAATAAAGAATACAAATGGATAAACATGGATAAAAATACAACATTTAAATAAAATAATTAAAACATTTTACCATTAAAAAAATAAAAAAATAAATAAAAAAATAAATAAAAGAAATTACAGGTTAAAAGGGAAACAAGAACGTTTTGAGACCCGATTTAAAAGAGCTGAGAGTCTCAGCGGACCTCAGACTCTCTGGCAGTCCGTTCCAGACATTGGGCGCATAAACGCTGAATGCCGCCTCTCCCTGTTTAGTCCTAGCTCTGGGGACTTTTAAAAGACCTGTCCCAGACGACCTAAGGGCTCTGGGCGGCTCATAACGTATCAGCAGATCAGTAATGTATTTTGGCCCTAAACCATTTAAGGCTTTGTAGACCATCATCAATATTTTAAAATCAATTCTATGAGTGACAGGAAGCCAGTGTAAAGACCTAAGAACTGGGGTAATGTGATCTACTTTTTTGGTCCTAGTGAGGACTCGAGCAGCAGCGTTTTGAATTAGCTGAAGCTGCCTGATTGTTTTTTTAGGAAGGCCTGCAAAGACACTATTACAGTAGTCAAGTCTACTAAAAATAAATGCATGGACAAGTCTTTCTAAGTCCTGCTGAGATATTAGCCCTTTAATTCTCGATATATTTTTAAGGTGGTAGTAGGCTGACTTAGTAATTGATTTAATGTGTTTTTTGAAATTCAAGTCGGAATCTATCACTACTCCAAGATTTCTAGCTTGGTGTGTGCTTTCTAACATAACAGATTTAAGCTGTGCGCTGACTTTTGATTGTTCATCCCTGGCCCCAAAGACAATTACTTCAGTTTTGTCGCTGTTTAATTGAAGAAAGTTTTGGCACATCCAGTCATTGATTTGTTCAATGCATTTACTTAGTGCTTGAATCGGACTATAGTCTCCTGGTGATATGGTTATGTAAATTTGTGTGTCGTCTGCATAATTATGGTAGCATAATTTGTTTTTGTTCATAATCTGAGCTAGCGGTAGCATGTATATGTTAAACAGAAGAGGCCCAAGAATGGAACCTTGGGGGACCCCGCATGTAATATTTGTTCGCTCGGATGTGAAATTGCCTATCAGTCTCTTTCCTTTAAGTATGATTCAAACCAGTTTAGCACAGTTCCAGAAAGTCCAACCCAGTTTGCAAGTCGATCTAGCAATATGCTGTGGTCAACTGTGTCGAACGCAGCACTGAGATCCAATAAAACTAATACAGAGCTTTTGCCACTGTCTGTGTTTAAGTGGATGTCATTGAGGACCTTAACCAGAGCAGTCTCAGTGCTGTGGTGTTGTCGAAAACCTGACTGAAAGACATCAAAGCAGTTGTTCTTTGCTAAGTAGTTATTTAGCTGATGATGAACAGCTTTTTCAATGATCTTGCTTAAAAATGGTAGGTTGGATATCGGCCTATAATTGTTCATGAGTGATGTATCTAGATTTTTCTTTTTTAGGAGTGGCTTGATGACTGCTGTTTTCAGGGCCTGTGGGAATACACCAGTGCGAAGGGACATATTGACAATTTCTAGGACATCTGAGGCCATACAGCTAAAAACAGTTTTAAAGAAGCCTGTGGGCAGAATATCAAGGCAACAGGAGGAGGAGTTCAGGTGTTGTATAATGTCATCCAGGTTTTTCTTGTTTATCAGAAAAAACTCTGACATGGCATCTGAATTCGTTTTAAATGGGTACAGAGATAAAACATATCTAAGCCAACTAATAATACACACTACACAGCTTGACAAGATGCTGCATCACAAATAATCAAGAAGTCAAGGCAAATGTCAAACACACACACACACACACACACACACACACACACACACACACACACACACACACACACACACACACACACACACACACACACACACACACACACACACACACACACACACAGATCCCAGTTTAATCACAGACCCTGCGCCAGGATGACAACTACCTGTCAGATCTTCTGTCTATCATTTTAGTTTACATTTTTAGAGCGCTGGACAGCTCAGCAGCTAAGAGAAACAAACATTATTTGCATGTTTTAATACGTTTTAAGATGGAAAATTATGCTGGGAAGCAGCGCACTACTAGCGGGTCATACCATGGAGAATGAATAGCAGAACGGACGTAGCCAAGTGCCCCTGACTGCAGCTCGATCGAGGAGGAGCTACATGTGGGCTGGTCTAAACGTTTCGCTCGAGCTCGGGGGCGCCATCTGGTGGCGCAGATCCGGCAGCACATTCTCAAACGTCAATACACAATACAGCACAGAACAATGACTTAGAGACAAATTCATACTTTTAACTTGTCAAATGTCTTTTTTTACCATGAAAAATAGATAAATAAATAAATAAATATATATAAAAACCAGACACATATTATTTTGTACATTCAATTATATTAGCTAAGTCAAATAAACCAGACAGAAGACTTTGCATCATTGATTTTTTTTATTTTCACCCCAGGCAAAAAAAAAATTGATCTGTAAAAAAAAAAAAAAAATGTTTTAGCCTAGCCAAATACATTCCTTAAAGGCCCTGGCAACCCACAGACATAAATATATGACATTAATGTTGGGTTTCTCTATAAGCTGTTTACAGTCATCCAATTAAAAATTAATTTTCATAAATATTATAAAATGTAGTCTAAAAAACTGCTTTTTTGCTGTCTAGAACATTTAGCAGGGTGGTGTGGGCGTGGTCAATAACGTTCTGTAAGGGAGCGTTCTCTCACTCACGGTGCTGAGCAGGTTTAGCCCAGTTCAGACCAAAGATTCACCAAACAACGAGACGCAAACTTGAAAATGCTGCACATGCTCACAACGAGCCTGACTGGCAGTTCACACTGCTGCGCCGGGCTGCAACGGTAGCTGGTTTCCCTAGCAACGGTGAATGCGCTGGCACAGCTGAGAGCGCAAGCTCAACATTGCTTGCAGAAAGTAGCCTAACTTATTATTATTAGGCCTATATAGGTTTGCAATTAGTTATAGTCTATTTTTTCCCACCACAACCGCAACCTATTTAATTGAAACAGGTGTCAGTGTCACAATGAAAATATACAAAAATATCTCTCTCATATTTATTGTTATCTCTTATTAGTTTATTTCCCATTTAACTTGCAAAAATATCTGCTATCTATTTTAGGCATATGCATTTTTAATTTTTTTTGAGGATAGGAGTGGGAACAGAGAGAGGAGAGAGAGAGAGAAATAAACGGAGTCTGATTATGTTTCTCATCACGTGAGCTGATGCGATATGCGGTTTGAATTAAGAGCACAAGGAGTAAACTCGTCAAATATAAAAAAGACAATCAAATGAGTTCAAACCAGCCGGCCAGTTGGATCCTAAGCATGCAGGCTAACGTTGTCCAGACGATCAACAGTGTGGAGACCCGCTGTTGAAGTAGCCTACGCTACAGGCAGCCGCAGAAACATATTCTCAGAAGGGAGTGCTGACAAAAAAAGCTCTTCCTGCACTTATAATAACTCGCTCCATTGATAAAAACAAATGCATCACCAATGCAATATTGTTACATGCAGCGGTAACACATGCCGTATGGTCTGATTATATAAGACAGGGTTTCCCCCTGAGAATAGGTCGTAAAAAGTCGGGTCGTTTTATAGTCCGGGTCTAATATTCAGCGTCCAGTTATGGACTGACCGTTACCAGAGCGATCATCAGCTGGACCTGTGTGTCCAACTTGTGTTTATTTATTTATTTTCGGGTGGAGCACGAGCTGCGCACTCAGATGCGGCCGGGACAGAGGTGTGTGCGCGTGGATAGAGAACGAAGTGACGAGAGGAAAAAGAGGCACGGGAAATGGCCAAAGAGCTCCACATCCCCAGCACTGAATTCAAAGCCTCGACTGACTCATTATGTTGTGAGTCGACGTATCAGAGGCATGAATCGGCGCAGCGATCGACAGCGATTCTGCTGTGGCAGGCGTAGTGAGGAGAGCTTGCCAACTGTGTCGTCCTTTTACGCCCCACCTCTGCCATAATGTTCAGATTTAATCATTTGCATCAAAGCCCTTATGATAATAAGAATGAGAGGCTTTATTTAAACGTTGTCAATGCGCAGGTGGACTGAAACTAACGGAGTGAGGCGGTTGTTTCACTTTGCAGTTAGTCGCGCAGTCAGTTAGGAGACATGTCTCTGTGTGTATCAGGGCTTGGGACATGCAATCGGATCGCCAAAGCCTGTCCCCTCTACAACGTCAACGTGCAGGAATCCCCGGTGATCATTTAGTATTAAACCACATAGTTTTTCTGCACGGCGGCTCGGCGAGGTCTCACTGTGTGAACATCACCATCGGGGTGCGCGCTGCTTCGCTCAGACGGGGCTTTGAGTGTAGGCTCAGGCGCAAAGAGACAGTCTGTATCACTTGCGCGGCTCCAGAGAGATTGTATAGATGTGTTTTTAAGAACGTGTGACGTCCCAAGCCTGTGATG